>WACJ01000278.1:0-452560 GCA_008973525.1 Stenopsyche tienmushanensis | reverse complement strand
ATTTATAAAATCAGGAGTTAGAGCAACTTATCACCATCTGACTATAAAAAAATGAAAAAAAGGATGACCAACTTTATATCTTCCTATTTGGATGGATGAAAAGTAGAGAGTGCATCGTTAATCCATTGTATATATAATTAAAAATTTATATTCCCGACACTATCTTCTAACATTAATTGATGGCAAACGTGAGTGATAATTTAATTGAGGATAATATTTTCATATACCTGCGTTAACATCAGTTCATTGAATTATTCTCAATGACAGGAAATTTTAAGCATTGGGGATTTACATTGGACATTGTCAGAATATTTTCCTCAAATCTTAGTTTATCCCTCTTTATAGACTCATAAAGGAAACTCTTTGGCATGAGTACATATCTTTCGATTTTAAAATCGCTTTCCGAAATCGATACATAACATGAAGCGATCCAGGATCGAAATATGAGATATTTGCACAACTTTCGCGCGCCGGCATTTCCCCAGGCAACTCGCGCAACCGTCTCGCAAAGGATGTTAAGTTGGCTAAGACGAGAGCAAATAACAAACGATGAGAGGATGGACAAAAAACGAGTTACTGGCCACGATCCCGTCGGTTAAAAATTGCCAAACGCGGAATGGGGTCGAATTGGCCAACGCGGGTCGTAATCCGAAACGTGATGTCATCAGAACTCTCAGAAACTGAGAGCAAACGCCTGATTTAACGCAATGAGAGGATTCGACCATCGAATTGTAAACGGTAACGAAAACGAGAAGCTCAAATAAATAATATACATATGTTTAAAGACAAACCAATTTACCACCACATGTAAATATTTTAGATTCAAATATATCTGGCCATATCATTTATTGATAAGGCTCTACACCGAGTAAACGAATAGGGGGAAAGTAGGAAGTCTGTCAAAATAGAGATAGAGGTCATGTTTGAAAATTGAACGCGTCCTTCTGATCTGTGAACTTCAAAATGAGTCGTTTATTGGCACCAAAGATCATCATCAAGGCTAATAAGTACGGAGCACCCCGTGCTCCAAGTGACTCCCCAGTGTGATTAATGTAGCCAAACAACGCGGCAATCGGCAAGAGGAGCAGCGACGAAGGCAACCCATGGCTCAAAAAATAGGCACAGAGTCTCAATATCTAACAGAATATAATTTATTCCATTGAATCAATGCAGCAATAAATATTTGAGCATAAATACAAAAATGCATTAAATTAAGCTCATAAAAAGCTCATAAAAAAGGCATTAAAATATATATGCTGATCCATTATTTCATCAATGGAAGATAAATTAGCAAATCCTTTTACTTAACCTGATTCCTTCATTGATAAAAATATTAGATCTATTCCTGTCCTCATATTTAATATTGTGAAAATATTATATGCACTTATTTAAGGATTTCTTTTAAAATAATTCGTTAGTTGTAACAATTGCGGACGATCAAATCGACCTTTGTTTTACAGCCAATTTTCAACTTCGGTTCGTTTCAAATTTCATTCTGAAAATTTAGTGCCTTTTTACGTTTGGGTTAATACGATTGTTTTACCGATCTTATCAAAAGTGTCCCGTGAATTTTGAGACTCGCTGTATTCATAAATTATTTTAATAAAACATTTTGTAATTTTAGTGCGTCTGCCTTAAATGCAAGTGAATTGTTCGATAGCACTTATCAGAGTTACCTGTGGCCGGTTGCGCACATGCGCTCGTGGGCGGAATTGAGGGCGGTTATATAATTGAACTGCTACCTGTTGCTGTGAAACTCTCGCTTTGGGTCATATTTTCCCACTAAGATCTGTAACTATTACAGTGCTTCTCAAATGTTACAATAGATATATCCTTTAAGAACATGAGAACATTAATTGCACACATTTTTATATGAAATTATGGAGAAATCCCACAAAATTTGGCACATAAGGAGCACTATTTTTTTATTCAAGATTCGACGTACAAGGATTATTGTTTATGTTCATATTTTCTTATTTGACTTAAGTTGACATTAAGAAGCTTTTATTGAGGTTATATAAAAATATTGGCATCTTACAAGGCTATAATATCTACTACCTATAATTGAGCCCATAATTACAATTAAATTATGATACAAAATTAAAAAAACTTTTTACAAATCATATTATATAGCTTTTCTTCTGTAGACGTAGTGTGGGGTAAGTGGCCAAATTTTAAAAAACAATGTGTAATGCAGTTATAATAAAATCTTTTAGGTTTTAAGTGATTGACAGATGACAGACAGCGACTAACTGGATTGGGAGATCATAAATGTACGATCCCATTTCCTGCGCTGCTGTATGATCTGTTCTGGGTTTACCCCTGACTAGCCACACAGAGAGTGTCTTCCACTGATTTTTTAATGCTACGCGCAGAGCGTCCAGGCGCCCACCCCTTTTGCTCCGCGCCCTCCAGAGAAGGTGAGGGTTCTGCAATAAAAACCAGCTTCAGACTATTGTACCCGAGGGTGCGGCGGTGGATGAAGGACTAAGGTTCAAGCTAAAGTTCAAAGGAATACTACCGCGGGTTCACTGCCACCAAGAGTCCCCATGGTACTCGTATCGGCTCGGTCATTCTTAGTACCTAGCCACGGAGACGAGTCACCGTTCTCCCCATGTTTGCCTAGGCTGTTGAGGATAGTGGTGAGCCTTTGACACAGTCTCCACCAATTACTGTAATCGGCTGTTCCACACACCTCTTTATGGGTACGCAGCACAGGGTGACCTGCGCACCCAACTCATGTTAGCTAGGCTGCTCCAGCTGCGTTTGATGAGCAAACCGACAAGGCTACATTCACGCACTTCTACTCCACATCATTACCCGATGGATTCAACCGTTGCCCACGGACGCAGGGTTGGCTCCCCCCATCCCCACCCTGGGGTTTTATGGGTAAGCATCGTGGAGTCTAACACCCACCCGGAGTTTTAAAGGACTGTAGTATTACATCAAGACTTGAATTGAACCCCCCTGGGGTTTTAAAATGTTTTTGTTTTCGGTTCAATTTACGTCTTACACGAAAAAGAATTTGGTGATGATATAATATTAATATGAGACCTCCGCCATTCTGATGCAGAATTTGATTATATTTTATTTATTAATGCCTTTGTATTTATCTGATAATACTGTAATCTTTACTATTTGTTCATCCTGTTGAATGTCCTGTTAAATCAATATTTCAGATAATATTATTATCAACCCAAATTCCAGCTTGTAATCTTAAGTCATTAGTATGCATTTTGTTTGATAAAATGTTTTATATTTTGTTAGAAAACAAGTTTTAATACTAATAAAAAACATTTTAAAAATTCAAAAATAATTACTCGGAGCTGAACTGAAAACCGAAAATCCGTTATTTTTTCCGGAATGAAAACCGGATCGGAACACATACAAGAGTAAGGGTTCTTACTCACAATTGGGTCTCATATCAAGGCTCTTTATTATACTCAATATTATTTTAGTGAAAAAATATAATAAAAGCATTTTGTTGGCAGAGGGTGGATTTTCCTATGATTATATTTTCTTCGTATTCAAAAGTTCCAAATATATTATTTCCCAAGCGGACAATTTTTACATATAATAATTACAGTTTCAAATAATTTCATATAAATCTGAAAGAGGTGATTTAGTCTCAAATAAAATTAAATCTACCCCTAGTTATATCCCAGTTAAATATAACGTATCGCAAGATTGTAATCATATTTTCTGCCATGATATTAAAAAAAAATAGTTTTTAGCTGAATTTTCACCAATCAAATTCATATCTCATTCGTAAAATTGGGAAAGCAAAATTGTTTGAAACCAGTGATCCGAATTCACCATGAGAATCGCGCGTATCGTGTAATAAATACTACAACAGAAAGTGAATATACAGTTTCTGTCTTTTTGCACATTAAGATAATTCACAGAGCGTTACGTCTTCATACCGTTGGACATATATAAATAATATGTATTGAGTAACATATTAATAAATGCTTACAAATCATCTCCGCGAGTGCCATAAACAGCCACCTGAAGGATTAGAGACATGCGCCACGATATGCACTCTATGTTGAAATGTTTCGCTTTGGGATGAACACGCTGCAAGCCATTGAGATATTGACATTTTTAGGATCGTTTATAACACAAAACCGCATAAAAACAAAATTAAATGCAACTATTTTGATGATTCTTCTTTTTAAAAGCGCGTTCTCTTATAAAATTCTATTTCTAATTTTTTTAAAAAAAGTAGGTAAATCATAATTAAAAATAATTGATAATTTTTAAGATCTGGTTTTTAATTGAAAACTCAGCACAAGACATAAAAAAAATATGTACATGCACGTGTGGCGTTACCAGTTGAAAGCGAAGTTAATAATCAACTAAATACGTTCACACGCTTCAAGACAGATTATAACTTGAAAGCAAATGGCAGTTAACTTTGGACTGAGTCAAACTTTTGTTGGTCCATCAATATACAAAATATACAAAAATCATCCAGAACGTAGAGTTACAAGGCCTCCAGATAAGTTGGCGCACCTGGCATGTAGGAGCGATCCTAACTGCCAGTTTATTAGATCTCGCGTGTTTGTCAGCCATTTTATTCAGTCACAGTTAATTCTTCCGATGAAAAGGTCGTCGCGCACTCCCGCCACCTCCCGTCCGTGCAAGATCCGCATGGTCATCCGTGTTTTGACTATGTAGCATAATACTGCCGCAAATATCCATCGGAAGTTCGTGAAAGTATATGATAGCAATGTGATGAATCAACAACATGTCACGAAGTGGGTTAGGTTGTTCAGAGTAGGCCGTAACACGATGAGGCAAGAAGTGAGAGACCGTCGGTGATTTTGTGATGAACTTGTGCAAAAAATTAAAGAACAAGTTCGAAATGATCACCGTGTGACGCTTAACGATCTTCACGAAGAATTTCCTGACATTTTTTGAAGTCTTCTTAGTGATATTGTTTCGGAAAAACTTGGTTACGGTGAGATGTGTGCTCCATGGGTGCCCAGAAAGCTCACACCGGAGTACCGTTAAAATCGGATGACCGTCGAATTTAAGATCATTTTTCACACGAAGAAGAAGCTTTTCTAGACTATATCGTGACGGGGGATGGGACTTGGATGTATCACCACACCCTAGAATCCAAATAAAACCGCCGGCGGAGGTCTATAACACTAGCATATAAAAACTGGTACCCCATGCTACAGAAATGTTTCGACCTCAACGGCAATTGCGTTAAAATATATTTTAATATATTTGTAAAGTATCCTGCGAATTTCAATTAAATACAAGCATTTTTCGATCCTACATAAACGTTGTAACCTTACTTTCTGGATGACACTCATTTTAAGCAATTATTTTGCTCCCTTTGTGGGTTAAGAGGTTAATAACACATTTGACGCATCTTTTATTTTGAATAATCAGATTTCAAAATTTTCATTCAAAATCGCCCAGTGATCATCAACTTCAGAAGCTGTTGCTCAAATTATTACGTACGTCAGTTTTACCTCATTGAGTGTGTTAACCCCGCGAAGACAACGAGATAACCGTGACGAAACAAAACCAACAAATAACTCAAATTAGCATATATTTTTTGTTTGATGATCAGATTGACACACATGCATACATTAAAATTTTGTAATAGAAAGAAGTTCAGAACGCGACCCGATTACCCGAAAAAAGAGCTTCGGTTGCACGTCGAATCTATGAATAGTAAACAAAAAGAAATGCGGTCTTTCTGTCCGCAGTTAAGCGCCATTTTCTGTTGTTTTAAGCACTTTTCTCCCATGAAAAGCGAATAAAATTAACGCCGGAATTATGTATTTATACTGGCGACTTAAAAAGTAACGTCGCTGTCGCAAGAAACTTCCGGTGACCTAGATATAGGTCGGTCGGAGATCTATTGTAAATTGATTAATGATAGTCACGGAAGAACAACCGGACGTAATTTATTGGCATGCTTTCTTTCGTTTTTTTATACGAGCCACTTTCTCGCTCGATTTCGTGGTGACCTTGAAACAATATGAATTTCAAGGCCGTTATGGCGCACCACTGACCACTTTTACTATTGGACGAAGAAAATCATTCACTTTTAGTTCTACAAAAGTTATAAAACCAATTTATTGACGATATTTTGATATTGAATATGGATTTTCCCAATGAAACAAATCCATCCTCCAAAAGCATCCAATTACCATAAAATACAGAGTTTTATCATTGAACCATCACGTTAATTCTTTTATTACGTATATACGTTTAATAAAAAGATTTTTGAGCTAATTTTAAATCATCATATAATCCGTACAAATCCCTTTATCTGTCGGAACCGTCGCAGCGTGTATGAATCTTGTGCATAAATAAATATACACTGTCAATATCATTAAATATTCGGTCATTTCTTTGCGTAAACATAAACAATACACCTGCAATCGAATCGATAAATTTGGGTCAACATATACAATCGTACATTATACGCAAGATACTCTTTCCGTCTCTGTCTCCAATTTACAATATCCGACCTGCAAGATATTCTCTCCGTCTTTGTCTGTCTCCGAGCCCAACGACACAGCTCTGTGTCTGACCTCTTTACATGATTTTTGACAGATTTAAATGATTGCCTTCAATTATATTTTATCATCGAAATATTTCATTTAAAAATGTGCTTAAATTAATCTGTTTTAACTCTTTGCGGACGTATTAAATTTGAACATGGGTGTCGTGATGGTCGGAATTAATTTCCATTGAAAGAGCACTGATACATAACATGCAAGATTATGAAGGATAAACAAGATTTATCAATTCTTTATTGACATTAGACATATGTTTAGACCAGAGATAAGATATTTTCGTTAAATTGTTTACAGAAAACATTATAAGAAGATCTATTTTGACCAATATTTGAGCAACAAATTGTTGTTTGTTTGATAAATTAAATCAGAAAGGTTGGGAAAGGGTCCGCCAAAAAAAATTGAGGTGGTCCGCGAAAGAAATTTTACTCAAGAATAAACTGATACATGAATGAATAGTAGAGTTATAATTCGTATGGTTCCTTGTGTGGTGGCTGAGAGCAGACATACGATCAGAACGGTAAAAAAGCTTTGGTGGCTGAGAGTAGACAAACGACCGCAAAGGGTTCATTTTCATCAAAAATCAGGTTCGTTTTTTGTTTGAGCCGCTTAAGCCACAATATCGTGCGACACACGTTTACAAATGAATGCATAAATCTTGTAGTTAGTATGAAATCAACATTCCAGTATAATAATGTTATTTATAGGAAACCACCCAATCTTGAATTCACTTGGGACAAGAATACGTCCTCTTATGCACTTAAGCGTCACGTAGGACTTCACCCTAGCCTGATAATACCCTTGGGGGGAAAAGAAGGACTGGGCTATTTGTATTCCGGAAAGCTCTTTTCAGTAAAATTAACAAGGCCGTGCCAAGCAGTTTTTCAACGTCTTCCGATGAAAACTGCTTATAAAGATTATTCGAAATACTCTATAACCTGGTTAGTAATGTTTCTTGGGGTTTCATTTTTCACGTTTGATAAGTGTTTCATCAAATTATTTTATTGGCGGGGATTCACGCCTATGGTGTCAGAATCACACTGCTCAGTGACATATGTAGTGTATAAGGGGTGTCTTTGAAATTTTATTGGACAAGTCAAATAATGAAAGGCGAGCAACATTGAGTGATACTAAGAGATCTGCAACCACGAGTCATAGCCGAATGGAAGGTAACCAACTGTGATTACGTCTCAAAAGATTGACGTCCGTATACATGGCAAGCTATCTTTGGCCGCAGTCGTGTCGGAAGAGTGATGCAAATGATGAGATGAAAGGGCCACGATGCGCAAATGCGGCCCTGCTGCGCAAAGAGATTTAGCTGCTTCCTGGGCTGTTCCTGCGCGGGCCGCATGGAGCTGTTGCAGTTGCCGTCGCCTACTTTCATACCGGTCGACTTTTACTTCCTACAGCGGCTGCAGGCCCGCAGAACCGGTCTGCGAAAGTGGGTCATCTCTTTTTGTTTTATCGCATCATGCTGTAATTGGAAGGAGAGAGCGCTAGTGTTACGTGCTATTACATCATATTACACAACATGGCGGCTAAAGGCGCGCCGCTTGCGACACCTTGAGATGCGGTCGCACCCTAACTTTTTGCACACCCAAATCGCACCTATCGAAACTGTAGCAACACGACATATGACCTGTCGGCACACATGGACGCATTTCATTCGCATTGCGAAAACCCAATTTTCATATATGGAGATCGGCGGCATGTTGTTCATAAATTAAGCTATCTTGATCACAGACATTAATCAATGATCACTCGACATTTTATACGCCTGCAAGATTTTTTTATTCTAACTGACATTTTATATGTATGATCAATGAGTTATAAACGAAGCATACAATTGTTCATATTGTAATTTATTACCCACAGTCACCCCTTGCTATTAAAAGCAAACACAACGTCTTCCAATAAATATCCTGAAATCTTAAATGCCTGCAATAAGGATATTATCAATAATATCATCTGAATCATCAATACACGATATTCAAATTAATATAGAAGCAATTGATGAAGTCATCATCTTCCGGTTTGCTGTTCAGAAGTGGTTGAATCGGTCATTCCTTTTTAGTGCGTGATTATGGCATGAAATGATTCTTAGACTCTAATTGGAATTATTCAATACTCATGATTGGCAATTAATCGAAGAGTCATCGCCTTATAAATAGGACACAATGAATGTATAAATTGCTTCAATATTATTTTGATTATGTTTAATACAAGAATGTAAAAATCATTCAAAAATTGTAGTTTGCACCTATCAATACTTCTTAAGGGGGGCAATTTTTTTTAATCATAATAAAATAATCGTATCATTTTAAGTTTTTGACATTATTTTACTACAATCTTAAAGTGCTAAATTATTTTATTTTTTAAAAAGCGCATTTTCACATGATATCAAACGACTCGCCACTTGTCGAAGGTTTCCTGTTGAACTTAAATCGAAAATGAAAATATTTTTTGATTTTTAATAAGTGTAGGCAGTCAACTAAGCTATAAAAATTTTAAAAAACGTATAAAATTAAAAATTTAATAGCCTTTTTAGTTAAACTTTCATATTTTTTTACCATTTTCTTGATAATTTTTACCCAAAAAAAAAAAAAAATATTTACGCGAAAACCTTAAAACTTTAGCTTAGTTAACTAGATAATATTGTAATGAGAAATATCCCAAAATTTCAGTCAGATCGATCAACAACTATTTAAGCTACAACTGGCGAACATTTTGACTTTCTCAAAAAGTTGATTATCTTCGACTAACTGTTGTTTTCGGGCTATATGAGCTGATTTTGTCTCAGAAAGACTCTTACGGTTTTCTACCTCGCTGTCCGCGCTTCATCCGTATTTTCATTATGCAGATGCTTTGGAACCAGAGTTAAAACATTTATTAGCATTTAAATATGGCCACTCAAGCATAAGTAATTCATCCCTGAACAAATCTTTATAAATTAGTAAGAGATGCTGTTTTATCTCTTGGCCAAGAAATGGAGTCAGATCTTCAAGCTTTGGATATTTTTTTAAAGCAATGGTTTTCTGCCATTTGCACCAACTTTTGACTCCAGTCGGATTCCCATGATAATGTCTTTCTTTTATATTCCTCGAACTTCTCTACCATTAATTCCTTTTTTAAGATATTTTGACATTTGCGCTTCAAAAATTCAACCACACACGACAAACTATCGAGCTAAACTTGACTTCGAGCAACTTTAATTTCGCATACCTACAATATTGTTAGCTAAAAGCTGTGTTTGTGTAATATATTAAAAATATGCTACTGGTTGCTTCATGATATACATACAAAGTAGAGCTGGTGCAGCGCATGCGCGTAGCGTATCTATATGCATGTGTGTGCGACGGAGAGAGTATAAATAATACGCCCTCTCTTTCCGAACAACTGGCGCTTGGAGTTTTCATCTCGTTTAAGCATCAATAAGGATCTCATTCAAGCTTCAATAAGGATCTGACGCCCTTTTCTGATATTTTTAATATATGTCAATTGAATATGAATCATTCATGAGCGCAAAGATTTTATAAATATATATTTAAATTGAAAGTACACACAATATACAGGATTATCTGTGTTTGAATTTTGAGCATATAATTGTCCATCGCCCCCTTTATACAGTCAAGGGGGTGTTAGATCTTATGATAGCTTAAAAATGCATAGTGATTCAATTGGATAATAAAACACATACTTTCATCCAGTTTAAATATAAATTTCTCGTATGATTCGTTGGTATTTTTGTTCTGATATGGCATTTAGCTCGTCTGAGGCTCCAGATAACAGCTCTCCAGATACTGCGTACGTAATTTTATGGTGGCTACACATATTGTTCTTTAACCTCTTAATTGATACCGAGAAAATCATCGATATTTATATCCCATTGTTCCGATACAAAAATGTGACTTTTCTCAGAAACATAATTCTCGGTACTCGTGCGATTAAATCGAGCATATATTTATAAGGAAGTCGTTACAATATCACTTCACGTTGATTGTGATGAAGATTAAGATTGAATGCAACTGATTTCTACAAAATCGGAACCAAATCAGGCGCATCTTTTATGGGAATTGTTTCAAATATAAATCATTAGCGTGTTATTAGCATCGAATACTGGATGCAAACCAAGTGTCATCAGAGGGAAGGCAGGATTATGATTTATGCTCATCGACACACAAATGAGTTATCAAAGACATATATGATGATTAAAAAGATCAGAAGACGTGTATCGCAACACATCATGTTCGAAGCACTGGTTTAATATCCATCATTTTTATTTGTATCCATGTTTGCCTTAAATTTATATCAATTTAAGTATCCAGACTTAGATATCATGTAAGAAGAATATTTTTATTAAATTGCATTCAATGGATTAACCATGAGATTTAAATGCAGATCAATTACACTAATTCTTAGATTGAGGCAATCCAAAATGAGCATTCAAGAATATCAAGGATCAATATTTGGATGTTCGTTCCTGCTGCGATTTAATTTGAGCATAAATTCGATTTGTGCATCGTTGAAAAAGTTTTCGCTCGGAGCAAATCAATTTTTTGTCGCAATGTCGTCTTAAATCGGTCGTTTTTGGTCGCCGAATCTTCACAGTGGCCGTAATGACGACATTGTCGTAAAAGTGGCAAAGTTGGTCATGTTCCGATGTTACGTGTTCCGATTGAGTAATGTTTATACAACTGGTAATGTTCGATTGACCAGTAGTTGGGTAATGAGCTGGTCAATTGACATCTCTCTGAGGAAATCCTCCATTGTACTATAATACGCTTTTAATTCCTCGGATTGCCTCATCGGCGCTATTCATCGCCGACTTCCATGGATTTTTTCCATGGTGCAGTTTTGTCGCTCGGGCAATACATAATGTTAAGTTAGCTTTCCTCGATGGACCTTGACCCGTCGACGATGGAGGAAAAGGTGATGATCTAACTCATTGCGAAATGCCTATTTGTTTGAAGTAATGGATTATCCGCCTTTGGGCAATCGATTGGGGACGCTTTGTGCGTTGTTTTTAATCATATGCTCTTCTGTAATATGTGTTTCAGCAAAAACCAGTTGAAATTTAGGTATGATTATGACGAGCATCACGCAAGATGCGTCCAATGATTGCTCAAGCGATACCATATTCGGTGAGTGTTTCTCAAGCGACATTTTCATAGGCAAGGATGCTGGGGAATTTGCGACAAAGGCTGGAGATGATATCTTCCCACGCATGCATCAGATGAAATGCAGTAAAATATTACTTCACACATTCATACGTCTCTGCAATATTATGCAATTTAAGGCGCCTTAGAAGTAGAAAGGAACAACGCCGACTGAGCCTTACATACATCAAAGGAAGCAAAGATCCAATTGAGGTGTACGCTTTACTGATATGGTAAAGTAGGAAATGATATTTTGAATTCAGTTAAGTACCACGATTTACACATCGATCGTTCGCTTATAAGCAAATTTGCTTTAATAGATTCGCAGAGTTCGCCGATATGAGAGACCTGTCCGCGACCAAAGGCAACTGTTTCCATTTCCGAGTCGTAATTTCTGCCGTCGTACAAAAATTGCTCGACAAATAGCGGTATTTCAAATATTTGATTTCTGCCATTCTGCTTATTTTTCCATGGTCCAAGAATAATAATTGCCGTTTAAGAGTCACGTTGTTTGATAATCTCACGCTCCGTCGTAGAAGCGATTGCGGCCGCGGAGAAAAATGAGTAAACATAAATTGCGATGTTCGTATTTTGCGACGAGAAATGAACCGCAAACCGGAAGTGGTCGTGTTTGATGCCAGATCGCAGTTTCCGCTTCACCGACATCTGCTCGAATGTCGGAAAGTATAACGTCTTGTATCAAACACAGAACAAAGCGATGGAAAATCCATGGAAAACTTCGACCTTCTTCTTGATAAATTGTATGGTTTTGTGGTTTTACTTATGTGTATTAAGCAGGGCTTTGAACCGTAATATTTTTCATTTGGATTTTCATTCTGGTTTAGTTACGCGTATTAACCCTTTGGGCTCCAAGATTTTTTCATAAAAGTTCCCACCAATTCCAAGCCATTTTTTGCGTATTTCTTAAATAAAAATAGGGGGTTTATGAATTTAAAAAATTGTATTTTGTTATGCAGGACGTATATTAAGTATATTAGGCATTTTATTTGATTTATTAATTTTTGTAATCATGTAATATATGATATTTTTTGAAACAATCTCCAGAATGAAGCGCTGGTTTCCTTTCATAAGTGTTGCAAAAATATAGCATTCGCTTTCATTCTTTTTCAGTTTCACGGTCTGAACACACTATACAGTCTTTATAATTCTTCCCTGATCTAATATAAATAAAATGAGGACTTCCATTTAACCGTTGATCGTGATCAGTTGACGACAATCATCCCAATTTGAACTTCGTAAAATCGCGAAAGTTACCAATAAGTTTCATCAACAATTGTCAGCGAATTTTTTTTATAATTTATTGGCTTTGTATTTTCTTTGATTTCATATTCCTTGCATAAAATATAAAAATTTACAATCGAAGTTTGAAAATCCCAAAAAAATAACTTCTTCCACCACGAACAATATTGCCGAATTTACTCTAATTATCTTGGGGTTACCTGTATTAATTGAAATTTATATAACTAATAAACGAAACCAAGTATATAAAATAAATTATATTACAGTCATACTTCTTTTTGTGCGATTTTGAAGCTATGCGGTTTTTATTAAAGCAATTTTTTTATTTAATAAAAAGTACATATTGAGATAATTTGGACGAATATATGAATATAAAGCATCAACAATAACCGAAATTTGGAAAAAAAAATACAATTTTGGACTGTCTAAATCATGTTGCATCTGCCATCGCTGAATTACAATCACACCCTTTTAAAGGGATATTCTAGTCCAGAATTTTAAAATATCGATTTTATTTTCTTTGCATTTTTTTCAATATTTCGACCTTTAAAAATACATCCTCCAAAGAAATTTCTGATTAACTGATTGACTTCAAATTGATTAAGAAGGTTTTTATATAATATATAACCCTCTATTGTTCCTATTAGATTTATGTTAAAATTTAATTTTTAACTATTTAAAAAAAACTGCGACAAAATAAGGCCAAAAATGACTTTTTTAAGCAGTCGTCATTTTGTAAAAATATTTTTTTTAATTTTATTAGGAGTAGGGATTATTGCGACATCTTTACTGATTAATAATAATATTGTTAGAAAAAGAAAATCTACAAAGAACAATGATGACAACTTTTTTTGTGCGATTTTGGGTATATTTTATATAACCGTTTCAATGATATGCGATTTTTAAAATCCATGGAACGCATCTTCACTTTTTCTATGTAAGTCATAGTTTTTTTTATGTGCATTTAAGGTTTAAGTGTATATCAGCAAATTAAAATAGACCACGTACATTTCCTGAGTCGAAATCCTTTTTTCTTCAGCAAAAGCAAAACACAAACTTTTTTTGCACTTGTTGCTTAATTGAATGAATGACAAAATTATGCGAAATCGTGTAATGATTCTTAGTTTCGAATAAAATACGTATGATGGATATAAATAAGGTAACATATATTTCCCGTATATAGGAGTATATTGGAAACCAAATACAGAATATTAACTTATATGCTTATCGAAGTATTGATTTAACAGGACCATTAACTAGACAGCAATGAGTAAATTTTAAAAAATAACATAAGAATGGCAAAGGTCACATACTATATCAATACAAAATTAGCAACTCTGCATCGAGTAAGACATGTACCGAACCGAAAAAACGGTATTTTCGAACCGGTTTAGCTCTGGATTTTATCAAGAAAAATAATGCTTTTGCAGGTTCTCGATTCAATTGCGGTGAAAGCGTTTGATGAATCCATCCGGGACCGGAAAATAGGCGTTAAATGGTGGCTGAAGATCGGGAAAAGAGCTATTTTGTTTTGGATGCTTATTTTCTTCCTATTTTAACATTAACTTACCCCTTACATTCAGAATAAAAATCAAAAGGCAGAATTTAAAAGACAATAAATCTCTTCCACAAATATATGATTAAATCAGGTCAAGGATGGTGGAAAAAGCATCGTAATATTTTCGCGTCCGTTATCAAAAGATTTTCTCAAGGATTTATGTGTTTTTCCATTGCCTGACAAGATCTTCTCTTAAATTCATCTACACTCTAAATCAATAAAAAAGTGTTTCTTATAAGGGAAAAAAATCGTTTATGAATTGTCTGTCCATCTATTCATCCATTAGTCTATCCACACATCAATCAAATCAATTTAATTTATTTAAAAAAACTTCATAAATTATATCCATACTGTTTTGTTTCAATTCAACCCCTTAAATGTACTTTACATTGAAGCAATTTTATATTACGACAATAAATCCGTTGCAGATTCTTAGCCTTTTTAAATTTCGAGTAAAATTAGAGTAAAATGTATTTTAATATGTAAAAAAAACACAGAAAGCTCATTTATTTCAGGTTTTTTTTCGAAAAAAAATCATTTTGATTTGACTTGAGATTTGATCTTAATTTGAAAGTATTGTCACAGTTTAATGGTATAGTAATTAGTTCAACCATATTCTGAACAAAATGGATGAAATATTAAATTACGCTACCCTATATGATGCTTCAGTGACGAAAAATAAGATTATCACTCCTTCAGATTCCTGGTCTTTCTTGAACTGATCAATACCTCTTTATTGTTTGATGGTATCCGAATATTGCCTGAAAAATGGGAAAATTTTAAAATAAAGTTAATTTCCATTCAAATAATCTAATCTTGATTTAATAATATTGCGTATAATGACATTTTAACCCCCTGGATGCTAAGCAACGATATATCGCCGATTTTGAATCTAACGAGGACTGCAAACAATGATCGCTGCTTGATGAATTCAAAATGCTCGAATTTGAATAGTTTCTATGCGTCAGGGTATCGGTGTTTAACCCTGTAGTGCATCTTGTTCACACTTTAGTGCGATCAAATAAGAGAGAAGAAAATAGCTAACAAGCTTGTGTTCATCAAAGAGCACCGCAGCAGTTAAAGGGTTTGTATAAATTTGGCTCGATGCGAGTTCTCTGTGTAACAAAATTTGAAAATCGATATTGTTTGTTTTCGCAGTATAGCTATGTATCATCATTAGTGCATGTACCTGCCTTTGTATTAAGCGTTTCATGTTGCGTTAATTAAATTACGTTGAAAAGGCAGGTCTACGCGATCGGCGGTTCGACATGTAGATTGAGTCTCGATTTGGGAATGTTATTGGTCCCGTATTAAGACCGGTCTCGAACAATGGCGCTAATTAGACAATGAGGATGCGGAAAAGAAGAGAGGTACAGATTGGGTTCGCCGGAGTGAGGTTCAAAGCCTGCCATTGAAAAGGCCGCCGGCAGCAGTTGGATGTTTCTTATCTTTTTGCATGGTTGAAGCCTTATTGGGAAGGTATCCAAGCGAAGAGTTTCCGCAATATCCGCTTGCTGACCTTGCTTCGGGTTGCCGACTTCCTTGTCGAGTTAATAACCGCCGACTCCGTACTTATTACGCTTAATTATACATATTATGTAAATTAGTGCTCGCTGCGACGATGCTCTGCGACAAACCGTCCCATGTCGTATCATAGCTTTGCGCTTCCAAATTTATTCATTTAAATGCTAATTACAATTCGAAGACTTTATATTCTTTGCTGTCCATAAAGAGACCCAAAACACCTTGAAACATTATCCATGCTGATGTAAGGAACTGGCGGCGAGCGTAACGGGAAAAGCTGACATCAAATCTCAAACAAATTTACTATCAATCTACAATAGTGTGTGCAGTAGATGCGTTCCGCGAAAAATCGCACAAAAAAAATCTATGCCGCATAAAATCGCATAACTTTGAAACAGCTATATAAAATGTATCCAAAATCGCATAAAACAGTTAATAAAAAAAAAACAGGAAAACAATAAAGCAATTAAATAATAACATTTAAAGGACGTCTTGCATCATTGGTAAAATTTTAAGGATGTCTTACATCTCGCATCTCAACTGCCAGACATCCACTAGAGAAATACTAATATGAAAGATTTAATTATGGTAGGACCGGCCAAGTTGCCGCCTCACTAAAATAGCTATGACTTTATAAATTTAAAAAAAAGAAAAAACATCTTTAAAAACAACTGCATAACTTCGAAATCGCACAAAAAAGGTTCGAGTGTATAGTCCATTTTCGTTGTATTGGAAGTTCTACTAAATTCCAGCCAACAGAGAAATATATACAGTGCCACTCAAAACTGTTCAAATGTTTTTCTTCGCTGCGTTTTTTGTCGAATCAACACCATTCAGACTTTAAAATATAGTATTTCTATTACGAACAGTGTGCTTGGGGTTCTCAATCGTGTTAGAATATATGTAATTATTTATTTGTCCAGTCCATAAAATCGAACTGTTTTGCTCTCGGGACTTTTTCCGGTCTTGAACCAGCCCCACTCCAAACCATTCGATAGGATACGGTCAACCTTCGTTTCATCTGAACAGATAACCCGTTTCCAATCCTCTGAAGTCTAGTTAATGTAGGTTTTTGCAAATTCATGCCTCTTTCAGCAATGATGCGAATTTAGAAGTGGTGTTTTATCCTTTTTAACGGAAATAAAACCAGCAGACTTAAGTACGCTTGCAACTGTCGTTCGATTGACGTCTACTTGGATTCAATTAGAATTTGGTCCACCACCCCACAAACTTGACGTATGCCGCGTTCTATCAGCTTCCGCAGTCTTCCTGCATTGTTCTTTGGACAAACATCGGAAAGGCCTTTGCGAATAGTACTGATTGAGCCTACGTTGACTCCCGTGCGATCCATGATGACTCGGTAGCGTATTGGAACGCAGCAGGATCTCGACTTGCTTTTCTTGCAGATGCTGAGAGGCTTCATCGTCCAAAAGGCTGGGAAAAAATTATTCTTAGTTGTGTAATCAATCCTTAAATGTACGGCAGTGGTGACAAAAAAGGTTATGTTTAGCCGGTGAATATCGACAGAGAAGCCATGTGTGCACAAAACTGTTCAAATGCTTTTTTTCTATTTTTTGTCTTACTTTTTCTTTTAATAAAATTCATACTTGTTTCATTATTATTAAAATTGTAAGCCCTGAAAGTTCGTATTGCATTTACAGAAAACCTATATTTTTCATCAGTTTTTATTGACTGTTTGCACTACACATGAAACATACCTGCTTCCATCAAATAACGCTAATCTTTACAAATTCATGAAGTATTTTTTATTTCCAGTGTTATCAACCCATCGGGTTGTCAACGTGTGTGACATAGGACCTATCGGAACAAAATCAATGTCTCAACAGGTGAGCCACAGGACCAGAACAATTTGAGCATTTTTTTTGCAAATATCATTCAATGAAAATTGTGGCCTCCCTATTTTATGTGGTGGAGCCTTCTTCTTAGCCGATAGGAAGTACTTTTGTCGTGCCATAGTCATGCAAATTTCATGAGCCATAAACAGCTTTAACAATTTAATGGCACAGATAGCCCCACTCGGTGTCTTATATTTATAAGATACATTTTATTGAGGAATCTATGAATCACAGTACCCTACACGGTCTGTCTGAGTGGATGTAAATTGATTGATAATGACGCTATCGCATCGGTCATTTGTGATCGTCCACGTTCTAATTCGCTACTCGACGAAGAATGGTGGACGCTGGTATTTTGAGATGAGCACAAAGACACGGTGCGAATGAATATCTCCATCGGAATAACCGAAGACTGAGCATCTCAAGTGATTTTAGCACTCACTAATGATCAACGGAGCCAATTTACAAGTTAGTTCGAGAGGTTAGCTTTGTGACATCGACGATAAAAGCCAGTGCCGTCGCGCTAAACATCTTTGATCGTTTGAGCAAGATGAAAGTATGAAATAATAATCATAATATAAGCCTGCATCTTCATATAATGCATCGCTCGTCGTTTATGTTTCCGTAGCAACGCTCAAAAATAGATTTACATTTGAATTGAATGCAATTTGGTGCAAGGAAAAACCATAATATATACGGATGTAGACAATCCTCAAATTAAGTTTTTTAACCCCTAAAGGAGTACTATCGCAGGGCCTGCGATCCCCCTCCACTTATTCAGAAAGAGCACTTTTGTACATTGTGCTCGGAGACAGACAGAGACAGAGAGAGAACGTAGCGCAGTTCGGAGGACAGATACAGGGAGCTTCCTCGCATACATCGCACGATTGTATAGATTGTTATCCCAAATTAATCGACTAATAATGATTTCGATTTCAAGTGTGTTTTTTGTTTACGTATAAGTGTTTATGTATTTAATTGCTTCCTGTTCGTCGCTGCTTGTTGAATGAGTCTTTGTTCAATTATCATTTCCTTGTAAAGCAGGAGCAAATTAATCGATTTTTTGTGTATTGTTTATGTAAAGAAATTACGTAATCTTGTATGCTATCAACTGTGTGTATTTACAATTGACTCTGCCTCGAATCGAAGATTGTTTTACGCTTACGCTGATAGGAGCTGACAAACAATCATCGGCGTAAAGCAATTGTGGCATCAACGACTTCATCGATTTTAAATTTGCTCACTCCTCAAAAGGTTAAGGAAAAGATTTTCAATTCCATTGCAACATGTAATTTAACTATTATCGAAAATCTGGCTTACACGATTAAATTTATCGCCTTCGTATTTACTTTTTCAAACATCACGAAATCAGGATAAATCTGGATTGAACGGACATATCAAGCAGATTTCCCAAATTTGTAGATAATGTGCATTTTTTCCCACAACTGGATTTGAATCCAAATCCTTAAGACAAGAAAATTCGTATAAATTACTTGATGGTGATTAATTATTGCTAAAAAATATTAATGATTTCGATATGGTGGCGAGCTGTCCGAGTTCAATTTGATGTCAATTTGACATACATCTTTATCATGTATTTCTAACAGCAAAATGCAGCTTTCATTGCTTGAGCATTTAATATCAAATTGCATTAATAGATTATTATCTTTGGTCTCGGGTCTCGGGACTTGGGTCTCATCAGTATCCATCTTTATGCTCTCGACATTGAAGATAGCATGACCTCCGAGTTTTATTCGTATGTCTAACCCAGTGGGTCATCTGGGTGAATGTATCGAAGAGCATTTCCGCAATTATCTCTATAAGACTGAGCTGTTTTCCTTGGAAAGTAATGAAAAACTTGTCCAGGCGGAAAAAGCTTTCTGGAGTACACGAAGAACAATCCCTTCTTTCCTCGGAAAAACTAGGATGAAAATCTACGTAGCGCTCGGTCGGTATGCATATTATACATTTATAAATAGATAAATGGCATTAGACCTAAATAGTCATTGATTGGTAATTGTGTGTTAACCACTTATGGAATTATGCATCAAAGATCTCTACAGAGACTCTTGAAAATTGCTAACGAACCGCCACTGGCGTTTTGGCTCACACATTGAATTCTTCGATAGCACACATAGAGCCGTATAAGTCTAGCTGTAAATGTCTACAACTTAAGAAACGTGTTATTGTACTGAACATAAAGGCATTTCCGGGTTTCTCAAGTACCTATTGCTATGAAGCTATGACTATGCTCAACTATGCTCCCAGTACAGTCTGCCCAATAGATACTGGATAGACATTAAACGCCATTTCCTCGCGCATATCGCTTGTAGCCATCGGGTTGCAATCTGAATACTGACATTCCAGCCACTGTATGGTAAAATATTCCGGATGTCATCGATTTCAGGCGTATTTTCTGTATCCCGTTAGAGGAAGATCGCATTTTTATCGTCTCGCATGACGCAAATCTGTAATCTGCATGAGATGTAAAACTGCATTTGCGCTGATATTTTGACAATAAAAATCGAAGACATCTTGTCTCCCCAACAAAGACGAGGTGTACAAGAGACATCCAACATTCCTCCTACAATTAGAATCAATTTGGTTCAATTTAAAGTTCACAACACTTCTGAGTGCAGTCGATGACGCCGATGTGCTTCGCTCATATCAATCTTCTTTCTTCGTTTTAATAAAAGAAGACTTGCGTAGAACGATTATCAACACGTTCATGTCATCAACTAATTCTGTTGTCCACTCTCGTAAATTAAACAATCCTTTTTCATAAAAATGCGCGCAGAATTTATGTTTGTTGTGAATGGATCTTGAATATTAATAGCATCATAATTCAATTATCAAGCAAAATCAAAATGTTTGTACTCAATACACGTCCAAGGATTAACATATCAACAATGTAATATAATACACATAGGCACGCTGTTTTGTAATTATTTTATTTTTTAAGCGTTCTCATGGAAACACAAATGACATTTAGTTAACAAAGGGAGACTTGGATTAACATAATGTAATATTTCATACCATATTTTAAATGTATCAAATTGTTTAGTCATTGCTTCTTCAGATTTTATATTTTATTCTAATAAAGACGCTCCATATAATAACTTTTGATGAAAACTACCCTTATGAATACTTATAATAGGTGTGTTAACCTCTATAGTAGGATGATCGCATATTTGCGAGCGAATTTCAGTTATTCAGAAAAAGCACTCTTGTATAATACATTGAGCTCGGAGAGAGACAGAAACGGATAAACGTAGTGCAGTTCGGTAACTGTGCATGGGAGACAGAGACAGAGAGAATATCTTGTGAACATCGTACCCAAATTAACCCAAATTTACCGACAAATAATGATGCGTGAATGATATATTGAATCGATTTCAAGTGTATTGTTTATGTTTACTTGAAGAGCTGACCGAATATTTTGTGCTATCGACAGTGTTTATTTATTTATATACAAGCTTCATATACACTGCGGTGGTCCTGGCAGATAAGTGGATTTGTACGGATGATAAGGCGCAAACAAGCAAATATAGCATCTAAGATTGTGAAGATTTTAAATTAGCTCATTACTCAATAGCAAATGTATGCAATATAAAAAAAATACAATTTTTAATACAAACACCAAGCCATTTCAATGGATTTTCCATACATATACGTCGATATACGTTTTACCTGTGATCAGTCCCTTGATTAATCGATAGGGCTAATAGTTCAATAATCTTGGGTTAAAATTTATAGGCGTATTTGATTTCGTGTAAAAATCGTATGATATCCATATAGGACTGATGATGATTATATAATAAAGAGAGAGATATTGCAAGTGTTCAATGTTCGCTTTGAACTGGATGAAAGACCTTTGATTTCTACATCTGACAGGATAAGAAATTGCTATGGTTGTTTATAAATTCTTCTTCTGTCATATATTGACCTACTTGGCATTCGACAATCTATAAACAAACTGAACTTCAAAGATCTTGGAATGTTTTTAAAAATATTTACCACTATCCCTATGTCACTAATCCGGATAATCACATATCTTCTTTGATCCGGTTAAACGCTGTTGCCTTTATTAATATTGCATTTTATGATATAAAATTGAGAAAACCCAAGTTGAAAGCTTTGAATGTATCAATATACTATGTTTTTATGGAACGAATGGAAAATATAAGCTTTGTATGGAAAAAGTACAAGCAAGAAAATAATCTTTTTAAATTTGTTTATATAGAAAAATATTATTTGTAATGGAAATCTTAATATGAAATCTTTCTTCAATACAAATGTATGTACTTTAAAACTTGCAAACTTAAGCTAGCTTTCAATTTGCAAGATTTTTCATAATTTAATAAGAAAACTTCTTGTTGGAAAAACATCAAAGTTATTCTTAAACTCTACATTGAATTTTAAATCAACAATAAGGTAAAGTTCAACATGATTTTCTTCATGAGCTAATTCATAAAAATGAAACTCAAATGAAAGTTATTATGCTCAAGTTTTTTCTACAAAAGATTCACAATTTATATCAAATTTATTACTTCACAATTTCAAATGATTGTGTCCATTCCGATTTATGATCTAGCAAAATTTCATCGTGAAAATATGCATTTTTTTATCGTTTTTAGCTACAAATTTGATAAAAATCAAGCATCTAGCAATACAAGTTGATTTTAAATATTGACAATTATTGTCGTTTTGTTTTTAAAAAATCTGATTGCATATTTAACAACCCAAAAACCCCAACAAAACACAAAACTTTGCGTTTGGATATCATCAAAAAATATTCAATATGCAACAAGTGCAATCAGTACTTTCACACCGATGGATAGGAGCTACCCTATTAAATGAAAATGAAATTATCCTTAGTATTTTCTGGTTCGATCTTTACATTATGGACCAAGCAGATAAGAGTATTTAATGAATCCTCAATGGCTTGCTGAGGATCTGCTTCAATTAGTAATTTTCATCTTGTAATAAGAGATTGTAATCGTTCTGTAGACATGTTCAAGTATAATGTCCGATCGCGAAGCGCTCATTTGTCATATCAGTGGTCTGAAAAACGGACCGATTGGATACACGGATCTTTTGGCCACTCTGTCCCCTTTTAGGGCTTTTTACGGCATTTTTATAGAATCTGTACCATCATAAAAGCTCTCTCAGAAGCTAGTTATTTTTTATTTTAACTAGTTTTTTAGTTTTAAGTTACAAAACCTAGCTAATTTTTCCCTCGTGCTCAGAGCTCATGTGGCCACTCGAAGTTGAGAATGAGCATAACAATAATTACTATATTGAATTAATAATAGTATTATTTAAATTTTAAAAAAACCCGGGGCGGAGGCGCAAATTAGGTACTTACCACAGGCGTTTCATACCCTCGTTATATCTCTATTCAAACTCTACCATTGAAAGTGGCCCTGAAAGTGTTAATATTTCAGATCGACTGTCTCGATCTCGAATTGCCCTAATTCACTGTATCTGAAAAATGAAATATTGAGTACATTGAGTATGTGAAAAACAATGAGAAACTACCATATGAAAAAAAAATCCCTCGTTAAGGATCAGCATTTTTGATATTCGAATTGATAATTCCTTCGGGTAGTAATCCTAGATTAAAATCCAGCTATGATAAAATTAAGCAGGCGCTAACATTCAAAGTATTTACCAAAGCCATCTTTGGATACAATAAGCATACAATAAACGGCTGCATTTTATTGATCGCAATCTCCTGTTGAATTAAGTCAATTGGATTATATACCCGAAGAGCGACTCTTAATTACAGTCTCTTCGGTTATAGCAATGCCAATGCGGAAAGCCGGTTCAATACTATTAAGGATTTACTGCATAATGGGAACGCCAACACTGAGGATGGTCATCGAAGCTTGAATAACCTCTCGAAGTCATTAATGTGCCCTTAATCGATTCAGTTTGATTGGTCAAATCATCGGTCAAAGCTTTGATGCGACCGAAGATGCAAGTCCACTAATGGAAGAGACATTACATGCAATCTAGATTTGTATGACGGACAGTGAACTTCGATGAGTCTGCATTGGAGCGTCGTTCATTATGTTATGGCTGCAAACTGGAATGCTACCAAATTGGTTTACGACCAGCGAATTTGGGCAGGCAGAGATGATTATGCAAGTCGTGATGATGGAATCGTGTCACCGGATCACAGAAGAAATCTTCACCTAGTGTGACATTAATACGACGTGTATTTGGCACGCGATGGCAAAATTGTGACTAAACAAAAAACCGTGTAAATGTCGATTATGATGCCATAAACGTTGATTGTGATCCTCTCTAATCCGATTCCATTGATAAATTCTATGAGAAATTGCGAAATGTTCGTAAGTCGGGGATGCATCATCACTAGCGACATAATTTATATAATATCAGATGTACCCTCACAGCAGGCCTCTTTTTTTAATTCATTTTATATTCTGTCAGGTTGATTGCAGTATTTTTCAGCCATGATTTCAGCAATTCAAAATAAATTATACCGTGAATATCCTACTAAACGGACAATAGGACCTTTTTCGTAGTAAGACCTGATTTAGGGGTCGTTTTTGGTACTTGCTGTGTCGATAGCCGTTGCTTTTTGGGTCGCTTATTGTCGTACATAACCCATTTCTCGTCTGCAGTCATCATGTATTCTAAGAACAGCATTTTAGTTTCTTCGTCGAGAAAAACTACACGCTTTGTTTCCGCACTTTGCAGATGTTTTGCAAACTTCTTTGAACGCTGAATCATGAATATCTGTTCTTCTTGTTTCTTTTTTCGTCATTTCTTGAATGAAAAATATTGGATTGACTTCAATTTCTGAAGCTATGTGATCCTCATCGATATCTTTCGAAAATTCACTTCTTGGTTTGTCTACTAAGGAAAAATGTGCGATTTAAAATTTCTAAGCCATATCTGGCATTGTCGAACTAACAGAACTTCATACACACAACTTCAGAGAATTTTTTAATGAAACTCTTTTAGCGAAAAATTTTCACCCATTTATACAAAGCTAATTTTGGTATCAGTCAGTATTTATATAATGTAAATCAGGAAAGCTTCAATCTGCAGGGCCGTAACTAGGGCATGGCAAAGCAGGCGCAACTGGTCTTGGAGCTTTTTGTTGTTTCGTCGATGGGAGATAAGATTTGAAGTGTCGGCGAAGACGCATGCATGGACTTCTCTGGCGCAATAAGCAGGTATTATCTGCTGACGCATGACGGTGTTTGACGGTAACTGTGCGTCAATGGGTTAAATGAGATTAACTAGAGACTGCATTTTCAAAAACGACCTAATTTGGAGCTCAAAAAGTTTATGATCGACCTGGCTGAATTTTTGGGAGGTTTTTCGCTATAATATTGTTGATTGGAAATATCGCGCTTTCGCGTAAATAAATTACTTTTTTGGATAAAATTTCTCAAGAATATAAGAAAGTTTAATAAAAAAAAGTCTACTTGGTTTTTAGTTT
Organism: Stenopsyche tienmushanensis; assembly: GCA_008973525.1. Lineage (NCBI taxonomy): Eukaryota > Metazoa > Arthropoda > Insecta > Trichoptera > Stenopsychidae > Stenopsyche > Stenopsyche tienmushanensis. Next base: position 427,178 of record WACJ01000278.1, on the reverse strand, counting down.
TATACTTTTATATGTACATATATTCCTCTCCTGCGCATACTAAAAATAAAAAATTCGTTTTCAGATAGATTCTTGCCACGGGCGCATCATACTCTAGTTACGGCTCTGCCAATCTGCCAAGCTTTTAGCTTGCGAATATTTTTTAAAGCTAAATAATTGCACATACCGGCATTGAATTAAAATCAACAAAGCTGCTTTTTTGTCTACAAGTAGTTAAACTTAATTATTGTTAAATAAACGTCGTCTATTTGTGGTAAAAGGAGGCTAGGACTTCGATAGACGTGGCTAAAGTTGTAGCGTGGGAGCTGTGTAGAAAAATATTTGTGTACATTTTGCAAATTTTGATCCTTTAGAACTGGTTGATATTTTTTTCATTTTAATAAACAAAGCATTTGTGATGTCTGTTAAATAAATACATTTGATTAAAAATTAAGATTTGATGCGTTTTTATTGCACATATAAAGTTGAAGTTATGAAACGCACAAATTTGTGCGCACGGTATTTTTTAGAGCTTTGATAGACATTGATTTTGATAAAAACTGAATCCTCGTAAAAATATAAAAACCAGAATGATGATATACAATTATTCAAGCTAAAATGAATCTACCTAGACATAGAACCTAATTCTTGGAATTTTGCTTCGAAGTTATCGTCCGTTGGAAACTCGCATAGGATAAATTCTGCGAATTTAAAAAGCTTTTTCATTATGTAAGTCGACATTGATGATTTCCACAATTAATTGTTAAATGTTCTAAGAATTGACCTAATTATGATTTTCCAAGAATTGTTATAAAAAATCTTAAATATACCCAGAAACATTGCAATTAATTCTACCGAGGCATAAGCCTTTCAGGATATACAATGAGATAAAAAGCTGATTTTCTGTTGAAAATGTCGATAATTTGATGATGATTTGATAGACCATCTATTTTAAATCTTAAGCCTTATATTTATATACATTAGGGCAGAATGATTAAAATTTGATGATGTCAAATACATTGAAGATTTAACTTCCTAAGCTTTGATAAGATTCGATAGATCTAGTAAAACGTTTTCATAATAACTAATTTTGTATTTAAAAACCACAATATTACCACCAGATATTGATTTATTTTATGTTCATATAAAACGTTAATTAAACTTGGAAAAATTTGCAAACCCGATCATAAACCGTAAGATGTAAACCATTAGATCGTTTTTCTTTTTTATAATCCGCTGTTAATCGACCGTTTACCTGTTTTTATACATATTAAACTGAGTATATGCCTGTGTGTTTGTTCAGTATGAAATTTTACCGATTTAACAGTTAACTTATGACCATTTCGTCCAAATCGTTAAATTATAAATTCGAATTTTAAGCATCCAATCAACCATCAGCATATCAAACGCTCCTTCGGTGCTAATGCTAATTCTTATGGTCGATTGGTATAATTTTACATATAATCGATTATACGCCATAAAAGAAACATTAGCATTCCTAATTCTGTTTACTTTCTTCCGTTTTTCGCAGTATTCGGAGGAATGTGTACAAAAACGGTCTTGAACTTTACCGGCAATTCAGCGCCGGTAGTCTGTTTCACTTATCACGCTCCAGATGCTGTGATTATCCACGAAAAAAGAGTGAAGATTTATGCCTGATGCGGATTTTTATTCTTGTTCTCCGACTGTTATTTTTTCCTCGGTGAGTTATTCAGCGTGAAGGAGATTAGTGCAACATGTATGTTTTTAGGGCACGTTTAGGTATGAAAATTATATTTGCGAACGTGCTCAAAGATCGCACGGTAAAAAGTTAAAACGTGATCACGACATAATTCGAATGTTTAAGAAATACATTAACAGGTGGAAAGTGTCCAGATTACCTATCAAATATTTCCATTTGGACATTAATCTGTCTGGAAAATTAACCTAAATTAAAAATTATGCAATACAATGTAATCCATCCAAAAAAATGATGCTAGGAACTCTTCAATAACTATTCATGATAAAATCCATACATTCACCTCCTCATGTGCTCGATATTGAAGGCCGCATAATCTGAGAATTTCATTTGTAAGCTCTCACCCATCGAGTCACCTGGGTGAGTGTATCCAAGGGTGTATTTGTGATCATCTCTATATGGAATGTGAATGATTTTTAAAAATTAAAAAAATCTCTTTGGAAGACAATAAAAATATTTCAAAGCAACAGTATAATTTTTCCTATTAGATTTTTAGGATCTGTCCAATAAAATAATTAAAAAATGGATTGGTTGATTTTGTATGTTTGTCGATCTTGCATCCGCGGGGAACGCGGATTCGAATATAACACCTTCATTAATAAATCAATCAAATACAATCTCGTTAATTAATAGAAAAGGACACATAAATTCTTCGGTTCATTATTATAAGAAAATCATGCTTTGGATTTTTTAATTCCTAAATGAAATTTATGATAAATGTATCAATCAAGAAAATTCAAAAATTCCTTTTTGATATATTGGATTAGTTCTTAGAATCGCTCTTAGTTGATCGTCTCAATCCTGCTTAGCATAAATTTCTACTTCTGATCATTTAAATACTACTAGGCATTTGATAAAGTCGAGTAAGGCAATTTACGGATATGTACAAAAACATAATAATATATTGTAATTACATAAGTTGTAATAACATAAGGATACATAATATATTGGGAGCTCTCAACCAGCTTCTCGTACTCCGCGATGCCTTCATCGCTGCGGCAGTAGCTGATTGCCGCGTTGTCCGGCTGCAAAAATTACACTGGGAGGTCATTTGGAGCTCCGTACTATTTTCCTCGTCGATGATCTCGCTGTTGATAAATAACGATCAACCCATTTTGAAACGGGTGTGTCTATCTTCGTCGACGATCCGTTTCTTCCACGCAACCTCAAAATACGGAATGGAGGGACAATTAAAAGATTGAACACTCTATGATATCATTTTTTTACCGTTTCTATGCGTAGATCACGAACCAAATTCTAGCGTATTTTCCGCCTCATTCATCTGTTTAAAGCTATATTATATATAGCTGGTACCCGGCGCGTTGCTGCCACAGAAGTATTCGTAAAATATCGTTTGAAATTTGAAAGAGTTATCTTGTTTAATTAGGAATGATAGAAATTTATTTTATATTGTTTTATTATAAACATAAACAAACATACAAACATTAATTTTTGTATATGAGATCTACTGTAAGTTAATTGTACTATACCTATATTATTTGAGAAAGTGCAAACAATAAGTTGGCAAAGTTTTATCGCAATCAAATGAACGATATGGCAGCACATTAAATACGGACAAACAAACATTAATTTTTATATATTAGATTATACCTATGCTACTCGCGGAATTCTTAGCAATAATTAGACGAAGTTTTATTGCAATCTTATGTACGATATGACAGCATATTTCACATGAACAAAACCCAATTAATTTTTATATATAAGAGAAGAAAATGACAGATAATGGAAAACCGCCACATATCATTTTTTAACCCAGAGGAAATCTGCTAGAGATCCCCTATATTTTCGATTGTGCCGATCAACTATAGCTTTTTATTTTAAAAAAATATGAATGATTAGAAAAATTATTTCTTTCGACATTAGTTTTCTATCCACCCTTAAAATATATCGCTCCTCAAGTAACTTGCATTGGTGAGCCCTTGGAATAATTTTCATAGTATTGGTGGTCGTTTTTTTCTATTTTTTTGTTATTATTGGAAAATTATATAAATAAAACAGCCTGTATACTTTTATGATTTAGTTTCGCTTTCGTTGACCTTAGCGTAAACATTATCACAATGGATGTGTATTAAGCGGTGTGCAAACGTTTATCGCATGCAATCGAACAGTTAAATCACTCTAACGGAAAACAGAATGGAAAGAAAGTTGTCATGAGGAAAAAAAACAACCGTAAACATAAATCAGGCAAGACGTGTCTGTATCGGGTGCTTCAGAAATTGCTCATGGGTTGCAGAAGACACAAATCGTCCACACTCAAGAGGAAACGGAAGAACTCAACTAGCGGGATATTTACCATTAGCGGTACACTCAATAAGGAAGTTTGAATGAAGATCGTTGAACAGACGTACATCTGGGACCGTTTTTAAGAGATCCTATTTACAATCCATTTCATAGTGATAACGAACTTAACTTGGTCTGTTTATTCACCGTCAAAAAAGTGGCAACTGAGAATATAAATATGATACAGATAATTGATAACATCTAAATTACTATTAGTAAAAAATTAGATCATTGACTCTTATTATAAAGGTTCGAGTTCAAATCTTGATTGGGGATAAAATTAATCATCTCGAACCAGGTTCGTGGATCTGAAAGATTAAATACAGAAGCAATCAATAAAGTCATACAAGGACGCACAATTAAAATGCAAGCATTAGACAATGCATATTGGACAATCATCTTGGGTTCAAATCTACAGGAGGTGTGGCTGGCGATCACATTTTTAAAAACATGCATATGGGAATGTTAAAAGCCACCTTATAAAAAATACATAAGTTCTCTCCTAACTAAAGCTCCAACCCTATCTTATACCACATGAAATATCCTTTCCCTATAAAAGTCTCATACGGAGATCGCTTACACTCAATAACGGATATGATACCTTGATAAGTATTAATAGAAGGATGTGAAGAAAGATTTAGAGGCCATGCCACATGTAAGACCTAATAAATTTAAGCTATTCGAAAATTCAATATTGAATAGAAAAAGGATCTTCCCTAAATAGTTTTCATATCGTATTGGTATTGGACACAATGAATTATGTATTCAGGTCATAATATCCGCTTGCAGTATTTATTCAACTCAAATTGATTTACTTCCAGCCACTCCCTGAACTTCCAAATCCTTTGTTATTGTCGATTGGGGAAATTTATTTTTCGCTCAAATATTCTATGAAGGTCTAACCACATTACGGGGTTGAATTACTATTGAACTCTGCGGTTGGTAAAGCTGCATTTAATACATCTAGATAGAGTTTCATTAAAAATAACGGATGATAATACATAAATATGTCTCATTTATTGATGTGAAATGTATAGAAATGTCCGTAAATACCTAAATATAAAATGCAAAAAGTATTAGAGCAAATTCGTCCAAATATACGACGATGAAAAATAAAATCCTGACGATCTGACTACAAGGCTCGATTTGATTCGTGCAAATCTGCTAATTTAGGGTATTAAATAAAAATTCCTACAAGAATCATACTAGAATTCAATCCCAAGAAAATTGAGAAGTAGCCCCCAAGACGAAAAAGGTTGGACACCCTTGTGATAGGCAATATGCATTAGACACTTATGTTTTATTAATTTTAATTGAAAATCTGTCGACAATTTGGAGCAGCGAGTGATCACGATATGACGTATACTTGCTCCGGTCATAATTTTCAACTGCAGCGTTCAATGCTCGAAGAAAATATTTGGATCAGCTAGTAATAAATGCATAAAAATGTATTTTTAATTTGCCACACTATGTAAGATTTGGAATTCGTGATTTTATGAAGTTGAATCCATTTCATGAAGTTGATAATCTGCAAAAACAACAACTGCAAGATTCACTTATTTGGTCCTTTCAAAGCAGTGCTTGAGAACGAAGATTCACCTCTGTAGAAGAAGGGAAGACAGCGATGCTATCGTAACTTACAATTTAATCTTAATCACAATTACATTTGACCTGGATGAATAATGTTCCTATGGCTTAATGCAGAGGTTCCTAGCGCTTTCTATGGCACGGGCTCATTCGATATTGCAAATAATAGTAGCTGATACCCGGCGCGTTGCTGTCACAGAAGTAATAATTCTAAAAATTTCGTTTGAAATTTGAAAGACTTATCTTGTAATGATAGAAAGAATAAAATGTATTTTCTTTCCGTTAATGAATAAATTTATTGAAATTAAATGATATATAAGAGAAAAGTATAAATGATATTTAATTTATTTTGTTTGTTTTATTATAAATATGGTTAGACATATAAACATTGATTTTTATATATAAGATCCACTGTAAGTTAATTGTACTATATTTATATTATTTGAAAAAGTGCAAACAATAAATTGGCAAAGTTTCATTGCAATCGAATGAACGGTATGGCAGCGCATTAAATACGAACAAACAAACATTATTTTTTATATATCAGATTATACCTATGTTGCTTGCGGTATTTTGAACAATAAGTGGACAAAGTTTTATTGCAATTCGATTAACGGTAAGGCAGCGCATTTCGAACGAACAAAATCCAATTCATTTTTATATATTAGAAGATAACATATACATTTATTATAAAAGATTTAAATTGCTAGTTTATCACAGAAGAGAGTGTAAGATAATAATCCCAAAATAAAGGTTCGCACAAATATGTGAGACCAAAATAATAATTAATCGTGAAGCCTTTTTGTAATAAAATTATAGAAAAGGTATTCTAAAAGTTTTACAAAGGAGAATTTTATGCAAATTATTAATGCAAAATTGTATCTTGGCTTTGAGTTTTTTTATAGAGTTAATCATTTCAAATAAATGCTTATTTTTTCCCTAATAATCCAAGTTTACTGCTGCATCTTATATCTACAAAATCTTGTAAACTAAGGTCAGTTTGAGAGAATTCGTACTTTTTTACAGTAAAGTGTGTAAAAATAGTGTGTTGATAATAATATTTTCGCATCACAATTTATTGCTGATAGATTGTGTGAAGACAGATTAAGTTCTGTTGAGTAATTTTTACCCCTAGCTTTCTCTTGTATTGATAGCAACTTACATATTATAGTTCGCCTTTCACAGACTTTGTCGCGGGCATAAGGTTTAAATCCCCTAATTTAATGAAAAAAGCATTCACCCAGACAGTAAGAAGTCATTAATTAATTTTAATATAGAATAGCAGGTATAAATACAAATATTAATATCATATTTTTGCTCTCAATAGCTTTCATTGGTATATAAGTTTTCTTTGCTAAATTAGAACTTTAATTTAAAAAAACAGCTGCTAACATTCTTTAAAGAGCTAAATTTCTATACAAAAGTTTTTGGTTCAAAAAAGATTGATTGTCAGTGTGCATGTGTGTATAATAAACACATATTGTTATCGTATAGAATAGAATAATGGGTGTTCGTGGTGGTTGCATTGATATGGAAAATTGTTGGAAAATGAGCACGAAGTGGTGCACGGCGTCTCAGTGGCACTGCACTTGGCATTAGCCTTGGCACGCATGCGCTAACATTGAATCAGGTGCTTACTTCAATTTGAGAGCAGCAGCTCGCGGTGAAAGGCAGGTGAAAGAGCGAGCTGATCACGTAACATGGCGACCGTGAAAACAAGAGGATCTACCGCTCAATCGACCACCAACCACACGCACACTGTCACCAACAAACACCAACCATTTTTTCTTCATGATCTGTGAAATGCCATGAAACAAAGCGGATGGAATTTGAAAATCAAATTCATCAAGCGTCATAGAAAGTATCATACAACGGAAGCCATTGCAATCGACATCCATTTGTCTTCTAAAAGATAGTTCATACAATCAGAGTTTCATTTTGCAATATAAATACATATCTAAAAAATCACCCACAAGGCTCGTCCATAAAAAAACTAATAAAAACACTTATGTCAAGCAACAATTTGAATGATAGAACCTTAATCAATTAAATTGTGTTCAACACAAGTTTTTTTTATCTAGCGAAAGAGGCGCAAATTTATTCACATTTGAAAGCTTTTTTACAAGGAATATATTATATCAGTACAGTGGAGTCACATTTTTATACGATTTTAGATATATGAAAGAACATGTATTTCCGCGGCCAAGACTACCGGTCGACTATTTTTCTTCCGAAATAAAATTAAATAATACAACGATGGAGAAATCACCCATAATACAAATTCTGAACGAGCAATCAAATTCCAATACGAGCTGAAGAATTATACGCTTGGGTATGCATAAATACTTAAAATATATATTAGGGTGTCCCATAAGTTTCTTTCGTTTTCATATTAAGAAAAAAATAAACAATAATTTGTATAACATCAAAATGTATTGAATTATATATTATCCATTCTGTTCTATTATCTTTCTCCATCTCTCCGGAAACCTCATAATGCCTTCTTATCAAAATTTCCTAGATTTGTCGACAAAATATTGATCAAGGTACACTTTTATATCATTTTATGATTTAAATTTTTTGAAGTAGCTCATAATAAACTACCCCCTTCCAGTACCACCAAATGCATACTAAAACTTTTTTTGGATGTAGGCCAGGTTTACCTACAGTTAAAGCTTCTGTACCCTTGGTCCAAGATCGTTTACGTTGGATATTCTCATAGAGTATCCAACTTTCATCTCCAGTGACAAGTCTCTTCAAAAAAGATTGGCTATTATGTCGTTGGAAAAGAAGATCGCGTGTTGAAATACGCTGAAGTTTATTTGAGTCAGTCAGTTCATGAGGAAGCCACACATTTGAACGATTTATGTAGCCCAATTTTGTCAGATGATTATGGACAGATGTTCTAACTTATTAACTATTTCGCAAACAGTATATCGCGGGTTTTCTACAACCATGGCTATGATTAGATCATAGCAAAGAAACTTATAGGACAACCTAATACATATAAGACATACGATCATTAGAAAAGTCGTTTTCATGCATTGTTTTATTTTTCTATTTGTTAACTGATATTGTTAACTAACAGATTAAGGTGCTTGTTATGTAATATATAATTTAATGGTCTTCCTACTGGTCTAGTGGTTATTTTATGGTACTCATTGCTCGCATATGAATGTTGCTTACTAGTGGATTATCCCAATTAAATGAAAAGATGTAAGTCCGCATACTTGATTTTTATCTGTAAATTTAATTTTATTTCAAGCAAACTAACCTTCTGCTTTGACTAAATGCTACCTTAATAGAGCGAAATTCACTGTATTAAATTTACATCCTCTTATAGTTGTTTTCCTTATCAAAATGTAATGAGAACAATACGAAGCACATGGACGATATAAATTCACATTCTAATACTGAATTTAGTCCAGATTCTTTAAATAGCAAATTTACATTTTTTACAAATGTCAAAATGAGACTCGGACGGTCGACAACGATATGTATGATAAATCACCACAATCAATGGATTCATTGATTTTGATGCAAAAACATTAAAAAAAAATATTTTGAAAAAAATAAACGTAAGATTAACGAATCGATGTATATTTAATAAACTAATACTTATATTTAAAAAAAAAAAAATTGATCAATATGTACTGCCTGTACTGATGTAATATTGCGAGACATGGATAATTGATGCTTAATTACATCAGGTATTAAAAAAGCGTTTGAAATGACAAGGTAATTTATTAAATTAATTGATTATAAATGCAATATTAATATTGATTTTCGATGGGTTTTTTGGGGCAAATGGTTGGTTTTTGTAATATCGATCACATTTGCAAATTGCATTCTGAATGTCAGCAATTGTATTTGGATTACAGTGTACGAAAAAAACACGATTTGCATTTCAACACATGGCGACATTGCAATAATCGTTAACATGATCTATTATATTGAATATGAAACTCAAAAAAATATTTTTAGTGTATAGATGTGGTTTGAGCACTTTCAACAAAAACCTACATTTATTATCAGTGGATTAAATTTTCAATATGCGTGAAAATATTTTTCTTTGCAAATTTTGATTGAACCAAATATGTGATGAATTAATCATTTTTTGGGTATTTTGTCGGCAGTGTCCCATTCCAAAGGCACGGATTTTATATCCATTGAGTTCCCCGCATAGTGTGATTTTCATACACACCCCTCGTCCATAAATTCCAATAATTCGAACAAAGACTTGACTCTACGTGTCACTAAAAAAGACGATATTTATTTATAGTGTAAGATGTGTCGGGCAAGATGAACAGGTCGTTGAGTTAGTCCCGTCCCCAACAAAGGTCCAACAGGTAGGGCGAAGGGCCTCAGGTGATCGGTTACATCCAACAAAGGATCCCATTGTTGTCCGGGCCCGTTGTAATGTAAAACGGAAGTGGTGTAGCCTCGAGAATCCTCTTTGATAATTCTGAGACGTACGCGATTTGAATAACCTATCCGAAATTCCTCATAATTGATGAATACCCCAAAGGCGAATCGATGAAATTTCCGATGGTGCTTTTTTTGTGGAAGCGGATGAATCATGCCACAGAAATAAAGAATAATGGACAAAAGGATAATGCAACGCAGTATGAGGAAGAATTCACATATCCGGCTTGAGATTCAATACTTTAAATCATCGACATCAAAACGAAGAGAAGTAAAAATCAGCTGCAACTTCAATAGATCATATTGAAGTACCAATTCTAAATATAAAGACTTGATTTTCATATAGAAATCACTGAAACAATTCATGGATAATGCAGCAGTATGATCATTCATCCAATGTGCTCGGATTTACTTTAAATTTTCGTTGAATTTTATGGATCAATCACTGTAGCGTTCAACTGTGACTAGGGAATCCAATCCCGGGATCCCGGACAGTTTTAGGTGCTCATGAATCCCGGGATTCCGGACAGTTTTAGGTGCTCATGAATCCCGGGATTAGTAAACGTAATCCCGAAAAATTCTGGATTGAAATTTGTATCTAACAGAAATCGTACACCTCACCAGCACGTCGAAGGCTATTAAATCGAGGCATTCTCACCGAAATCTGGACGCTTGAAAACAGTGGCGGAACTACTAATTGGCGAGCTTGGGCAACGCCTAGGGGCAGTAATTGTCTAATCTATGTATACATATAAATTTTTCAAATTGTTATATTTACCTTTCCCTTCCGGTGATGTATTTACTACACCTCGACTCTAATAATGGGAATATCGATATGAAATATAATAGATACGGGGTTCAAAATGTTTGTATTCCTCCGTAATATAATTACGAATCACATCGAACTATTATATTATATAAGTATTCATCTGCAGCGACGGAAATAAATAATTTGTCGGGAAATCGGGAATTTTGCGAGTTTTAGTCCGTGTCTCAGCAGAAAGAAATTTTATCAATCACATTGATGGTGCTTTACAAAAATGAGAGCTCACGCGGTCATCAACTCGAACTAGCATTTAACCGTTACACTGCGGAGAGTCAATAAATTGACGCGTAGTATTCCCGCCAAAACTGCGGAGCGTCAATAAAGTGACGCTTGACTCATCGTTCCTGAGCGCACCTGACCATCAGCATAGTCGTAAAGATGCGACAAAGTCATCATCGTCTTTAGTAAAATTTACTTTATAAAAATTAAAAGGTCGAAAAGTGCGGCGATGTGTTGTTTGTAGTAACAAAAATATTCACACAATGGCGTCAGCAGCAAAACGGTTAAATATCTATGATCCAGATCCAGATTCAGACTAAATAAACACTCGACTTATTAATATTTTTTGATCAAATTTATCAATGTAATTTCTTAAACTATTAAAAATCCTGATCCCGGGATCCCGGGACTGTTCCCAGGATGGTCTAATGCAATCTCGAAATCCCGAGATTGAAATTTTGGTTCGAAATTGGATTCCCTGATAGAGGAGGAACTTATGCATCACCCTAATAGCACAACATAGTTAAATATAGATATAATCGTAATTTAAGTGTTATGTTAAAATATCTAAAACATTTTTGGATTTTGCAAAATTTTGAATTTCTAATTCTTGTGTGATAAAATAAATATGATTGGTTATTTTTATATGAATAGACACACATTTCCGTCGCCATTTAGTTTGGATATTCATTTCATTGCTTAATTGATTTACATAAAATTGGTGTGTATTTACCAGGACTTTTATTTTTTAGGACCATTATTTTTTATTTTGATTTTCATTCCGGTTCAGTTCCAAACATTTATATCGGTTCGGTTACAGCATCTGGATTTTCCCGATTTTTCAGTCATTCATACACATCCCCTCTACGATTTTATTAACCCTTTGCACTCGATACCCTTTTACGCGCGGCGAACCAGCATTGTGTGATATTTCATAAAACGATTGCCAAGATGCATGCCCTGCCTTTTGGGGCTAGTATTACAATAATATGTGGTTTGATGTGTTTTGCCGGCTTTGTTTCTTTAAGAACAGACTTTGCAAACCTTCTTAACTCCTGTTCAATCCTTATAGAGATCAAAAATTTAGTAGTCTTTCTGCCACGACTGTCAAATTCGAACTAGTGCCGAACATGCAGTCCGGTTCATGGTTGCAGACTAATTAAACAGTTATTGTCATGCATCAAACCGAGTGTTTAGCGATAATCGCCTCTCGAGTTGCAGCATCAAATCATATGGTGAGTGAGAGTCACCTCTCGAGTGCAAAGGGTTGATCGCCTCAAAATTTACTTGATCCAGAAAATTTAGATAAACTTAGATCGAGATGATCAATTAATACTTCCCCCAGTATTAAATATCGACTACACCCCTGTGTATTTTTTCTTCCGCATTAGACACCTGATTTTGGTACAATTTCTATCGTTAACGATGGACCCGTGACAGGTAAGGTACCCCCGTTCGTGCTTAACCGACCATTAGAAGTATCGACCGAGGAAATAACCTTCCAACGGCGTAAAAAGCGACTAAAAAGGGGATATTGATGTCCTGTCGGCGTCCTGATGGGTTGATAAAATGACCCATAAATCATGGCCGCAGGCGTCAATTAGAAAAATTGCGGTTGCAACAATTCTGGATCCGTGTGAATTCAGCAAATTCACGGACGTGGACAATTTAGCGCCATCGCATGCGAAAGCCTTCATTATGTATGAATTAATTATTTTATATCTATTATAGCGCCATCGGACATACTTATTGTTGTTTTATTTTTTTCGCAGAAGAAAAAATCTTCTTTTGACCACTTATAGTCGTTTCAAAAGCGTCATATCCTTCCCGGAATTTCTTACCTTCCTCTCGTCCAATTACGGACACACGTCTTTGTCTATTTATTGGCTTTTAAAGGACTTCCTTTAAAAAAAAACCACTAAAGGTAAGCTTTCTTACAAATAAGCCTTAAATAATGAATCTTTTGAGGATGACAATTCTTCATGGCGCTTTTATTACGGACGTCTTTGGCGCTAAGATTTAACAACCATTTTACTTTTGGCTTCTTCAAATTTAACCGTGACACCTCTATATAATGGAGACGGATGTAATTATTATTTTAAATGTATTACAGTCATTGATAATAATTTTAATATACGAACATATTAAAAAATCATTCGCGATGAATAAGGGATGAATATGTTCAAAATTGCAATGTTTGGATGAGAAGCTTTCAAAAAAGCCCACTGTGTGGCGCTGTTGGTTATATGCTCGATATTTTGTTATAAAATTTATTATCGTCTGAAGTATTTTAATATGCTCATGTTAGATTTGGAAAATATTAGCTTCTTCGATCAAATTATAGAATCTGTATTTTAAAATAATAATTCCATGTTATTGATTCTGTATAATCTTATTATCTTTAACAAAAACCCGTTGAAAAATAGCGGCTATTGCAGCTTAATTCTCAATGATTTGATGTAAAACATTATGAAACTGATATAGTGATTTGACTCTTTGACTCTTAATATAATGATTCAAATCCAGATTCTAGAAAAAATTGAAGGATCGACAATAACTAAATGATTTGCAAAAATAATTATATTATATTTCAAAAGCCCATTTATTAGCATATTTTATTAAATATTGAACTGTAATTTTAATCCAGATATTCCATTTTAGATCATTTAAGAAGATCTAGGCTGAAATTTTAAAAAGCATTTATTTTTGAGACACCTAGAGGTTAATGTGTATTAAAGTACTTGATGACTTTAATGATGCTAATGTGCATTAATATAATAAGTTCTTATATAATATATTATTCGTCCCACATAAATACAATTTTGATGTGATCATAAGGTTAGGCAAAATGGGAAAAATAAAATAAATTGATAAATTAGGGTAGTATATTGATATGAAAGCACTCGTTTAGTAGTACTTTATAACAGTTTTCTATAATTTTTAAGGATCATTATTGGAACAATATCAAAGAAATGTTTCAAAAACCAACTTTATTATTTCTCTTATTAATTATTTATTTAGTCCTAATCTTGCTTCATCGGATTATAACTTATTTGATCTCCTAAAATCATCCTTTCGAGGACGAAGATTCACGTTTAATGAAAAAGTGACAGTTGTGGATTCATATCTTGCAGCCTTAGCCTAAAATATTATTTAATAAGGGAAAACGAAAGCTGTTTTTCAGATGAGTTAAATGTATTGAAGCAAGAAAGTTATGTGGGGGAAATATATTCTTAAAAATTTGTAACCATAGTCAACAAATAAATAGTTTTTTAATCAACTCTCATCCAAACATTTGGATAAGGAATTTCCCTTGTTTTCAATAGGATGATATCCTTGATATATTTAATATTCTAAATAATCAGGAGTACATTTTGTCTAAGGTATAAGAAGGCTTTGTTGTATTATATTTACATACATCATTATTGCAGTGGTGGCACAAAGTTCAGCAACACTGTGATGCTTTCCACAAACTTATATCCATATAATAATAGTTAAATATCTCGAAGGAATTACTGCAATTCGGTCCATCGTAAATATATGAATTAAGCATTCGAGCTTGATAGTCAAATTTACGACATCATTTACGGTAATCGTCATAAATTACGTGATTACTTTACGCCCATCCTGAGCGGCTATTTTGAAATTATCATATCGCTCAATACAAAGTGTGAGCATCGTCGCGAAGAGATCTTATGGAAATTTAACGACCCAACGGACATTTCCATAGAAATAACGTCGGTTTTTAGCGATAAATTGGCCGCGTAGAATTACGGTATCCCGACGAGAAACAAACCGTTGAGCCTAAACAAAAAACGGACATTCGCGAGGAAAAAAATAGCAGATGCAGCAAAGGGCCATCCAAAAGGTCCTACCATGGATCTCTTCGGCTATCGGTTTTCACAGAAAACTCCCGAAGGCTGAATTCGGCATCACATATCCGGCATTTATCTATGTGGGCCTTTCAATAAAAAAGCGAGTCCTTTGGGATTCCGCTATTAATTTAGACGTCCATTTTTTTACTCCAGTATCCGAAAAATTGTTATTGAAGTAATATGAGCATCCTGAATCCTTACAGCACCTGCTTATCAATTAACATTTTTTTTCAATAGGCCCGCGATGTAATTTGAGCATATTTATTGCCACCATCCATTTTTACTACCAATATTTTGTCACTTTTTCAAAGTGATAAGTATCAGATGAATTTTTTGCTACAAACAAGCGTTAAGTTATAAACATTTCAATTTAGGAGACCCTCACTATCACGATCGTTTTTTACTGCCAAATAGAACAGACCATCCTTCATACTACTCAATTAATATTATCGCTTTCATAATTCAACATAAATTAGATGTTCAATTTTCAACATGAAATTATATTAATTGCTATTTCAGATATGACTGAGGGGTTGCAAAAACCAAAATACTTCAACTCCAAAAAATGTACTCAATACCACAAATATTAAATAATTTCTTACAAATTATTTATTACAAGAACCAAATCAAGGGTCGCTCTAGAATTCATCAATATTAAAATACAAGTATCATAACATTTTTCTATATACATATGTACGATATGATGGAAAAAAATGATATCATATAATCTTAGTAAGTCTAAATCTTTTTCTAAATTTTTCTTATTGGAATCTAACATAATTGTTTGTTTTTCGACAAAATATTATGTACGAATTATTTTAAACTCATTGAACTGCAAAATTGATCTTTAAAAAGACTCCACAAAGAATGATCTTTCCCTTGTGGAATTAGATTCTATACATTCCAAAAAGCCTTTTTCAGTTAAATCAATACAAATAATTTTCACTATTATTCATGGAATGCTGCTATCTTCAAATTACTAGAATTCCCTATCGAGAACCGATTGTTCCGAATTAGAGTTCCCATTTCCTTAAAAATTGAGCTATAACAAGATAAAAGTCAATATTTTGTAAAGACGTTATTAAATTTGTAAATTTAAAAAATATTATTTAATATCTTTACGTTTGCTCGCTATAACCGTGATTCTGTTATAAATTATTTCCGCTGGACATTAAACTATAGACCAAAAAATAAATGGGAAATTAATAGAAAAACGTATCTCGGAATTAAAAAATACGATTGTTTTATTGGGTTTATGCAATGGTCTGCATTGCTAGCAGTGATCCCGGACCATTTTTGGTGCTTATGAATCCCGGGACTAGTAAACGTAATCCCGAAAAATTCGGGATTGAAATTTTTATCTAACAGAAATTGTACCCCTCACCAGCACGTTGAGGGCCACTAAATCAAGACATTTTTGCCGAAATCTGGACGCTTGAAAACAGTGGCGTAACTACTAATTGGCGAGCTTAGGCGACGCCTAGTGGCAGTAATTGTCTAATCTATGTATACATATAAATTCTTTAAATTGTTATATTTACCTTTCCCTTCCGGTGATGTATTTACTACACGTCGACTCTAATAATGGTAATATCGATATGAAATATAATAGATACGGAGTTCAGAATTTTTATATTCCTCCGTAATATAATTACGAATCATATCAGAGTATTAAAGTATATAAATATTCATCTGCAGCGACGGAAATAAATAATTTGTCGGGAAATCGGGAATTTTGCGAAAATGAGCGCACGCGCGGTCATCAACTCGAACTAGCATTTAAATATTAAAGATCCAGGTCCAGATCCAGACTAAATAAACCAAGACTAAATAAATCCAGACATTTGAGAGACTTGATTATTCGGGAGGTCAATATCTTGGCAGCATCCTAACAAAGGCACTCGACCCGGATATAGAAGTAAAGTGCCGAATAGAAATTGCACGTGCTGCGTTTAATAAAATAAAGGCCTTCTTCTGTGATGAAAATATGAACCTCAAACTCCAACATAAAGGTCAAATGACCAGCTTTTCTGTATGGCTGTGAAATATGGAATCTGAATGTGAACATTATGAATCGGCTAGAAGCATTCGAAATGTGGATACACAGAAGAATGCTTCGTATACCCTGGACCGATATGATCATTAACATACACACATAGGTACATAGGAAAGCCGGAACCAAGAGAGAGCTACTGACAAAAATCAAAAGGAAAGATATCATATCTGGGTCACGTGTTGCGAGGAAATAAATATCATCTTTTCCGATTGGAACTGGAGGGCAAAGTAGGGAGAAGACGGGGAGTTGGCAAGAAGCAGATGAACCGACTGCGCAACATTAGAGAGTTAACCAGAATAAAGAGAGTGGATGGACTATTCCGGGCACCACAGGTCAGAAAGGTTTTCACCAACGTCGGGAGGACCTGACACGGCACAGAAAGAAGACAAAGAATGATCTATGTACATAGTTGTGGCCGTATGCATTAAAATGATGATGCAATAAAATATATTTTTCTGGATGTTTGAACTTGACCCTTAAGCATATTAAAACTGATTGTTTTGTAAGCAATTGAGAAGCTCATCGTCTTTGACACCGGTTATTACCCGCGTTTCGACTTATCAATTTTTATGGATCGACACCACGTTTAGCGTTCCCGAAGAAGCAGTTATCTCGTCTTCAGAACCAGGTTTTGCCGCATCTAAAGACAGTGATTTAACCGTTAGACAGGCATCCGTCATATCGGTTGCTTCGACGACCGGCTGCCCTTTAAAACCGCCTTCGGGCAGGCCTCCGGTTCACATCCGGAATCTTGGACTCTCGAGGAACCGTTTAGCACACATTTAAGTCAACTAACAGTTTTTCTCCATGCAATCCCTGAAAAAAACAGAAATAAAAAGTTGGTCGTATCATCAGTTCCAAAAAATTTGCATGAATTATACACTCGCATCCTCAATCATATTTTAATGAAGTTTGAATTGATTCGTCCATAAAATCGAGATGGTTGTAATCCGAAGTTTAATGTTGTAGTCATTAAATGCATAAAAAGTAAAATTTGCTAAAACCAATGAGGAAGACGTGATATTATATGTTTAATAAATTTCTACAAGGTTACACTGTTATAGCAATAAATGCTTGGATATCTTTAGTTATAAGTATGATGTTTATAGAAATTGCTTAATTACTTACTGGCATGGATGATATGGGATGTTCTGAACTTTCATCCAATGGTCATATTTGATCCGATTGCCGTGAATGCCACATCTAGCTGCATATTCCTCGGTCTTAACTGTTATTTCTGTAATAAGCTCGAAGCTGTCAGGGCGTTGTCACAAAAGTTAGGTTCTGTTCTGGAGCTGATGATGTTCTCGGAAAGCCATCAAGAGTTAAAAGGCTTCTCGGCTGCAAAGGTCTAGGCGTGTCTCTAGCTCGCGCTTTAATAGTAATTTACCACCCGCCCTAAGGCTTCTGGTGGATTTAATGAGGTAACACGTCTTCAGCCAACTTGGAAATACGTTCCAAGAATTTTGATGAACTTCCATCAGCGTACGCTGTAAATAACTTCGGTTACTAGCATCAGCGGTGGAAAAAAATCGAATTAAAATCTCCTTATCCATGTAAACATTATATCATACGTCTTCTCAAGTTAAAATATTTAAATAATTCATATCAACAAGTACTTTTAAGCATTTTCATCCATCTTAGAGCTGTTCGTGTATGGATAGAGACATTTATGTATGCAAATTCATCTGAAACAACTCAATTACATATTAAAATATGTAATTTATGCAAATTATAACATAATTCATAATCATATTAATTAAACTGCAATAACTTTCAAAGCTTCGCTTGTGGATTCTTAGTGAATAAAATAGCTTAAATTTAGCTGAACTATTGCGATTATATTTTTTAAATGAAGATCCTTCCACTGAAAGTAGCAAATACATAGTGAATATCACGAGTGATTAGAGCCAAGTCTGAATTATCAAATTGAAAAAAATAGATCATGTAACTCACGATTCTGCTGAAGAAAGCTCAAAAAATGAAAATATTTAGTAAAGCAATAATTTTGAGGAACATTCATAATTGCATAAAAATTTTATATCCACATAAAACCCCACCATGAAATTGCATTCGATGCACTCCCCAGCTTCCTGATCCAGCACATTTTGTATGAGATTATTTTATCAATTATCTTAAATCATCTGCTCGCTGATGAAGCTCCATCGAGGAGTAATAATCTTCGTGAGGTGTAAGCCATCAGCAAAGCGATTAACGACATTAGAACGGTTCGTGTTTGATCATCCAAAGAAAAAAATAGCAACGGCGCTCGATTTAAGCCATCTTATTATGCAACACGTCGACGACGTTACAATATTGAAAATCGATAAATCAATCGAGATCATATGTCAAAAGCGTGATTATCGATCACAGTTTCTATGACGAATTTCTAATGCATTATAATGTGTAATTATAGTGATAATTTAATGCTGTTATTAGTTTGACAGAGGCGTATTTCGAAGACATGTTGATGTGGGGTTGTCGAAAATAGTAATTTGGTCATGATTTTCGGTATTAATTATGATGTTTTTTTTTTTCGATTTTGAACACTCCCAAAACATAGGGATATCCCGTGATTTATTGAGTGGACTTGTGGCGGCTCTTAAGTGCATTAACATCAAAGATTGGGTGCATTGTTGGGGGGAAGCCGTAACCAGAAAACCGGCTTACATTTCCCGTCCGGGTTGGCAGTAACTGTTGCAGGTAGCTGCCAGTCTCACCTGTCCGCGGTACAATATGCCCTCAGCACGTAATACTCGCGTAACGTTTGTGTAACTAATACCGTCGACCAGAGATTCTCAAACTTTAATTTGATTGTCCAAAAGGGAAGTTTACAAAGCAGCCCGGCGATGAAGACATATTTCAGGGAAACTAATTTAATGCACCACAAGACCAAAAGCGCATAACATACATATAACGCGAACATAATCAACGCTAAATGTTTCAATTTATTAATTTTAATCAGATAAATATTTTTATCTATATGATTTCATGGTGTGAAATTTTAAAAAAAGCTTCGATTTTCCATATTACAATGAAATATATCAGTATTTAGATAAATGTATTTTAATAACATATCAACGATTTAAGTCATGGAAATGTTAATGAAATCAGATTAAGGTGTAGTACTTTTAATAAACAGAATGTTAGCCCAACATAAGGAATTCAGAACTATATTAATCAGGGCTTCGAACCGGAACTGAATCGACAACCTATAACCGGTAAAACCGTTATTTTTCCCGGAACGAAAACAATAACCGAACCGATATAAATGTTTAAAATTATACTGGAACAAAAACTGAAGTAAAAAAACATAACATAAATTGATTATCAACCCTGGATCTCGTGACCTTGAAAGTGATCTGAAATTAGATAAAAATATATAGTAATCCTTAGTCGCATAAGCTCGTAACATTAAAGCATCGAATGTTTCGTCATTTAATCTGGATCTGATTTTGGAAGTCAGGCAACTTGCTGCTGAAAGTGTACGTTCAGCCTCCACACTCGTTGGAGGTATCGTCATCAGATATTTAAATGCTAGTTCGAGTTGATGACCGCGTGAGCCTCCATTTTCATATAACACCATCAATGTGACTGATAAAATTAATTTCTGCTGAGACACGGACTAAAACTCGCAAAATTCCCGATTTCCCGACAAATTGTTTATTTCCGTCGCTGCAGATGAATATTTATATACTTTAATACTCTGATGTGATTCGTAATTATATTACGGAGGAATACAAAAATTTTGAACCCCGTATCTATTAAATTTCATATCGATATTCCCATTATTAGAGTCGATGTGTAGTAAATACATCACCGGTAGGGAAAGGTTATTATAACAATTTGAAAAACATATATGTACTCTATATATGTATACATAGATTAGATAATTACTGCCCATAGGCGTCGCCTAAGCTCACCAATTAGTAGTTACGCCACTATTTCCAAGCGTCCAGATTTCGGCGAAAATGTCTCAATTTACTAGCCTTCATCGTGCTGGTGAGGCTGTTGGATAAAAATTTATTTTAAAAATTCGGCATTAATTTACTTATCCCGAGATTCATAAGCACCTAAAGCTGTCCGGGATCCCGGGATTGGATTCCCTAATTGTATCGATGCATCAATGCTCAAATCGTAGTGAAATGAGTCAATAAATTAAAATGAAATAAATTCGATCAATACTCTCTATCCAAAGTTTTCCGGTTTACCCAAACCAATTTGGTATGCAAATATACGATCAGATATGCTTAATATTTTTGTATATTTTGCGGGTACCTTATCAATAAGCCTACAAACACTCAATGTACTGATAAGTACGCCTCTGTCCTAACCGCGTGCCCGGCCCCTAGCATTAGTAGGGTAAAATTAGTGGAATATATGTTTACCAAAGGTAAATGGTTGGCGAATCCGGATACATGATCAAACGAAGAATTAGTCTGGGGTATTCATTGGCATAGTTGCAATGTTCAATGGAATGTTGCGTCAATCACAAAAATTAGCGCTCTTTGTCAATAGGCGTAATAAATAATTTAAAAAAAATAGCTTGTCTTAATAAAAGCATGACATTATGAAATATTGTGATGTGGTGACTACACATAAGCGAAAAATGATGAATTGATTATAGCTATTTGATATGAGCCCATCGAAGAAACCGATACGCGAAGCGCCATTATGAGGCTGCAATACATCTTTTATACGCCATGTTTTTACCTCATTATTTGAATATTCTGAATGCTGCAATGGTATATATTAAATTTAAGCGTTGTGGGAATTTGGCATATTTTTAAGGGATGTTTGAGAAACACAGGATCATCGATTACGGGACTGGGTGAGGTGTATGGTCGCGAGATGCAACCGTTGCATTGAGCTATTCGTTTATTGAGTGTAATTTATAATGTAACAGTTTTCCGTTCAGGTTTTGAAGTTGGCGAGACTTCGCATCAGACAGACACTAGACACTCCACCAGACTAGCTTACCACTTTGCTATTAAATCAGCAAGAACCCTGGGGAAGATATCTGCAACAGGTTATTTATGCATACTAAAAGGCACATCTGCATAATTTCATCGAAAGCCATACACGCAGCACGATCTGCAATTAACGCGAGAAAAGTCTCTAGATGCATCGCAAAGAATGCAATAAAAGATAAATGGATGCAATTGAATGCGACCGAAGCAAAAGAAAAATAAGGCGAATTATGTCAATTTGCCAGGGTATGTTTTTTTTAAAACGATTGCGTTCCGGTTGTTAGGTCTTTCTGTAAAAAAATCTCCTAATTATTTTATAACTGTCGTCTGTTTTTCATACAGATGACTTACAGCGGCGTCATAACTGGAGCATCTCAGATTTTGCATCAATACACTTTTTTAGCCACATAATTAATAAATAGAAGTTTTAAGCCATAAATAAAGCCATAAAATAATTGATTTGTATCATTCATATAAGAACATTAACTTGAAAACTTGCAAAACAATCGGTACTGTAAGATAATAATCCTGAAAAAATATTCATTCTAACTAATAAAGTTTAACTTCAAATATCCCTGAGTGAAAATGGGAAACCATCGTTAAAAAAATGTACTTAACACCCATTGCTTTCTTTGAAAACTGACCTATCTTAACACTTAATGTACTGCACCCGTCAATTTATCAGAATTTGAACTTCATGAGCAAAATTCCAAAAATTCTTACTATTATGTTCTAGTATTTTAACTGATATACAAAATGATATGAATACATACCCAGATGTATGTCTCTCTCAGTGTTTTAATGTAAAAGTTACGTATAATGTATACCTATACCAATTTGACTGATTGACTAATTTTATACTTAAATAAGGGCTTTTTTCGTGAAAATATTTATCAGCTAATAAACATAAAACTAATCAGAGCTTACATAATTAATAAAAATCATTTTTCCACGAAGATCTCCATACCAATGTATTAAACCAAAAATCAATACGCCACCTCAAGACCGTTCTGCTACAAGTTGCGAAGACAACAAAATCGAACTTTAAAGATGATATTAAGATTTCGAATATGAAAGTGAAGAAATTAAGAATGATTTTGCTCAAATTTTTATATAATATAGAAAAGCGTACCATACGATGAACATTTTTTTTTAATTATATGCAAATAATTGCAGGGGATGACGACACTTCTGGAAAACTCAAAATTTATTCACTCCCTATATTTCTCTAAAATCGTTAAGCCGTGCGATATTTTAAGCTTGGGAAGCATTGGAATATCGCAAAAAATAAAAGAAAAATTCGTCTTCCCAAGAATATTACATATTTGAATTACATGTATCGATATTTAATCAAAATAGTTATCAATTATTATGTGGCCCCTTTTGAAGCTTGGTTCTTTAGCGGTTTAATTCAGCGATTACATCCATATTTGTAAGGGTGTTTTTTGTTAAAAAGCTGAAGATTGCGGCGAGTCCGGTTTAGACATGGCGTCACAAAAATAAGCCAGGCCAGTTCGATCCACTCCATCGCGGAGACAAAAAGGAACGGTACGATGATAGGTAAGGCTTCCATGAAGAGATAAAGTGGAAGATTGAAGCGGGTAACGGATGGATGGAGCTCTAGGTAGCAAATCCGCAATGTGGTATCTGCAGAAGGTGCGGTTCAGTTTGGAGCCTATCGTGACAGTTACGGCCCGCAAGCGATGGTGACACTTGATGGAAGACTCAGCACAAAAACTTTCCGGTGCATTCTGGTGCCGTTACTTGTGTCGTCGTGACACTGTGACCGACACCAGGAAACTCAGTCACTGGGAAATCTTCACGAGCAATTTCCACCGAAGACAACTGGTGCGACACCATACGGTTTCACCTCCGACGCTCCATCTCGTCTCGCCGTGATCTTTTGACTCACTTTCCTTCCATCGAGGTTGAATACCATACTTGAGCATTGTGGAGGCAATCCGCCAGATGGATTGACCAAACATTTCGAATTTGATACATATTCAATCTGAATGAATGGTCAATCGCTTGACAATCTGCAAAAGAAGAGCAGATGGACACTCAATGAACATCAAAACTTCAATAGACTCGCTGATAATGATCAAGGATTACTTAGAAATTTCGGGGAAAATTTCACAAGTCTTATCTGATTTGAGGACCTATTCTGCGGTATCCTTACTTTTAGCATCATTTTTGACACATGTCAATATATATCGCAGCAGAACCATTTCCGTTTCATTCTATATATGAACACCTTGTCTTATCTAATGATACAATGGGTCTTCTTATGATCCATTTATATTGTCACAATATCATATTCTGTGAAAAAAAAATGTTTTACTTTCAAATCTACGATAATTCAACCATAACACAATAGGGATCCTTTAATATTTAAAATTACAAATTAATTAAAAGGATCTTTTTTTATGAAATGTATGCGCTATAGAGCAAGTTGGCTTGAACATCATCATATGCGACGAATGGAAATCAACAACTAAACTAGTAGTAAGCCCATTTTATTATATATTACACAAACACAGCTTCATTTTTTATTTATATAAAATTTATTTGGAAACACAGGATACACTGAAACAGTGAAACGGCAGATTGAAATCTATAGCCAAAATTACAACAAAAAAGACTAAACACACAACCCAACCGTTTCGTTGAACAGCTGATCAATCAAACTTCCAGGAAATATAGGCTGAAGCCGTATATAATTCATGATCTCGCAAAAGGATTCAAATGAATGAATAGAAGGGTCTCTTTAATAAATGAGCACCTACACGAGCCAGCACTATAAATGTCACAAAAATGACTAAATGTTCCTCAGAGGACAGATTGTCAGGAAAAAATCTTTTAGCTGAGAGTTTCCATTAGCAAATAGAAAAAATGCATAAAATCAACTTTTCTAAGAAGCTAAGGAGTTTTCTTATCCTAAATTTTTGAGATATGCAGGAAAAATCAAACAACTACAATATATCTGAATAAATTTGTCTTTTAATAACTAAAATGTATGCTTTGGGTCTGAAGCCATTAATTATAATTAATCCATAACCAAAGGTCCCATTTAACTACAGAATCCACCAGGACAAACGTTATAAATATGATTATAGTGAAGCTGTAAAATAACTTTTATTTATTTTAAAAACTAGTATTTTAATACATGAATCAATTCTTTGATATAAATAATTGTTTATAATGTCAAAGGTGAAATTGTTATGTAGGGGTTGATTTTATTTCCATATTTTGTCATGTATCCCAATAATAATCCTATTAAATCATTAAATAATACAGTAGAACCTCCATTATCCGGATTGTTCAAAATACATTAAAAAATATATAATTTGCTAATTTACACGTGAATAACTGTCTCCATTTTTGCTCACGTACGTGATGAACTGCATATTACGAAATTTACTAATTATTTAATATCAGAAGATGGAAGCTGAGAACAAAAAAAAAATTTAAAAAAAAATAGAAAATACAAAACTCAAAGAGTGTATTTTTATGTGGTTCAACTAGACAGCCAATATCTGGTTCATTATTGTGTGAAAAAACAATATTTTTTGATACAAAATTAAATAGAGATTCCACCTTCACAGCAAGTTCGGGCTAGCTTGAAAATAGGGGCAGTAACTGTCTAAACCCCCTCTTGAGCATATTTTTATTTCGCGGACCCCCTCGTGAATATATTTTTTTTTATCATCCCAACACTTGTGACCTAAGTTTTCCAACAAACAAGCATTTCTGGGTCAAAATAAATCTCTTTACAATGTTTTCTGTGAATAATTCAACGAAAATACCTTTTCAAGTATAGATAAATATTTTGTTTAGATTCTCGCGAACCCCCATTAATGACTTCGTGGACCCCCGGGGGCTCACGGACCCCAGTTTAAGAACCGCTGGTCTAATCTATGTATACATATATAGAGTACATGTATATGCTTTTCAAATTGTTATATTAACCTTTCCCTACCGGTGTTGTATTTAATACACATCGACTCTAATAATGATAATATCGATATGAAATATAATAGATAGGGAGTTCAGAATTTTTGTATACCTACGTAATATAATTACGAATCACATCAAAGTATTGTAGTATATTAGTATTCATCTGCAGCGACGGAAATAAATAATTTGTCGGGAAATCGGGAATTTTTCGAGTTTTAGTCCGTGTCTCAGCAGAATGGAATTTTATCACATTGATGGTATTATATGAAAATGGGGGCTCACGCGGTTATCAAATCGAACTAGCAATTAAATATCTGATGACGATACTTCCAACGAGTGTGGAAGCTGAGCGTTCATTTTCAGCAGTAAGTTGCCTGGCTTCTAAAATCAAATCCAGACTAAATGACGAAACACTCGATGCTTTAATGTTATTTCAGGCATATTTTCAAAATAATATTTGAATTTTTTGGTGTTTTATTTATCTATTTTTGAATTATATTTTCATATTTGTCTAATGCAATCCCGAAATCCCGTGATTGAAATTTTGGCTCGGGATTGGATTCCCTATATATGTATACAAATCTAGACAAATAAAAATTATTCATACTTTCCCTGTTAATTATGATTATTTTCGATTATCCGGATTTTCATTATCCGGACTACTTTCGTCCCGAATTAGTTCAGATAATCAAGGTTCTACTGTACTTGGATTTTTTTGTGGTTTATCTCTCAATACAAAACCTTATCCCCCGAGATTTAGATTTAAAATTAATAAATATGCTACAAAAATACAAAAGCATGCTTCGTTGATGATCTATATAAACTTCTAATCTTCAACGCCCAAGTGTCCATTGTTTAAGATTCAAAGAAAGCGCACTTGGCGCCATTATGCAAAAAAATATAAAATTAACACAATACCATTCACCTCCAAGAAGTAAATAATCGACAACGAGTCCATGCGTAACGAACAATATAATAAGCGAATATCTTTGTGAATCTTTTCAGCACAACATAATGAAACGACGACGATGAACCGAGTAAATGCGTACAACTTGAGGAAATAAAAGCCAGCATTCTTCCTCATCGCCATTCTCGATCATTTTTTGGCAAGCTCTAAACTTCCAAAATCGATTGTACGTCTATTATAATGAACTACCTCATTGTGCATTGTAGGAGCGCAGCAGCCAGAATATGTTTTTTTTACGAGCCATCGGCTCTTCTTCACAATGCTGTTTTGGGTTGATGCGCCCTGGGCCATCCAGGTCGTTGTTATCCGAACCAACGGACTAGAGGGTGTACTCTCCTCGATAACAATAAACAGGAAACATAAATAAAATTCGGGCATAATGGAAAGGCATCCGAAGAGATACTGAAAAAAAATACACAAAGCAACACACTCGAGCGATCGCGAAGAAGGTGAAAATATTCGTACTTGTTACAAGAATTCAATCAACCACGTCTATTTGACTCGCCTTTTGAAAAGGACGTTTTGAAATATTGCAGGCGGAGTTAATGAAGCCTTGGACAGATGACGGTGGTTCAATGCATTTTAAATCGGGATCTGATATGCATACTCTTTACATCCTTCTTTCTTCTTATTAAAGTGTCATTTCTGTTATCAGATTTTTTTTTATATATGTGCTGAATGCTCATTACTATATACATATTGGATATATGATTGAGTTGCCAAATTATTATCTTTTATTGCCCGACTTTATTACTTGTTTTACTAGTTACACTTTTAAAGCAAAAATTCAAACTACTTGAATATGAAAGATGCATTATTTTTAGCCACAATTCAGATTTGAGCTCAAAACTTTACAATGTTCATGATTTAATTCAAATCAATCTAATTCCATTTGAACATATGAAGAAATTACAGAGAAAAACACCTGGCTAGCATTTCGCTGTTTTCAGCAACTAGGAAGCTATCGAAATGTATTATCCAACAATTCGGCACTGTTTCTGCAGACTCGAGTGCAATTTTAATATTGTTGTCTCACAACGAGATGTCGAAAATAGCGTGAAGCAAACACGGGAATGAATCGACATTATTGCGGGTAAACAGATCTACCCTGACACAAATAGAGTCTAAGAATGAAGTTCCACAAAGGCGGAAGAAAAAGACCAGTTTCTTCACACTTCTGCCTCACAAAAAAGGTAAACAGCGCAACAGCTAAGCGTTGCTCAAACATTCGTCGACAATGGACGCCTTGCACTATTCGACTTGTTAGCTTCGGATTTTGCATTCATCAAATTTCGCTATGAATAGAAGAAGCATTACTCAATCGGGTGTCAGTTCAACAACAGCTATACTATATATTTTTAAATTCCAATAATATTTCACATATTTAATCAAATTATCAGCCAAAAAGCGAGATGATTTGCTTTTAAAAATGTATTCCTTTCTGAGACAACCAAAATTGAATACAAATCTACATGATTGATTATCAAAGATCAATAACTGATCAAATCAAGTGTCGGTATAGTGTATATGTTATTGTAATAATTCTTCGATATCTTTAATATCAAAATCACAAATCTTTTCCATCAATACCACGACAAATGTCTTTTAATATTCATCTTATATTGGTGGTACAACATTTTCTCCAGGGACTACTTCTGGCCAAAGCTTTTTGTAACAGCATTTAAAGTGGATTTTTTATTTCTTTTTACAGATGCTGAAACCATATTGGCACAATTACAAACTGATTTTTTTCTAATTTTATATAATTGTTAAATTGTGTCAATTTTTTTGAAATCTTGAAATCGAAAAATCACCACATGAAAAATCCCTTCCCTGGAAAAATGTCCTATATAAATTATTACATCCGATAGTAGATATTCACAAAAACGAATTATTAATGGATTAACTGGAACTGAATTTATTTTTTGGTGCTGATCATGTAAATATAGTTAAATTTAATACAGAGCATACTAATCGCTATTTACGAAAGTACATTCCCGAATTGAGAAAACAGTTTATACTTTCATTGTTTAAACGCCTTTGAATGCCTGATTTGTAATACATAATTATAACTAGGGAATCCAATCCCGAGCCAAAATTTCGATCCCGGGATTTCGGGATTTCATTGGACAATGCAGTCCCGGGATCCCGGGATTGGGATTTTCAATATTTTAAGAAATTATATTGATAAATTTGATCAAAAATTACTAATAAGTCCATTTGTTCAATATAAAAAAATCACTTGAAGGCCAAATAATTTTATTTATTTGATAAAAGATAAAAATACAATTAAAAAATAGACAAATAAAATGCTAAAAAATATTATTTTGAAAATATGCCCGAAGTAACATCAACATTAAACATTAGTGTTTCGTCATTTAGTCTGGATCTGATTTTGGAAGTCAGGCAACTTGCTGCTGAAAATGCACGCTCAGCCTCCACACTCGTTGGAGGTATCGTCATCAGATATTTAAATGCTAGTTCGAGTTGATGACCACGTGAGCCCCCATTTTCGTATAACACCATCAATGTGACTCATAAAATTCCTACCTGCTGAGACACGGACTAAAACTCGCAAAATTCGCGATTTCCCGATAAATGATTTATTTCCGTCGCTGCAGATGAATACTTATATACTATAATACTTTGATGTGATTCGTAATTATATTACGGAAGAATACAAAAATTTTGAACCCCGTATCTATTATATTTCATATCGATATTCCCATTATTCGTCGTGGTGTAGTAAATACATCACCGGTAGGGAAAGGTTACTATTGAAAAACAAGTTGAAAAACATACATATACGCTATATATGTATACATAGATTAGACAGTTACTGCCCCTAGGCGTCGCCTAAGTTCACCAATTAGTAATTACGCCACTGTTTCCAAGCGTCCAGATTTCGTCGGGAATATCTCGATTTAGTAGCCTTCATCGTGTTGGTGAGGTGTACGATTTCTGTTAGATAAAAATTTCAATCCCGAAATTTTCGGGATTACGTTTTCTAGTCCCGGGATTCTTAAGTACCTAAAATTGTCTGGGATCCCGGGATTGGATTCCTTAATTATAACATGGTTTATAAAATCACGAAAATTTGCCAAATATTCAATAATGAAGAGATTTGTGCATCTGTAATCGACGCGGAAGATAATCAGCAAACGCCATGTAAATTTATTCACAATATATATATTTAATGTGCCAGTAATTTTTTCAGAGTGAAAACTCCACAAAAATTATAAATGTGTTTGCTTAGGTTGCTCCGAAAATTTTCTCATGAATATTTGCAATTCATAATAAAAAATCTGTTGATATTTTTGCAAATGCTCGTTATTATTGGGATCCATAAAAAGCTTTTATAAGGTTGAATCGAATCCCGCCATACAATGTGCGTACAAGTCATCAAAATATCAAACAGAAACACAAAGCCCATGTTGTCCATTTCGAATATTGTGCAACAATGCATTGCAATAATTTGATAAATGCATCGATTGTCACCGCCACGAAATCCTGCAAAATCAACCCCTATTCATCGAATGGATAAGGACCATTTCGTGACGAAGATTGCAGGTCGCCTCTCAGACGCCGTTTGAAGAAATCAAAAAGGTCCCCATTGTCAGGACCGCTTCCATATTCTCCTTTCATTCTTTTCCGCAAATTCCCTGAATAGAAGAACCTACTTGCACGCATTCACCCGACGCAAAAAAAGCACTTTTGTGATTCGTGAGAACGTCTTAGCGGTTTCTTCTTCGAGACATTTTTTGCTGGTCCGGGTTCCTGGTCCCTCCTTTCAAGTTCCGAGTACATAAATCTCGAGCCAATGTATCCATCCGAGGCGCGACCTTCGATTTTTTTTCACCCTTAGGAATTTTCGCGCCATCCCCTGTCGATACGCTCGGAAGCGACATCATTAAGCGACGCTCAAATACCATAAATATTTATTTACATCATCAGCATGTTTGGATTGAATCCGAATTTGATTGGATAACAAATCACGTGGACGATGACGTAAACTGCACGCAGCTCCCAATCGCTTGGCACGTGGACACGTGACACAACGCAATACGTTCGATCAAATACACTTTAAGATCATCCCACGTTTCAGCACAAATTCCACCACACAAAATGAACTGGCCCCATCATTGTACTTCCTCAGAGATTAACTGTCCATGGGATGCTGGCGTAGATCTGCGACGATGACTCTGCAGCTCCGCCTCCTCCGCGGGAAACCCAAACCGAAAAAAAAAACACTGAAAGAGGACCAAAAATCCATCGATCTTCCAAAACTATCCACCCACAATTCCTTTCACAAATTACACAATAATGTATTTTATTAAAATATGAGGATTCGCCGGGACGTCTCAGGTTGTAAATCCATGAATTCTTTTATGCTGCTAACATCCATTATCAGTTTCATAAACATTTTACGAGTCCATGATCGCAAGCTTTTACAACGCTTTATTATGTTCTGCCTTTCTTGATACTGTAACAATCGAATAAATATTTCAACTCGTGCAATATTTTTATGACCGTTCTAAACACATACGGAAGCCAAACCGTCAGTATACTTTGATGACAAGTCGGCATAACAAAATCAATTAATTTGAGACTCAAATTTTATTGAATCCGATCTTGACATTTACACTCTTGAAGGGACATCAAGGAATCTTGATAAAACCCTCCCAAAGCATATCAGTACATTAGCCCATTCGGACTGGAGAGCAGACATGCTATGTTCTAATGTAAATCCACTGTTTTGTCAACTCCACTGCCGCATGTAATAAGTTTGATAATGTTCAACTTACATAACATCTGCTTTCTGTTGTTCAGTAATTTTTGCCTATTAATTTGTTGCGAAAATAAAAAGACATGGTCACCTTGCAAGCCTGCCAGTTTACTTCTGAAGGAGTAAATTTTGCAAAGGAGTGTTGATACTCGGCTAATGACGCCACTACAAAACAGTCAATGGGGAATAACAATATTGGTCAACGATAAGAATGATGCGAGTATCTTAAATATCAAAACAAACGCCTGTTCTCAAGACAACATGAATAATCGAACTTGGACTTCTAGACATTTATTCTCTTATTGTCTTCCGTTGACTTTTATATCGTTTTGTAATCGACGAACTGAGAGGGACAACCTGAAATGGAGAAACCAGTCAGTCTCGAATTCGCTCGCGTAAGTTGTACGGTGACGGGGAGACACCCTCAGTTGATGTAGGAGCGAATCCGAGATGCACTTAAGCGTCACGTCTGTCTTCACCATACCCCAGCAACGCGCTAACAAGGAAAGGGGGGACTGGACTCCTTGCACTTCAGAAAGGTAGTCTAGAGTAGTTTTCCACCATCTCCCTATTAAAACTACTCAGTCTTTACAAACCTCCCACACTCTATATCGAGACGTTCGCGAAAGCGTTCATCAATGCGTTCATTCAGGATACCCGTTGGGTGAGCGTTCGAAATTAAATTCGGTGGTAATGCTAACTTCAATATCGAGCGAATGAGGAGATGAATATATAACACAGACGAGATGGATGTAACCCCTTCCTATGAATGGATATTAAAGAGGCCCATAGCTCTTTAAATTCGAAATTACGACCATTAGCGGTTTGGTAACAACAATGACATGAAATTGTAACACTTAGTTTGGCAAACTTTGAATAATTTGGAGCTCAATTGAACTCAGCTCCGATATTCTGTTTGTAAACAAACATCAAAAAAATATACGACATTCTGTCGATGACGCAACGACAAAAGACCGCGAAGAAATTGTTTCCGGATCAAACCAAATGTTATTTTCGTATCATGTTTTCCACCCCCGTTATTTTGAATGATTGAAATAATATGAGCAATTAGCGAGGTCTAAGAATATTTAAGTGTTTTCGAGAGCAATAAGCTGAGGTGTCAAAAATCACACGTCCATATTGATGAGCCATTATTTCGCACAAAAGTGTGAAAATCTGAAAGGATAGGCATTTAACACTGACAAAGAATTTATAAACCAGGAAATAGAGTGATAACCGATTTAATTCCGTTAAATTTCGCAACGCATGACCAAATCAATTGATCCTAATCAATCCTAATTTTTTTAATAATAAACATATACAATAATTGATCGAGTTCTCTTCTTATCTCAGAATGTTACCCTTGTTTCATGTATGGAAGACGACGCAGCAAATTCGCCGATTTGATGACTATTTTCTTAAATTCGTTCTTGAATCATTTCAATTCTCGATTATAATAATGCTAATCGTTTCTTCGGACTGCATTCGATACAACACAAACATGTTGACTCGGAATACTACGTACAAATTTCTCACGGCGATCGCTCTATTGTGTAAATAGATGTAAATTTGTTTGCTTATCTCATGAACCTGTCTGTTACGTATCCGAAAATCCATCAACAATGGAAAGTTTTATCATACTGCAGAACGCTTATAATATGATAAATCACAAGAATTTCGAGGGCGGGAAAAGGACGTGTGTGACTTGAGGCTTATTTCCTAGGACAACATAAAAGCATTTTAACGGAATTTCCGAAAGATACCTAAGAAGGTCCCCATTTATCCTTAGGTATAACCGATCGCCGACACAAATGTGGGTGTTGCTCTATTGAGCGATTTTTTATAAGGATCTAAGACTCCTGGGGAACACCTCAAATTTGATCGATAAATGGCACATGTAACAAATTCACCGCGCTTAAATAAATTAAATATTGCGGCCCCAAGCAGGAAAGCCTTAATATTTGCAGCTTAAAGTCTGGCGATCGGCGGGGGTCGTTAAAGATAAAGCTCCCGAGAGACTTTATCTCACAGCGGAAGATAATGACGAGGGATGAAGAGTTAATATAGGATATTTTTCTAAGATCAGAGAGGTACGTGCCTGGACTATTATTATAAGCAATATATTGTAGGTAAGGTGTAGGAATCAAAACTGGAGTCATTATTTACTACATGATACTGTTATTGAGAGAAGGGATGACAAGGCGAAGAGGAGTAGGCCCGCCGGTCCACATAGCAGCGCCCGGGGCAACTCCGCCAAACAACTTCCACATTGTGATGTTTCCTAGATGTTATCTCCACGGCCGAAACTGGTAGCCAGTGGCGACGAAGCACCCACTCTCAAAATGCATTTTTTTCAATTGAATAAAAAATAGTTTTTTATCCTAGAATTAATATAAACCCACTTACAAGTATTCAAATCGAGTAAGATCAGATGACGGATGAAAAAGATTTGTGGATATATTGCAGATTATATAGCTTGGTTGGGTATTACATTCTCATCTTGGGTTGATTTAAATGATATTAACCCCTCAATGAGGTAAGACACAATGTTGTGTCCGAATGCCATTGACTCATAAAGAACAAAAGCAGACAGAGGCGGAGATTGTCTTGCACGTTGAGTTTGGAGATAAACGATATAATGAATCGATTTCAAGTGTACTGTTTATGTTTACTTGAAGAAACAACCGAATATTGTGTGCTATCGACAGTGTTTATTTATTTATGTACAAGCTTCATATACGCTGCGATGATCCTGACAGAAAAGTGGATTTGTATGACGATCGTGAACTTGCTTTTATATGAACAAATTTGTAAATTAAAATGAATACAATATTCATATTAAAGTTGTATCCGTCAAATTTTACATGGGATACATCAAATGCATAAATATGGATCTTATCAAAGATTCTGTATGCAAGTTTCCCCTCTATTTTGTACGACATCCAATACGTTTGTGCTTTAACAATGAAAAGATGAAGAAAATATCAATGTAAAAGTTAATGTAGGGTGTCCCCCTCGAATGCTTCAAAAACAGGTGGGTCAGTCAAAGAGCAAACACAGGTGTCGACAATGACAGGTAGGGTGAAAACACCCCAAATTAATAAGAAACGCATCGAAATGACCTTAAACAAATGAGCTAAATCAAATAAATCTCGGACTTTATTTATAATAGGGGGGCTAGAAAAAGAATGAGGTGAATCATTTTATGGTCAGTTTGTATCAAGACGCGGTTCAGGAAACACATAAAAATAAAAACAGTCAGAGGAAAGTTCCTAGAATGTCATCAAGTATGTTTTTCTAATCATATGTCCATACTAATTACGAAATAAATCCATGAACATTTGATTGTTTTTCGACCCTCTATGATAAAAAAAATTACAAAGTTAATTCGTATAAAAGTGATTTTCCAAGTCAAATTTTCCTCATATACGAACATTAGCTATGAAATGTTGCCCATAATTTAGCACTAAATTATTATATGATTGGATTCACGACAGTGCTAACATATCTTCATCAGCATGACAAAACCAACGTTGTTCAAAAATACGATTTATTTAGCCATAAATATTCGTATGAATGCATCCAGACATTCAGCTGCTGATCTTCATCCATTTATCAACTATTAATCTCGTCACTTCGAATGCTTCACTCTCATAATATTCGTGCCAATCAGCCATTAGATGTAAATTAAATCGTGCATGTTTTGATTGTTGTGCCAACGACTGTGGCTTTTTGTTATATGAAATCGCTGCATATAAATCATATCGTAAATAAATACATTTTTTATAATGTGCGATTGTAAATCACGCGGCGTCACTGAGAATAGATATGGTAGCTGTAATTCTTTATGAGCAGGTGAGCTTCCTTTGTCCGCCCGGAATCTTGTTCAACATCCTCGTGTTCTATCGGTTGCGTGGATGGTAGAAGCGGCCAGGATTAGGGATAGTGGTTAAAATGATAATTGTAGAGCGACTCTATTCTTATTCCGGGATGTAAAATCGGAGCACTCTGGAGAGATTTCGTCATATAATTTAATGTATTCATACTGTTCGCATTTCTTCCTGTTTAAATATATTAGGATGTTTAGCATGGGAATCACCGCCATCCAGCTTATTTATTTGTTCTTCGTGGCTTAAATTGAATATTAATAAATGTCTTTGTATAGAAATGATATATTGATGTATTATAATCTACTACGGACAAATAAATAGCGTTAGTCATATAAGGAAGCTTACAGTATGGCGAGTTCTGCTCTTAAATATTCGATTGTGTAAATCAGGAGTTTCCAAATGGTCGATGGTGCGATGGAAGAATTTCAACCTAATAAGATTTTCCATTACTTCCTGCTTGCTAATTTAGCTCATTACGCCTAATGGTCCCGATAAGCCAGAGTCATTTGAATATAAAAATAATAAGATCCTCGGCCCCCAGTCGACTCCTTAACTTCCCTAATTCGACTCTTTATCTCAACCCTGATGGAAACTTCCTCTGGCTGACATTATTTTTTATAGATAATGTTCTCGGTCGTTAAGAATAATTCCATCCATTATCCTGCCGTCGTTTGCGATGATTTGTTGTTAACACCTGGAGGTTGGTCTGCAGGCTCGTCTCACCGGAGTACCAGCGCTCTTCGAAGGTCGACAACTCTTCCTGCTTGCGATGTCTACTTCCTCGATCGCGACCACATTTTGTGTGACTTTCTGGCCACGAGGAACCACAGCCAGTCGTAAAAGTATCCGGCCTTGGATTTTGCGGACTCGATGCCGCTTCCGGGTGACGATGCGATTTACGTGCCATTTGCACCGGGCCCAGAAGAACGAGAGACCTTCGATTGAAACAATCGCAGATAAACGCATTAATGTCGATCGATTCGAACAGATCAGGACACGAGACCGCAAATCCATTGTGCTCTAACGAGACCCCAAAAAATCGAACTGCAAGAGATAAGATTTGGGCTTCGCTAAGGGGAACAGGTAATGCTCCTTCATTGTTCAAGCCCGCAAGAAAAAAAATGCAGACGTTCAGCAGCCACACAACGAAATTCATTCGTTACTCCAAAATTGTTCAAATATAACAATACAATGACAATAATGGGTGGTCTATATATGATACAACCGTATGATGTGGTTAAAAATAAATATTTATTTCTCTCGCTATTTATTAAACAATTCAACAAAACCAATAAAGTAAATTCTTTGAGCCTTGTCATAAATCATCAGCCAAAAAACAAACTCCACAAAAAAACATTAAAACTCTTATCTAAACCTCGTATCTATTATATTTCCATTATTAGAGTCGAGGTGTAGTAAATACATCACCGGTAGGAAAAGGTTAATATAACAATTTGAAAAACATATATGTACTGCATATTATATATACATAGCGTGCAGATTTCGGCGGGAATATCTCGATTTAGTAGCTTTCAACATGCTGGTGAGGTGTACGATTTCTGTTAAATAAAAACTAAAATCCGGAATTTTTCGGGTTAAATAAATAATATATAGTAAATAATTTTAAAAACGATAAATCTATTAATAATAGCTAACCGAGTGGGTCTGCTCAGTAGAAAAACAATCAAACTGCGTAAAAAAAGACACAGAGCTTATACAAAATGAGGGGACACGTTCTAAAAAACGCGTAAAAATCTGTGATTTAAATGACTGTTATAAATCGACTTAGTTTGTTATAAAAACTGTATTTTCATATTGAATTTCCTCATATAACATATATTTTTAGAAATCGATTTTATTGCTCATATGTCGATCGTTTCAAATATTAGGGTGTCCCATAAGTTTATTTCGTTTTCATATTAAGGAAAAAATCAACAATAATTTGAATTACATCAAAATTTATTGAATAATATATGATCCATTCTGTTCTATTACCTTTCTCCATCTCTCCGGAAGCCTAATAATGTCTTCTTGCCAAAATTTCCCAGGTTTGTTGACAAAATATTGATCAAGGTACATTTTTATAACATTTTTTGAATTAAAATGTTTTTTGATATAAATAATAATCTGAAGGGACAATGTTCGGAGAGTATGGAGGATGAGATAAAACATCCCAGTCAAATGATAATAATTTATTTCTGACGAGCAAAAACACATGAGCCTGGCAGTTTTCTGGCAATTGCATCATTTAGATTGTCTAGTTGGAAACAATATTTTGAATTGATCGTTTCACCTTGCTAAAGTATCTCATAATAAACTACCCCCTTCCAGTCCCACCAAATGAACAGCCAAACTTTTTTTGGGTGTAGGCCATGTTTAGCTACAGTTAAAACTTCTGTACCCTTGGTCCAAGACCGTTTACGTTGGATATTCTCATAGAGCAGTGTTTCCTAACCTTTTTGGTCTCGTTACCCCTATAACCTATCAGGGAAACTGATTTTACCCCCCTTTAAAATTTTGTTGAAGAAAACAACATATATAATACATACAAATAGCCTTTATTTATCATGAAATTGCACAAAACGATTGGAAATAACAATTTCAAAATATTTTCTTGATTAATTTAATGATGATTAATGTTAAAGTTAAAATTGTTTTGCATTTGCAAGTTTTTTTTAATGTTAAGTTTAGTTTCACTTTAGCAACTTTATCCTGTGCTGTCAAGATATTCATCATATTTCCTTGTCATCAGACTGTTAATTTAACTGAAAAAATCTTTTGTGTTCTCTGGTTTTCGAGAAACAATCCTATTTCTTCACGGAGCTCATAAACCTTGTTTAAAATTCTCTCTCTTGACAACCTGGGTACTTCTATCAACCTGGGTACAAAATACCATTAAATTTGGCTCCAACTTCATCGCACAAAACTTTGAATAATCTGAAACTCATAGCGCTGCCACGAATTTGATTCACAGTTTTTACTACATCATTCAACGCGCTTAGTAAATGTGAAGGAAGCTTCTTAACAGCCAAATTGTATCATGCAGTGATAAAACAAAACTTGAGAAGTCATTGTAACACGACTACTCGAAATCCAGAACATATTCTCATTATGGAAAACGTCCCTTCCCGTCTATACAATCTTTTTTTTTAGGTTTGCTCGGTTTCATGCTCACTGAGACCAAAGAACTTTATTACATAACACACTGAGGCTTTTCCATATTCCTGTCAAAAATATTCGTGAAACCCCATTGTAGAATTGCTTCTTGATACAAGCACTTTTTCCAGAAGTCATTTCACTTAAAATACTGTCACAAATGCGAAACGTGCAAATTAGTGCTCGAGTAAATTGATCATCTGTCATTTTATTATTATATATACATACTAAAAATGAATATTGTCATTACCCCCGCAAAAAAGCCGTTTTACCCCTCGGGGGGTAATTCCCCCCAGGTTAGGAACCACTGTCATAGAGTATCCAACTTTCATCTCCAGTGACAAGTCTCTTAAAAAAAGATTGGCTATTATGTCGTTGGAGAAGAAGATCGCATGTTGAAATACGCTGAAGTTTATTTGAATCAGACAGTTCATAAGGAAGCCACACATCTGAACGATCGATGTAGCCCAATTTTGTCAGATGATTATGGACGACATGGCTATGATTGTCTTTGTGCGCATTTGCGAAAGAAACTTATGGGACAACCTAATATATTTGGATATATACAGAAAATGATTATTTTGAATGTATTAGGCATGACTTAAAATAAGTCAAGCGGCATTTAGACACAGTCTATGAAATCTTACTTGAGAAACGTTCCCATGACATTTAATATCGCAGGATTAAACAGGAGCTTATTTCGACTTATTGGTTGTATTTCCTTTTCCAGTAAAAAAGGGTTGCTTTATCAGAGCGCTCTCTTGTCACTCTCTAAGACGTTTTTGTTGTTGTGATAATTTTATCGTCTCAACCAACACCAAGATCGTTTCAGTGCGTTAGAAATCGCTTTTGTGTCTGCATATGATTTTTTTATCCGTCATCCTCCCTCTATTATCACGTCGTCGCGAAGCACAAACTACCTAAAGGAAGGGGTGGGATTAGAGACCCCATTTCTATTTACGTTCGTGCACTTTGCACTCGTCGTCGACAAAAAAATGGTTGAAGCGAGGGATCAACGGAATGCCTAAGGAAATCTTCCCCTAAAAAAAGCCGTTAAAATCGCATTGAGATCATAAATTACGTAATGGAACCCTCGGGGCTACCGGGGTGGTGCACCTTCAACATTCTGTTCCCACACATGCTCTGACCTTGGGCTTCAACATAAACAGGTGTCCGTCTCCTAAAGAAATCAGGTTACTTAAGAAGTCCTAGAGATTTCGGGACCCCTCCTGAATAATTTAGCCGTATGAACGTTCGCTTTTTATTTTTAGGGGGACACGTTGACATCTTATCTCGCGCCGGGTACGTTAAAGGGTTACAAACGAATTATCTTAATTGCGTATGCGAGACTAGAAGCTTTATTTTTAAGCTATAATCGACCATTAAGCTTTGGATACGGGATTCAGATGATAAATTCCATAAATAATTAAAACTCGCTGGATACACACTAAAGATAAAATACTCGTAGATATGAACTGCAAAAGAGCCTATGACCCCACAACAAGCCCATACTCTTTTTGCTCTATCGCTAATTTATAGCCGCGTATAAAAATAGCTACTGCGAACCTCTGCTTATTTCAGATGAGCATAAAAAATGAAAATTCACGTTACTTGTTTTCCGTGACACGTACAGAAAAGAAATCCTTTGTTTTCTATCCCTCGTGTTTTTTCCATTTTTCTGTTCTTTCTCCTGTTGTACACCCTTCGGCGGCGAGATTATATCGAGCGTAAAAGTGATGAGTATTTAAAATGAGTGAGATGAAAAAAAACAACAACAATGAAAGGTGGATTGTAAGGGAAAATGAGGATGGCGGAAAATTGGGGAAAGAACTTATGCGACATGGAAATTTTCCACCTTTTGTTTTTTGTGCTGGGAATAAATTTGTTTAACAAAATGCTTAAATATTCATCAAAGCAACAAAATGATCAAGGGATGATTCTTCCGGACGAAGACAATATTTAGAAACTTTCGAGCATTCGTGGGATTTTTATATCAATTTGATGTTATGTATAGTCAATACATCAATAAATTTCATACGTTAATTTCTTATTTGTATTACTATACTTTGGCAATATCTTCATTTTTCTATCGTTTCCCAGAATAGATCTCAGATAAAACATTCCATTTTAAAATAAATAATACGCAAAAAGTCATGATGATCAATGCTTCGAAATTGCATTTATAAAAGCATAGATTCAATTGACCGAAAGATATAAAAAACCATGCAGTTAGATATAATTTAGTACGGACATTGGCAGATCTTAACACATTATGGGTGGGATGCCTAGTAATTTCTTCGCTATTAGTGATGTAATGCCAGATAATCAGTATGTGGCATATTGATTAAATGCAGTGTAGTATAATAATACATCTTCACAAAGATATCATTATTTGGGCAAAATATAAACTTTGAAAATAAAATGTGAGATGTGCTTCCAAAACAATTTTTCAATAGAATTTACTGGTTGTGGTGATATTTAAAAGGATGCACAATTTTTGACGAATTATATAACTTGATATATAGATCAATATAAGCCATTTATTCGATAGAAAACTTCATGAAATAATAATAAAAAAATATATATCCAGCTTAAACGACTTTCAAAGAAAAAATCTTAGGAATCTTATATTTAACGCTGTCTTTCATCTGGTATATTTAAAATAATATTCTTGGAAATAATGAAGACAAAGAAAGTGTCATCTCGTATACTTCATGCTTATAGCTTAACACATTCCCGTCGGGCTACGCATAACATGCTCACTATATAGAAATATGTGACAATATTTTTTAAAGTGCGGCGCATGTACCAATATGTCAAAAAATATTTTATAATTTAAAGGATATCATCATCATCATAGTGCAGCCATTAACAGTCCACTGCAGAACGGGCTTTCTGGAGTGCAAAGAGTCCAGTCTCACCTTTCCTCGCTAGGGCATTGCCGGGCTAGGGCGAAGACATATTTAACCTTTTCGTTAGTGAGCAAATTTAAAATCGATGAAGTCGTTGATGTCATAATCGCTTTACACCGATTACTTTCTGTCAGCTCCTAATCAGCGTAAGACAATCTTCAATTCGAGGCAGAGTCAATTGTAAATGAACACTTGATAGTGCATACAAGACCACTTCATTTCTTTACATAAATAATGCACAAAAAAAAACGATTCAAGTGTTCCTCCTTTAGAAGGAAATGATAATTGGACAAAGACTCATTCAACACGCAGCGAAGAACAGCAAGCAGTTAAATAAACAAACACTCTCGATAACACACAATATTCGGTCGTTTCTTTGCGTAAAAAAAGAGCACACTTGAAATCGAAATCATTATAAGTGGATACATTTGGGCTTAACGATCTATACAATCATGCGAAGCATATGAAGAAGCTATCCGTCTCAGTCTCCCGAACTGCGCTAAGTTCTCTCTGTCTCTGTCCGCCTCGGAGCTTCAATGCACAAGAGTGCTCTTTCTGAATAGTGAAGGTCAAAACGGATATTTCCGTAAGTACTCACGAAAAGGTTAAGTGCATCTCGGATTCACTCCTACAACAAATGATGGTGTCTCTCCGTCATCGTACAACTTACCCAAGCGAATTCGAGACTGAGTGGTTTCCCATTTCAGGTTGGGCCGCACAGTTCGGCGATTCCAAAACGATATAGAAGTCAACGGAAGACAATACTGTTAACGTTGCAAAGTAAAGTTCTTGATATGCCTCTCCTAAAGGACGTATATTTGGCGTTCTTCTTGTCCTTGTTCTGTTCCTAAAGCTTCTTGGCTCCGAACCCGTAAGTTTCATCGTGCTCCATATTGTTGGGTAGGGTCGACTGTGTAAGAGCTAGCGAGTGACAAGCAAATCATGATTTGTAAAACTAGCAATGAATAAGTCGTCTTTGAATAAGAATCAAATATAAATTATTGGAGATATCTGTTTCCAGAAATTGAAATAAATATTGCGTTAGAACCTTATTCAAAGCCAATGAATCACTGGCTGAAAACGCATATATGCGTAGCCCGACGGGAATGTGTTTAAATAGAGCAAGCACACGGACAGTAAAAGATCATCGAATCCTCGGAACATTTTATATGAGCAATGTTTCTTATAATTAAATGTATTTTTAACTACCCCTAACATATTTTTGTTAGTGACACAATTGTCGATTAAACACTTATTTATTTTGTGTTATATCTGAAGCTTGAACCATTTGCATGCGTATTATTAATGAGAATTAGTCCACGTATACTATATATATTTATATTCGATAAATCCATTAAAAGTCCCGCTTTTAAAGAGTCCATCAGCACATTCTTTGTCGCTGTTACTTAAAAACTAATTTCTCTGGCAGCAATAAAGAAGCGTTCCATGTGGTTAGATTTTTATCAGTCCGTTGCCACTTCTCGAAATGCTCTGCCGAACCTTCACAGAAGATTAAATCTCATCATTTTTTAATAATCCTCGAATATGACACGAATTTATGTCAGTTCGTTCATTTGCTTATCCAGCGCTCCATATACACCGCAAGTATATTTATGGAAGAATGGCTTTGTGTTCAGTATGGCGCCGAGCATGCCATGCTCAAATGAAAATGAAAACATCCGTGACACTAGTGGTGGATCAAAGAGCCTTCAACAACGAGATGCATTCAGCTCCAGCTGCACCACACCTTCCAAAACTTTAAATCTGCATCAATCATAAACGAAAGAAAAAAATGGCAAAAATATCGCCATTATGAACAAACCGGATTTAAATACAGCAGCAAATCGTAAGACAATCATCGTATTGAGTTATCATCGTTGCATTTATTCAATTCCTCGCCTTCTTTTTTAGATGATGAAATTTTGAGAAGCTGTGAATATCTCACATGCATATTGTACCACCTCGCATTATTCTCATTCCCCAGCACGTAGCACGGTAATGAAATGGTCCCCGAAGTCCATTCATTCGGTTTTTTCCTCTTTCTTGTCACTTTCCTACACATCACATTGAGGAGCAAGTCACCTCAGCAACATTTCTTTTATTCTCCTAGCTGCTAACATAAGTACGGTTAACTATACGTAATGAGGAGTAGGGTTAATGTGAGTTTTTTCAGCAAGAGACTCGGTGGTACAGCACTACCCAATATTAATCTACCATTCCACCTGCTATTAACCAGGAAGAATTGGGCTTTAAATTTGATTTAACATTATTGTTACCACTTTATGCTTAGTTTTGTCCATATTTTTATACTTTTTATATGGTCCACACGGTCCTATAATAGAGCCCCTCTCTTAGTCTTGAGCATCTTCCTTCCCATCTCCTATGTCTAAATAGATCTGCTGTCAAGCTGAATCTAAAACTGCTCAAGGTATTCAATAATTCGATGGCACCC
The DNA here is from genome assembly GCA_008973525.1 of Stenopsyche tienmushanensis. Lineage (NCBI taxonomy): Eukaryota > Metazoa > Arthropoda > Insecta > Trichoptera > Stenopsychidae > Stenopsyche > Stenopsyche tienmushanensis. The sequence goes on along the minus strand of WACJ01000278.1, from coordinate 383,082 downwards.
ATACATCATAACCTGCCAAATAAGAATATATTATATCAGGCATTTTCAAATGAAATGTTCGATATTATAATACCAAAATAAACCGTTACAATTGGGATTGCAAAACATTTTCATCAATCATTTTAAGCTCCAGGTCTGGTGAATACGGCATATAAGCGAAAATTTCATATTCCAATACTATGTTAAGTTATTTTCACTAAGATTCTGCGCTATTATAGTTTCATCGAGCTGCAAGGATAAACCAGAGATCAATCTGATCAAATTGCCAATGTATCGCAATTATAATTATGATGAAGATGGCTTGTCATTGTGGAGTATTCGATGAAATTCGTTCAACTTTCGTACGTTCGTTCAACGTAAATACAAAAATCGGACATTTCATATGAAAAAATTCCACACTCGTTGGAGGTATCGTCATCAGATATTTAAATGCTAGTTCGAGTTGATCATTTTCGTATAACAACATCAATGTGACTGTTAAATTCTTTTCTGCTGAGACACGGACTAAAACTCGCAAAATTCCCGATTTCCCGACAAATTATTTATTTCCGTCGCTGCAGATGAATACTTATATACAATAATACTTTGATGCGATTCGTAATTATATTACAGAGGAATACAAAAATTTTGAACCCCGTATCTGTTATATTTCATTTCGATATTCCCACTATTAGAGTCGAGGTGTAGTAAATACATCACCGGTCGCGAAAGGTTAATATGACAATTTAAAAACATATATGTATACATAAATTAGACAGTTACTGCCCCTAGGCGTCGACTAAGCTCGACAATTAGTAGTTACGCCACTGTTTTCAAGCGTCCAGATTTCGACAAAAATCAACGTGTTGGTGAGGTGTACGATTTCTGTTAGATAAAAATTTCAATCCCGAATTTTTCGGGATTACGTTTATTAATCCCGGGATTCATGAGCACCAAAAAATGTCCGAGATCCCGGGATTCCGGGATCCGGATTCCCTAGTCATGATGGATTTATCACAATTCGATTCTAACCATGGGAATATCGATATGAAATATAATAGATACGAGGTTAAGAATTTTTCAGAATTTCATAGTGTACCAAATACATATCATAGCGTGTGAGTGTTTTTTTTAGCACGCTAAGGGAAAGAACGATGTCATTATGAGACACGATTCTTTGCACCCCAATTAAATATTGCAGGCGTTCAAATTAATAGCATAAAAATTTTATATGCATGTTCAATCTCCTTCATCAAATTTTATGGCCATACATTATATTTTTATTCGGCTATTTGTGGTTAAAAATATTTTTTATTAAAATTATCTGCGAATGGCTGACGGAAATGTTTCATTTTTTCCATGCCTTTTTGATAAAAGAAAAATTGTCAAGGACTAGCTCGGTAAACTTTAGAAGGCGGTTCTCAAAAAGCACTCTAAACTCCCATCTCATATTTTCTTTCTGGGTATGAGTAGCTTTGGAAAATCATCACAATTTTCCGCCACATTTTCTCGGTACAATTGCCGATAGCCAAATCTTCAGACGGGTTTGGATGCTTTATATGCCACGTGTACTTCGGCTTTGTTTTATTTTTAAATAAAAGAGTCCGTTTTCATTTTTTGCCTGAGCTGATCCCTATCCATTCTTGTTAACCTCGCAACTCCTCTGAGGCATCTCATCTACGCCACCTCCATCACAGTCAAATAACTGACCTTCCACTGATCCTCCAGACATGAACGACCCCTACAACATTTATTGACCTGAGGTGAGAGAATCGAACGCGTCGATGAATAATCCGATTACAAACTCGTGGCATATTTGTATGGTGTATTTTTTGCTGTTAATGTCCAAATCGGACATTTTTCCAACGGATGTGATTCGGTATCGGGATCGCAATCCGAGCTAGAAAGTTTGCGTGTCGGATATTTTCTTTCACGGTCGTCTACCATTAAAATGGAAATCCGCAGAGCGAATGGAAAAATGAAAACCAAACACTTAAATGGCTCGGAACTTCAACGGAATGGCATAACTGCGTGAGAGAAAATTAATTGTTAAAGAAAAAGAAATAATATTGCTTTTCAAACAGTAAACGCTTTTGGTCACGATACCGATTCACGGTTATGACGCTGACCTTAAAACTTAACATGCGTATTTTCTATTTCAGTGACTATGTACAATAATACTCTCTCAACGTGGTTGAGAGCTCAAGGAGCTGCTCATAGTTTATCTTGCAATGAAAGTATGAGATCGATGCTATTTAAGACGAAAGCTTAAGTCTTAAGCTTTCGTCCTAAATAACTGAAAAACTGTCTTTCTTGGGCAGTTTTAGACTCACTACAATGCTGTAATATAAACTATCTCCCAAGCTTATCATAAACCCTTTGGAAGATGTGTTTAAACTGCTATCTTGGAAAAAATGCCGACACAGTATTGACAACACACAAGTGGAGAAATTGTGACATAGTATTAATAACCGAATCGTCTGAAAAGCTTCAAGACATGCTCCAAGACCTAAACGAAGTGTCAAGTAAAATTTGTCTGAAAATGAACATGGATAAAATCGAAGCCATGATAAATAGTCACAATTCTCAGACCTTCGGGGCGATATCCATTGGGGGAACACAAATTGAGGTTGAAAATGAATAAATTTATCTGGGACAAGTAATACAACTAGGACGACAGAATTTCTCAACAGAAATTGACAGACGAATACCACTGGGATGGCAGCATTTAACCAATGCATCATCCCGGTGTTAACCCACGAAGACGTGGAATCTAATATCAGGCATTTTACACAGAATAAAGTTTTCCCAGCGTGCCATAGAGAGATCTATGCTCGGAGTGTCTTTATAATATAGAATCAGAAACGAGGATATCCGAAGAAGAAATCGAGTAGTAGACGCTACTGAAAGAATCGACACACTTAAGTGGCAATGTGGGAGACAAATGTGTCGAAGAAACGACGGTCGATGGGGAAGAAAAGTGTTGGAGTGGAGACCCCTGTAAGACTGGCGACATCGAAAGAATAGCAGGATGAAGCTGGATGCGGAAAGCGGAGGATCGAGAGGGATAAAGACTCATGTGTCCAACGGTGGACGAACACAGACTGATGATGATGATGATTATTATGAATCTTTCCTCAGCGGTCAGATTGCATGACGATTTGAAGATTCCGCCACGACCAGGCGCACAGCTCATCAGATACCCATTGAAACCATCCCAATGTATTCAACCATCGACATCTTATTCCGCACTCTATGTGACAATAAAATCTATTGTGACAATAAAATCAAAAAGGCTTCGTGGCTTTAAAAAATACATAATTTATCGGCTTTAAATCCTACATCTTAAAATAGACATCAAGGACCTCCAATTTACTATAAGTCGCAGTACAAAACACTTAAAAAACTAAGAACACTTGCCTGAGTATCGACGCTGCATGACGTTCAGGATAGATCCTGGAGTACGGGACGCATTCTGGAACAACACTGCACTTTATTTATTAAGATATATCCCTCTGACGATTAAGCCAAACCGTATAACCTAAGAACCGAACACGCACTGATTGTCACCTAGCTTAATTCGACGGCTCAACTGAGCGTACGAATATAAATGTATTAATAATAAATGAAAAATATTATGAAAAACTATTGAAAGAATGCATGAGATTCTCTCTGAGATGAGCTCTTTTGATATATTCCCAAAAATATTTTTATCAAATTTGAAATTCATTAAAAAATAATATATTTATGCAACGAAAAGGATGGTGATTTTTTTTGAAAAATAATATTTTTGGGAATATATCGTAGCAGCTTATTTAATCCTATGATTTTAAAAAAATAGTTTTTCTTATAAATATTAATAATTTGTCATAAATGCGTTTCAATTTGTCCGTCCAGTTTAGGCGTCGAGTTTATGCTATGCAACAATATTCGGTGCAGAGCTATATTTTATTTTCACAGGTTAGGATGTGCATGTGCGTATGTTAAGTGATATTTTTTAATACACAGAGTGTTGTGCCGTTCCGGAATGTGATCCGTGTTCCAGACTGTATCCCGATCGTCATGCAGCTAAAATATTGAGGCAAGTAGTCATAGTTTTTAAGTATATTGTAATACGATTATTAGGCTTATTATCGAAATGTTTAATGTTGAACAATTGCATTGAGATTTCAAGAATACAGATCGGAAATAATACTCATAGTGGATTGGAAAATCAAGATGTCTATTTTAAGATGTAGGATTTAGGTCCGATTTTTGTATCATTTTTTAAAGTCACGACTAACATTCAAATGTATATGTAAAATACGATATTCGGAAGTGATTCATTTAGCATTTCATAGCTAAAAGCTTCATTAAGCATCAATTTTTCCTTAGATTAAAGAAAATGCATCATATATCATTTTAAAAATATATCATCAGCTAAATAATTGGACTAAAATGTGTCAAATATTTAATTTCAGGTATGAAATCGTGTTTAATATAAAAGCAATCCGCAATTGTTTGATTACGAAATCGACCAGCCTTGATCAATCAATAGTCTTAAGTTTAGATGGACGTTGTGAAAAATTGTACAGTGTGGTTCAAAAGAACTGCTGGTGAACCAAATTCCAAAGGTGTTCAGGACTTCAAAATTCATGCAGTAAGAGCTCTCAGGTAAGGATAATAAGATTTACAAGATAAATTTGAGCTATTATTTAATTTGTCATCTAAAATATACACACAAAATATTTGGTCTAATGGATGTTTAAATTCTTTGTTTTAGGTAAGTCTTTCGAATAGCGCAATATCAATCCGAAATACCGAAGTTTTCAAATATAGTTAAATACATAATGCGTAAAAATACGTAAAACCGAAACATAAATATTCTTCAGAATATTGTCGATTATTTTTTTTGATTTTACTGGATACATTTTCTTTTGTATGAGACGTATGATGTCTAGTAATATCGTCACTACTTCTTTCACTTGTACTCCCTGTGTCATTAATATTTTGGCTAATTCAACATTACATTAACTCTTTCGTTGACTTTCATAATTTCGCCAACGACTTTTTCGGTTTTCACTGTTTTGCAGAATTTATCGTTTTTACCAATTTTTTCGTGGTGCACTTATAATAAGCTCGCGGTGCACCGGTTGAGAAACACTGGCTTAAGACATCGTTGAGAAAATTGAAGCATTAATTTGGCGAAACAAAACAGGATTGCACACTTTGTCCTATGCTTTCAACGCATACTCGAAAGCATTGCATGACAAAGATTTGAAATATGAGATAACTATTAATGATCGAATAATTAACAACATCCGATATGCTGATTTTACCATCATCCTAGCAGATAATACGGCAAGTTTATATAAAACCAATAAAGCGTGCAGCAATGTAGACCTGTCATACAAACACGCTTCCTCAATGACCAATTAATCTTTCCTAGGGTATCAGAACCAAAGATATCGATGATTATAGTAGACCCGCGGTAATCAATTTGTCGGACTATAGAGTACTGCCTCCGACCCCTTTTAGTCCGGAATTTTTTGGAAAGGCGTACTTATAATCTGAAAAAATATAAAAATGGTGAGATATACATAGACAACATAGGGTTTTATATTAAAGAATTAACTTTAATTATTAAGTCATAAACACAATAGATATGATAGTTATAAAAAAGAAAAACTTGTCACTGTCATCAAACGTATTCCATGCCGATTTTTGAAGCGCTTTAACTATAATATGTCTTGCTAGCTAGAAAGTCTTCTTTTTTATTATCTCCTTATAAAATAACTTTGCTTTCACGACCAAAATATTTCCTGACCGGCAATCAATGGTAAAGACAAACCTTTGAAGCGTTCGAATATTTTCGCGGTTCTTTTTGTATAATAAATTGTGAATCGTCTTACACCGTAATCCCTTACAAAAAGATTCATTACGATTTAGGCGATTCAGAATCACATTTTTGCATTTTTTACATTGACGAAGCTTCAGGACAGTAACGCTTATTCGTCATGTCAGCGGTCCGAAAAGCGGACCGGCTAAACACAAATCTTGTGACCACTTCCACTTCATCTTATTATTTTTTTACAGCTATCTTAGCTATTTTTTTAGTTTTAATAACATAGTTATGTTTACAAATTCACTGAGAACGTTCACTATTGATGGCTACCAAACAAATAGTAAACAACGTAGCGTCTTGAAACATAAGCTATTTTTAAAAAGAGCAACCGCTATCTATACGTTAGATCAGGAACTTTTGGGGCTATCTTCGTATATTATTTAAAAATATGCATTATAATAATATTTGATATATTGCATTTATAATAGTATTGTTAAACTTTTAAAAAAATGAGAGGGGGTGTTAGATACTTGCCACGGGCGCTTCATTCTCTCGTTACGGCTCTGCGAAGCTTTATCATACATATGTAATAAATGTACTTGTATTGGAATGTCGGACTACAGGGGGCGCCGGATTAAACTGGGGCTGGACTATCACGGGTCTACTGTATATTGAACATTTTAAATGTTATCAAGACGACAATATTTTGGTTCATTTCAATTTATCAATATTTCCTTGCTTTTGCTATTTTTCATTACTGGTAATTTTATACTGAAAGAACTTGTGTCGAACAGGAAATAAAAAAGCTCAATACAATTTTGTATGTAAAAGGATACCATTATAAAATCACATTGTTGTAGAAAATACGAAGAAACTCTTGAATTACAATATTATGACGCTAATCAAAGTTGTCATATATAAGATTGATATAATCATAATCATTGCCATTTATGAAATCATATCAATATTTGATGGTAATGTAACGTTCATATCTGGAAGGAATCCTGCAAACGTTTATATTGTTAATACATCAATTAAAAAAATAACATTAAATTCTCTTAAATTCTCTGTCTCAATCCATAAGGAAGAAAATAAAATCATATCCCATTATTTATAAATATTCCTGCTAGTTAACGCATCAAATTATGACATTATTATATTTTGAACGTTCCCACGGACACAAACGATAGACTAACCGCAGAAGACTCGATATAATAATTGAATTAAAAATATATTTTGTACTACTGTTTCATAATTGAAGCGTTAAAATTGAGATTGGTAATTAATTCATACAATCATAGGGGATGAATCGACTAAAGCCGAGTACACTCCATAGGGCTTTCCAAAATGATAATAAACATTTATCGCTTAAAATAGCCAAGTTCTGGGCAAACATCAAAGCACATTGAACCTTTAATTTCTCATACATATAGCAGAAGTTAACAAACCTTGGAATATTAATGAATTTGAGGAGATTAACAGACTTTAAAAGATATTGATCATGGACTAGACTCTCCGATCAATTCAAGATCACGTGATACATTCAGTTCTCACACTACAAAAATCTTTACATGTGACAATTCTGGGAATACCCCTCTTTGCCAATATTATTTCAAGACATTTTTTTCTTGTATCGGAAGTGGTAAACGACTGGCTTGTGATTAATTTCAACTCGTTGTCCTTGTTTATTTTTCGCCGTAAACGAAGTACTAAATAATCTTTGGTGGCCACGTCGAGACTTTTCCTGGGATTGTTTTGTTAGGATCTCATCTTGCTAATGGTGTCACTTTTTTTATGAGACAAGATGCAGAGAGCTTCAGCGGCGTGCTAAATGAGCCATTCGATAATAATCACAGAAAAGGCAAGCCAAAATACAAAACACATAATTAACTATTTTTTAATTGACTAAAAACATACGAAAATATTCAATAAATTCAATAATTCTTCATTTTAAAAAAAAGAGAGATGATTCACATTTAATTTTATAAAATCGTATAAATCAAAACTTAAACAATAAATTGGATATATGTGATACATATGAGCGTTATAAATAAAATGATTGAATTAAAATTAATACGAATTAACTGCGCCCATGTCTTCTTTGCCCTTTGAACGATTCTAGGAAAGTCAGTCTTTAGACTTTTGTTTGAAGCCGCTTGTACACAGATGTGCCCCTCTTACACATCGTCTATTTTGAACATTCACACAAATTCAAACGATGTACATATTTACATATTAAAATGTTTGGTTGAAATGTCGCTAATTACAACAGCGCACAAAAAGAAGAAGAAGTTCAATCGCTCCGATTGATTCGACGACGATCGATCATAGACAATCTAAGTTGGCAGCACTGAAACGTCAAATGACAGATGACATTTGCATATGTGACGCCTAATTTACAAACGCATTTCGTGGGTCTTTAAAACGATCTTGCGATACATCAAGCGTGCTAAATTACAAGGGGAGGATTCATATTTAGCGATGACAGTCGTTAAACACAAGTCGACATGTAAAATATGCGAATTTAGAGGCGCTAAACATTGAAATGTCAAATTTATTGATGCGGTAATTGGATCTAAGACATTTTATTATGACCATGCACGTGCGTTTTAATTGGGTCAGATGCGGATAATTGCGTCGATATAAATGAAATGCATTATAGATATGGGGCCTTCGATTAATTAAATTTGATTGGATCTATATATTTTGTAGCGAAACAAACATATCCGTATCAATATCAGATGGAACATTCGATTAAATCGGATTTTTTTTATTTTGTTGTTATTAAAATGTAAGTCTGCTGATTAAACTTGTTTTTAAATCTGTGAAATATTTGGGAAGCTGTAAAATTTAGACCCCTAACTGTGATGCACTTGTCAGATCTCAACTTTATGGATCATTAATATATGCACCGGCACATGTTAGCTTTGGTGAAACCTTTTAAATGCAATAATACTATTTTCATACCGACTCCAGATGTCATTCGAATATTGTGGCAGATGATTTTAATGATGCAGCCTCTTTTTGGCTTATCAAGTAAAAGTGTCAAAGACATAATTTTTTATTTCTCTATAATCCATGGATAAAAATTTAATTTGTATCTAAGATGGCACTAAAACCACTTTTTTCGCATAAAGCTAGTCGATGAAAGATAGAAAATAACCGGTTAAAGCCAATATGTCGATAGCTAATATTTTGGCACCCAGTTTGCTTGAACTGGTACACACTGGATATTATCTTTTAATAATCTTTCTTGCGCATTATTGTTTTTTTAACACACATTTTTTTTTAAATGTGAACAAAGATGATAGACGGAACAGGAAGTTATGATTGCATTAATAAGGAAGCGGAAGTGGAAATCGGATGCGGTGGAACAGTAAGCATTAAATGCGCACTGCATAAATAGACTATACTAACTTTGGCGTCGAATGTGCCAAGAATTATTAATTTCATACTAATTACTAATCAAAATCAATCGTTTAATGACATTTGCTTATATTAAAAATACATGAATTTTGTTTGGGGTTAAAAAACTCCAATTATATGGTTAAATTGACCGAGAAATGTTGACTGTGAGGGCTCTCGAATTGTATCAATGATCCCTGACTATTACAACAGCTCCCATTCAAATTATTCACGTTAATTAAAATTGATAGAAACCTATTCCTCCAGCAGCTAAAATGTCAAGGGGAGCTCTCCTAGTAAATAAATACATGACAAAAAGACAACAAAAAAATGCGGGACCTGCTGGGAGGACAAACTTTAAAATTGACAAACACCCCTCGCGGGATCGGTATCCCGGAATGAGTCAATGCTGGATGGGCTCTGCATAAATAAATAGCGACATGTGTTCATTTCCTCCTCGCATATTTTTCTAAGCCCTTCCTTGTTTGTACAGGACCCAAGCCACTGATAGTTGCAGAATTGATACCCCAAAGCGGCTTTTAAGATTACAAAGCAATATAGAAATATTGGGACGACTGCTTCCACATAATACAAACAATGATGCAGATGGTGATTTTTGAAGTGTTTTCAATTGAAGGGCCTAAAATTTTTGCGACAATGTTGTATACTTTCTTATCTGCTCAAGGGCAGGACTACCACACTGCTATTCAGTCGCAAATAAATGCATTTCTTCAAACAACGTATCCATTACTACCTACAAGTATGTGATATTTGTTGCGCTCTATTAAACCCTTAAAGAGGTAAGACACAGAGTTCCAGAATTCCAGTGATTCAAAAATAGCATTCTTTCACGTTAATTTTGGAAGGAGACAGAGACGGAGACGAGACAACAGACATCAGACACCGACTGACTGGATTGGGGGTTCATTATCAATCGAACCCATTTCCTACGCTGCTGTATGGTCTATTCCGGGTTACCCCGGACTAGCCACATAAAGAGTGTCTTTCACTAATCCTTTAGCCTCACGAGAAACTCTGCGCGCGGAGTGTCCAGGTGTACACCCCTTTTACTCCACGCTCTCCAGAGGAAGCGAGATTTCCGCGGGAAAGACCAGCTTCAGATCATGTGTCCCCGAAGGTGCGATGGAGGAGAAAGGACTAAGGTTAAGCTAAATTCAAAGGATTTACTTCTACGGTTTCACTGCCACCACAAGTCCCCATGGTACTCGTATCGGTTCGGTCATTCTTAATACCGTTCTCCCCTGTTTGCCTAGGCTGTTGAGGATAGTGGTGAGCTTTTGACACAGTCTCCACCAACTACTGTTATCGACTGTTCCACACACCTCTTTATAGGTATGCAACACAGGGTGACCTGCGCACCCAACTCATGTTAGCTGAGCTACCGCAGCAGCGTTTGATGAGCAAACCGACGAGGCTACTTTAGCACACCTCTACACCACATCATTACCCCAGGGATTCAACCGTTGCCCACAAGCGTATGGTCCCCCCTTAGGTTATATGGCACCCTAAGAAGGAAGAAGGAATGTTGAATTTCAATCAATTGAATTTAATTTAGTTTGGATGAATGAATGAGCGTACAAATATTGAACCGATTTCTAGCATCATCAATCAAAACACATGAGATGCAGAGAATGCAGCATTGTCTTCAAAACAGGTTTTTCAATCATTTGAGCACATTTTGTTTAAATATATCAACTGATAACGCTCTGTGTTTAGTCTAGAGATTTGTTTATATCGTTTAAGAGCAATCGAGCTCCTGTAAGCTAATTATAAACATGATATTCAGACCAATATGGTCAGACACAATGCACGTACTTAATAAAACGTATCGCGCATTGAAAGTATTAATCTTATAAGTCATGCGGTCGATGTTTATTAATTATATCCCCTGGATTCCATCAAAATGCAAAATTAAATTAAATTATCTGCAAATAAGCCAAAAATTTACCAAATTTGAATTCGAATCCATATTGCCAATACTAAATGTTAAAAACCAAGAAGATGCTTAGACCCACATTTAACAGTTACGCCATTGGTAACGTAACTAGTACGAACTTTCGGAGAATGCTAAAACGGGCAATCGGTCAAGAAGTTACGACAACTACTGAATAACTTTCAATAACCCAGATTTGTCACCTTTAACTACATATATATTTATTATTCAAGTAAACTTTAGATATCGTTAAGAGAAGATGTTTCCAAATAAAGTTAATTGGTTTCATATTTACCAGAATATTTTGATAAACATTTTTATGAAATATTTTAAAGGCGTGACATGGTTATTTTCTCAAGTACAACATTCAGATTTATCCCATAACTTATTAAAATAATTTTCAATTCTGCTTTTTATGAGTTCTCCTTTTCGACGTCGCCCTAAAGAGACAAATCGCCGTGAAAGATCAAGCACTGCGCTCTCTTCAAAATTATCATCAAGGCTAATAATAAGGAGCGCCCCGTGTTCCAAGTGACCCCCCTCCGGTGCAGTCTCAGTAACCGAACAACACGACAATCGGAGATTGCCGTAGCGACGAAGGAAACACTCGAGAAGTTTCTGTAAATTTGCTCATAGAGTTCAAATTTCGTCAACATACGCATTAATGTGCACGTAGTTGACTGTACAACACTTCTTGAAATAAGATTATTGTATTTCCTTAGATTAGGTTGTTTGCGCAAAATTACAGCGAAATAATGAAGCAAGGCGTCATCGCTGTTGTTTGATATGTTTGTCTTATTTATATTTAAAAAAAATGGCTATTATTATCTGGATTGTGCACTGAAAGAGTAGTATTTGTGATAAGAGGCAAGTTGTGATTAGTAATGCCGCTATGGCAGCGGGTCGAACGTCCCAACGGCCAACTGCAGGTCAGCGCCTCTGCAGATAACAAAACTTCCACATTCCATCCAGCATCCAATACGGAAACAAAAACCCTGATGACGGTGACCTCAAGATCAAAATCGTTAGCCCGACAACAGGCTCCGGACTACAGCAAGCAGATAATTATTATGTCAACACAAGCACGACAGGGCAATAAACAGCAGTTGACGATTGTGCGATACGTGCGTTTGTTTTGGGTTGTGTCATCTGTTTATTGGGACCTCCAATGCTAACAAAGAGCTAGAACAACAGCTCTTGTAATCAGAGAAGTTGTCAAATATTGATCTTGAAAATTGCAGTCAACATCGAAAAGGAGCGATTCGCCTACGATTTGAAATGGATGAGCAGCACTCATCCGAAGAGTCATCGGAATAACCCGGAGTCCATCGTCTTTGCCTGAATGTGGTTGATGGACTTCCGTTACAGACTAGTCATTTTGCATTCCTGCATCGCTTCTTTATTACATACTCATCAATTTGACCTTATTAGATATCATAAGATCGAACCAGTCGATATTCAAACAAATTCGATGAAACAGACGATAAAAATCCTAATTATTACCCAAAAGAAACAAGATCCACAAGCTGTTGACTCCTATTGTTGTTAACAACAACAACAAATCATCAATAATCGTCTGAAATCCATAATTCAATTAATTCTTATTTAAAACACATCCATTTAGATGCATTTTCTTTACAGGTCATTGACGCATATTGGAATAAATTAAATCGTTTGACTCTTTTAGGACCCCAGTTTTTAAGTTGAGAAACTATACGTCGGCTATAAATACAAATTTAAGGCGACTTAATTAATCGATATTCCCTTAGCCCATCCCTGACCTTTTATATGAAGACCAAAGTGTGATCGGCGGACATGTGCATGTGTGATGATACGCATCGGTGTGCATGTAATAAGAGCGTTTTTACGTCCTCTAATGCGGCTTATGGATGGGTTTTGATTTACATTAGAGAGGGGAATAAATAAAGCATTTAGTGTTAGGAGGCTGATGCGGGAGATGCTTTTTTACGACAGAGATGCACTTGGAAACTCAAAAAATTAGAAGAAAATGGCCATTTCAAACCAATTTCAACAGTCAAATTCATAACAGCTTGTTTTAATTTATTGCAAGGCGACATGAAGATCTATTGATTCATTAGAAAAATTGAGAAAAATCGAATTATATATTTTAACTTTCTGAAGGGTACGTTCGAGATTGTGCATCAAATCAATAGCTTGGCGTTGTAATTGTATCCTAGCCATTGATAATTTGTTTTAGTTTAAATACTCGTAGAATCACAAAACAAACTTTTTTTGTGCGGTAGATGCGTTCCGCGGAAAATCGCACAAAAAAACTATGATTTAAATAGAAAAAGCGAAGGTGTGGTCCATGGAGCTTAAACCGCATAACTTTGAAACAGCCATATAAAATATATTCAATATCGCATAAAAAAGTTATACCCAGTATCAATGTCGTCATTGTTCTGTGTAGATTTTCTCTTTCCAACTCAAAACAAAAAAAATAGTCACAAAATGGCGATTGTTTAAAACAAATTCAGTCAAGTCATTTTTTGGCCTTGTTTTAACTTTTTTTTAAATTTGGTAGAAATAATAGTTATATCGAAAAGATTCATACCCAGTTTGAAGTAAATTAATTAATTAAAATTTGAGATATGATGTCGACCGTGTTGAAAAAAGTAATTTCGAGAAAAACGCGTTAAAAGATTTCTTTATGGTCCGGCCAAGTTGCCGCGTCACTAAAATAGCTATAGCTCCGTAAGTAAAAGGAATTTTGGAAATTCCTTTGGGGAATGCATTTTAAAAGTCGAAATATTGGAAAAATGCAGGAAAAAACGAAATCAATATTTTCAAAAATTTAAACCAGAATAAATGCGGGGTCATATCAATTCAGCGATAGCAGATACATTATGATTTAAAAAGACCCAAATTATAATTTTTTTAATCAAATTTCGATTAGTGTTGATGATTTGTTTCCTATTTTATCCAAAATATCTCGATGCGTACCCTTTATAAAATTTCAAAAAAATAAAAAAAAAATGCTTTAAAAAACCACATAACTTCAAAAACGCACAAAAAAAGTTTGAGTTTAGTTCGAAATAGTTTTAATGAACTATTAAAAAAATCACCAAAAATGTTAAAAAGAAATTCAGTTATCCCATCAGCATTGATTTTTTCTTGAATTCCTCTCTCTCTCTCCTCTCTCTCTCTCCTCAAGATCTTCCTTAAGATCCTCAGAATAGCTGTTTACCGCTATTTAGTGTTCTGTTGTAATTTGAAGAAAACCGCTCACCACTAAGTAATACTTTGAGGTTTAGAAACAGATGAAATTCAGAAAGACTTTACCACCGAATAAAATTAATGGAGCAACACGGCAAAAACATCTTTGTATTAGACGTGCAATATCCTGATGATGAATGATAGTTTTTCTTGGATAAGCATAATTACAAATAAACATATCACCAACCATATTTAAAAGCTGCAATCAGATTATTATAAGCAAAAAAAAAAACGCCATGAAAACGATTTTATAACTGTTTTTGAGAGCTGTAATAAATATTATATGTACTTAATATTACAATATTTAAGCCACGTCTACCGAAATCCTAGCCACCTTGTATCGAAAGTAGATAATATTTATTTGACAATAATTAATATAAACTGCTTGTCAAAAAATAAGCAGCTTTGTAGATTTTATTTTAATGCCGGTATATACAATTGTTTAATAATGTCCGCAAACGTTGAAAACTTGATAGAAATCGTTGCAAAATTTTGGTCGCTGCCTCCTGTATTGTTGGTTCATTGGAGGAAGACAAGCGGTCAATAGAAGACAAATAACTTAAAAAACGATGAATCTCACATGGCTTAAATGATGCGTACCTGTCCAAAACGAACAAAGAGCAGTCTGGATGGAAATAAATCTGTTTTAATCGCATAATATAAAATAAATAATTGATTTATATTCATATAAGAACATCAGCCTTGCATTGTTCGCATCATTTGCTGTATCATTGTTCGTCATGTAAGATTTATGCATAGCAATATTCTTCGCCTCGTTTACTAAATAAAAATATTTAAATATGATAGCGTGTATATAAACACCAGAATGCGGCTCTGTCCTCCCCAGATAATCATTTTTTGTCTAATTTGATTCAAGCCTTTGTACTCCATGAGGGTGAAGCCACTCCGACACACGCAATGCATATATTTATTTATTTTGTTGCGTACTTTGGGTAACGCGAGGATATCTGAACGTGTGTTGGTCATCCTAAGAAGTCGAGGGATGTCACAGAAGGAACAGAGGAACCCAAATACAATTAGGTAATCGTATTGATCCATCATATAAAGATTGTTAAAATACGAAAACCATTTCAAATGCTTTTAATATTTTTGAGATCTCGCAAATTTGCTCAGTTATCTGTCATTTAGTTGGTCTTTCTGTATAAATTTACTTAATTATATGTATGCAACAGATTGACGATAACATTAAGGATGATTCAGAAGATAATAGATTTAATTTAAAGCTATAATATGTTATACCTGCATAAGAACAATGCAGAATAATTGTTTCTCCAATTATGATTATTTTAATTTTCTTGTTGGTTTCAATTTCAGATTATTTTACATTCCATCTAACAGTTCAATAGCTCGTATTGAATGCATGATCAGATATCGTCGATCGAATTTCAGATGATATGATTCATCGCAAAATGGCACGCTCCTCCTGATCCAAGATCCTTTTATAACAAAACGCACGTACCAGCAATTAGTCCAGAAAATATAATAATATTATGGGGCATTAGCACGTGTTGCTAATGATGCATGATTGGGCAGAGATTGTGATCAAACGTGATCGGGCATAACACTAATTAATTGCGATGATTGCACTTGATGAAATTAGCTGGAAATTAGAAGAAAAGCCCGACCCTAATGGGCTGGCATTTAGCGTGTTTATATTTAGAATGATAATTAGTAATTTTCCTTAATTATGACAGGCCTATTATTGACATAATAAATTTCCTCAATAACAAATTATGCAGATAATGGATCGTTCCGTAGGAATGCGCTCTTGTACTGTTATCGTTGGAGCAAACGGATGGGGAAAAGAAGCTGGTTTCAAAGAAAATAAAACATCCAAGGCAAAAAAATAATCTAGCCGTAAATGGAACTGTTGGAAACGTCAAATGTGACAAGTCTTCGTGGGGGCACAAAAAATTCGACCTGATAAAGCGTAGCACTGAAGAGGGGTTAAAAATGAAAAGGGAACTGATTTTTTAACTTGCGCCCTCTCCCATCTCAGTCCAATAAACACCCTAACTTGTCGAAGTACTGCCGGGAGATAAAAACTTTGAAACACTACAGGGTTGTATTCAAAAATACAAAATAACCACCCAATAACAATTTAATCACTCTCAGTGTGTATTTGACAGTTCATAATTCATACAAACGACCCACTGCAGTATTATATATACCAAGATAAGGTCTTTTCAATACGCTTTTAAAAGTATTTTTTAGAATATTTATTTTGCAAGCCCATCAAATATGATGTACCTACGCTCATCCTATAATTAATGTGATTCAAATGCAATGGACGATTAGTTTGCTGTCTTCAAAAACCATTAATACAACTTGTGTAATTTTGCAGGCTATTCAGGATAAGATCCCTTAGCTTTATGATCTTACATTGATGGATTACGATCATTTAAATTTAAATCAGGCGCTAATATTTGCGAATGTATGAATTTATATCGCTACTATTAGTTAGTATTATCTTTACAATTATTCATGACCAAAATCAATACACAATGCTGTCACCTGTCCGAGTTTCATTTTGACATGAATATTCATATTTAATTTTTACGCCTTAATATCATTCAAATCTGCTTGATCGTTGTGTTAATATCATTTATTATACTCAATAAACCAAAAATATGCTTAACTTTTTGTAGCACTCAGGAACGTCATTTTTATGATACTGCAGAATCTGGTTGATGTCTTGAATGTTTTCTTCGTATTTTAAATAAAGCAGTAGGCTTGGATTTGCTTATTTTTTAAATTTATTTTAGATCTAGATCACCTTCCGAAATTAAAACCACACAGATACGTGTAATTTTAAGTGTAGTTTGCATGGTGGGACACAAAAAATCCCATCTACTTTTGGCATGTACGACGATTATAAATCATCGAAATCTTTAGAAAATTTTTAATCTTATAGAAAATCTTCAAAAAATAATAATACAACAAACTCATCAACAAGTATGCATCAATTAAAAACAATCAAAGACAATTCGAAAGGTTTTTATCTAATTAAATACAACCATTGCTTATATATTGGTATAATAAATAAACTTTTTTTATGCGACTTTTTTGTGCGATTTCGAAGTTATGCGGTTTTTTAAAACATTTTTTTTTCGTTTCGATTTTAAAAAATACATTCCCCAAAGGAATATCCAAAATTCCCAGTACTTACGGAGTTATAGCTATTTTAGTGACGCGGCAACTTGGCCGATCCTACCATAATGAAACTACTTTTTTCAACACGATTGACATCATATCTCAAGTTTCAATTAATTAATTTTACTTCAAACTGAGTACGAATCTTTTCTATATAACCCTCAATTATTATATTTAAAAAAAAATCAAAACTGTGACAAAATATACTAATACTATTTCTTCCGAAGAAGAGAGCGATTTTGAGTCATATCGAAAATCGCAACGAAAATTATCATACAGCGATGATAGTTTGTAATTAAAATAATTAGTATTTCTCTGGTGGATGTCTGGCATTTCAGACATCCTTAAAATTTTACCAATGATGCAAGACGTTCTTTAAATATTACCAAAAATGTTATTTTTTAATTGCATTAATGTTTTCCTGTTTTTTTTATTAACTTTTTTTATGCGATTTTGGATATAATTTATATAACTGTTTCAAAGTTATGCGGTTTTTAAAATACATGGAACGCATTTTCACTCATGGCTTTATTTGTGCGATACATTTTTGTGCGATTTTCTGCGGAACGCACCTACCGCACAAAAAAGGTTTAAGTATATACAACGCCAACAAAATTCCATAATTTGTCTTTGATATAGTCTATGTAAATTATGGACTACATCCCTGTGTAGCGGTCCTGATACAGTGTTACACAAAGGCGTTGCACCCAAGGCTCTATACACGTGGGGCCGGTGCAGTGATGGGCGGGTGGGCGAAACGAAGGGGAATTGCATTATCCTTGCAGGGGGTGGCAGGAGTAACCCAACCTTTTCAACCCCCGCATTAGCCCCTTGCATTCAATGCGGAAGGGATAATACGCGCACTTTGCCCGTGTCGTAAATACTTTATACAGCTGCAAACTTGCAGCACTTCCTGAACAACAGGTGATCTCCGAACTTCAGAAGAGGTCATCGTTTAGGTTGTTTGACCTCAAATCGAGTGACCAAACAATTGTGTGGCTTACTAATAACATAAACAAAGATTTATTATTAAATTTTCTCAGAAAACGACACCGCAATTTTTAAATCTGAACCAATCGATTACATAAGCAATGAGGTCAATGTTTCGAATGGTATCGATGCCGAAACCACATCTTCCTTCGAGCACTGACTTTGTGGTTCTTTGTAAATTCTTCGTAAGTCGACCACCATAAACAGTGCCAAAGATACCTACAACCCGAAATTGATTAGCATCCTTGGAATTTAGCGTATCTGGCCCCACATTTGACATTTCCGGTTCGAGATATCGAATATCCTATATCCGGTAACGCCACATGTTGCAGTGAAAAGGCGCAGATAACGCGAAAAAACTTATCTCTCAGTGTTGACACTTCAACGCAATGAGAACTTGGCTGTTGGATTCGACCGTAAAATACAAATATCATAAAAATATGTGCTCATATCAAAAGATCAACAAGCAACCAAGTACATATTTTACATAGCCAAACTCTATTTATTCAGGCGAAATTCAAGCGACTCTATGTTCTTAATTCCTGGAATTTTATACCCCCTAATATTGAAATACATATTCATATGGATGCGTATTTGAAGCACAACATCAACGATCCATAGAAATAAGGTCAACCAACATGACGCCAATATGCATGATAACATATAATAAATCTTAAAAAAGCACTTATGCTATGGATGCACTAAAAAACTCAGAACATACATATGCCTAAATTTAAATTGAATGTTCGACATTTTCTTTTAAATTCATCATAACGTCATTTGGATATAGTAAATAATTATTATGCTTAATTTGATTTAGATGATTATTTAAAAATAAATTAATTTTGGCAAATTGCATCATCAAATAGTGATATTTTTGATCATGGCCCTATGAAGTCATGCAATATTCAAAGTAAAATGTATACTTAAAAAAGCTTAGAATACTTCAAAAATCCTATCCTAACTTAATAAAGAAGGAGAAAAAATGAGAGAATGTTATGTACGTACAAAATAATTATATTGCAACAAAATTATTTTTTGTTACCAGAAAAAAATTAATTCGGGGATACGCACACATTCGAGCGTATTCTTAGACATATCTCAAGCATTCGATAAAGGTCAGCACGTAGGTATACTTTATGCATGCACTATTTCTTAAGTATTATATAACAATAGTTCCTATTAATTCATGCTCTGATACATCATTTTTTTGCTTTTTACAAGTATCAAAAATCAGCTATATTGAATTTAAATTTATATATCTTTGTTCGTATGTAATGCACTGCCATACCGTTCATCCGATTGCGATAAAACTTTGTCGACTTACTCTTTATACTTGCGGGAATAACATAGGCATAATAAAACATTGTATGGTTGCACCGTGTTGGCGCATATTGGTCTGGTTAAATGAAGTTTGAGCTGCGGGGACGGAGAAAGAAAGGATGCGCGCGCATTACGGTTGTTAAGATGGATCCCAGCTTTTTAGCTCGCACTACACGTAACCTGAAGCAATAAACCACGTATTGCATTTACTTTCAAAAAATTATTAAGCGCTTATGGCATTGCTACGCATGTCGGGTATTTGGTAATAGAAAATAAATCGAAATTTTACTAAGAAATCTATATTTGTAGATGATAATGGATATACAAATGGTACTCGATTTACGACAGTGAATATATTTTCATTGTACGTAATTACATGTCATCATTTTGAATAAAGTTTTTTAATGAAAATCGATTAATGTTCATTTTTAAAGAACATATCTTAAACGTAAGTTGAGGAATGCCTGTATTTATTTGTTATGTAGAGATATTTATGAGCCAAAAATGTAATTTTAATATCTTACAGGCATAATAAATAGCCCTGCCCTCGAACATATATGAACGTATGAGCAAAATGTCAATAAATATAATTTTATTTTATAATATCACGAGGATGTTTATGACAATTCAATGACTTTATTGTTAATAATGTATCTATTTTTTTTGTATATTTAAATTCGCTTTAAAAATAAATGTCCTGTTCATGACCGTTGAATAAATAAATAACCCACATGCTATTTTTGGAACCACAAAAAGGCGGAATATCCTGAATGAAAGAGAAGCTCAAAACTATCGGTTTGGAAGAATAGTCCCGAAAAGGAACAGCAGTTGCCGACGGCGCATTTACACGGGGAGATAACTGGAGTATGTAAACTACTTTCCCATGATCCCACGTTCATCTTGACCTGCTACCACTCCCTTCCAAACAGGAACAAATGTGGATGTATTGGTTGTAAACTGGGTCTTGTACCACCACATTTATCTACACGTGGGGTGCACACGTACACAGCTCGACAAAGGCTGTGACACACGTCAGGAGACGGGGAGCCGCATTTTGACCTTCAGGGGTAACCAGCAAAAGCTTCAATTACACTCTTTTAAAATATTTTTTTAAAAATATTTTAAATGTATATCATCATATTATTAATCATCAAAACGAAAAGGCTGATTTAAAGCTAAAGTTATATCAAAACTCATAAGAAAGCTCGTATAAGATGTCTACTGTCGGCAAAAATGAACCAAAGGAAAGCACAAAAAATCGAACCATTTCTCGGGAATTGGTTACCCGTGTTTATTTACGACATTCACGCCATATTATGAACATATTTCACGTCAAAGACCTTTTGTAAAAAATGAGAAATAGGCAAATGGCTTGTTTGCATAAGTGCATATCCGGTAAAAGACTTCCCTGATACACGATCTCTGCAATGATGCACATTCGACCGAGCTCACCCTCCGCATTCCACACTTTTTTTACGGCCCCAAATATTGCTACACGTGTGTGGGTTGATACCACACGTGCAAGTTGCATTGTACGATGGGTTGGGTTAGGTTCTAAAACCCGTATAAACGCAGCTTCACCCGAGGGTCCGAAAGCTCCGGGGAGACAGCCTCCCGCAAAAGCTTATTGTGCATCACGCGCTCCATCATTAATTTATGCAGCAGCTCTAATCAATATTTGAATATTTTCGAATCGGCAAAAGCAAACGATCGATCTATGAAATAATATGATTAAAAATTGATGAGCGGTCTTAAATATTCATTGAGCTTTGGGGTGGGATGATAGCTTTTGAACGCTATTTGCGGAAACCGCTCCTACTCCCATGAGCTTTTATTGCATTTTAATTTATCGCGATTGATATTATCAACACAACCACAATACGCTTCTAAATATTTATAATAACTTCTTAACGGTCAATTTTAAATACGAATTTCCATCGTAAAAATTATGTTTATCTAAGGATATTGTTAGAGCTTTAAAAAGCAGCGACGTTTAGCGAAAGCTTCGTATTTATTTGGAGAGCTTTTGTAATCTCACAGAGATTATGCTTGAAACATATGCATTTATTTTATAAGGATGACGACAAAAATCCTTGGAAAAAACTATAATAAAAGTTGTCCTTGTTGATTAATAATGATTTAAATAAATAAGCAATAAGCTTTTTGCTTTGCTTTTTATAAATTACATATTTATCTGTTTCAATTAAATAAATTAAGCAGAAAGTTTCATCTTGTGCGCCACAAATGCTAGCAAAATAAATCCTCAAAGTACCTCATAGCATCTTCTTTTGTCGGAATTGAATCTGAGTTTATCTCTTCTTCGCCGGAAAGCTCTACATCTGAGAACTTTTCATAGATATGACTATCTTCCATGCCAGTGCTCCTCAAACTCAGAGAATGGTCCCCTGGAAGATCGTTTGATTCCTATCTGAAAGTCAAAAGTTTTTCCGTTATTTTTATAAAAGTTGTAATGTATCCAAACATTTAT
Source organism: Stenopsyche tienmushanensis (assembly GCA_008973525.1). NCBI lineage: Eukaryota > Metazoa > Arthropoda > Insecta > Trichoptera > Stenopsychidae > Stenopsyche > Stenopsyche tienmushanensis. The sequence goes on along the minus strand of WACJ01000278.1, from coordinate 360,708 downwards.
TATCTAACTATTTTAAGCAGTCTATTCATTTTTGTATAATTTACGGTCGATGCTGATATTTAATTAAACGATGGCTGGAATATATGAAATATAAGGCAAATAAATAGGATTTGAAGGACTCGGATACGGTTGTATTTGGGCTGTATCATCAGCTTCATTATCACAAACTAACCCTGCATTATTTCCATATCCGAATCTAAATTCAATATATTGCATGAGTGCATGAATAGAGCGTATTGATTGCATGGATATAGTAAAAGCACATCAATAGATGCGTCCTGCATTGAAAGGATCTATTGATACTAAATCTATCTACCATCAGTAAATCCACTATTTTGATTTTTTAGCTCCTCAACGAACAATACCATTGTAAAACATCTTAATGAAGCTGTTTTGCTTCGAAATTATTTTGTATGCAAGAAAAATATTGATATTTATTGTGAGTCCATCTATCATAAGAAAAGTGTTATGATGGTCAATATTTCACATCGATTTAAAAATATTTGAACATAAATATGTAGATACATCCATTATGCAAACATTGTGTTCGGATGAAAAGGGCAGCATCCCTGCAGCACAAGACGATAACAAGTGTACATTCAGGAACCCCTGTCGGATTTAACTCATTGCGGACGGGAGGCAATGTACCGGACGCGGAACAGGTTTCTCTGACGCACCTTCTCTGGGGGGTTGCGCTTCCCCCAGGCGCGTTTCTGGGTTAGGGACGCCTAAATAACGACCCCGTTTTTTATCGCCCCCGTGCTGTTTGTCATTGTACATTCAAGGTTGCATTTGGTCTCGTACAACGAATCGGAAACTGCGACGCTTGCTAATGACTCCATTGTGATTTATCGGAGAGCGGCCATCTGTTAATTTCACCGAAATACTTTATCCTTTTTTTATTTATTGTGTCAACCATTATTTCCTGTCGAACCATTCAAGCGCGCATATTTCAAGCGAAAAGGACACCCCGGAGAATATTAATAAAGAGCGATTCATTCGGGGAATTCATTGCGGACCATTCTCTTTGCACATGTACCATTTTGAGTCAGGTTACAATTTTTATCAACGGCAAAGAGCGCGTCGAATGAAGTCTGAGATAAATTAACTAAAAATGGATGTACTCCATTAATATCAACCCCCCTTGCATATGTCACATGCGCCTGCATTCATTGACGTGAAAATTTAATAACACCTAAAAGCTTTGCATCATTGAGCTTTTGCCGCATGCACCTGTCAAACATTCAAGTGGATTAGCTAATTTTAAAGTATGCATTCTCATTATTATATTGCAACTACATTTTAAACAAATAGAACATGTACTGTTACGTGAAACAATTTTGAAACTTTTAACCCTATAAATACGGGAAACACTTCAACTTTATACCCATAAAAGACACAACACATTAAACTCAAACATATTTATTTAACATGTTGCATAAAGATCTCAACAATATTATATTTAAACAACACATCTGAAAACCTTACTCTAACTGAAAACAGTGTTTGAATGATCGTTTGTATTTAATAAATATGCTCACTCAAACCTCTTTTTGTGCGACTTTTTTTGTGCGATTTCGAAGTTATGCGGTTATTTTTAAAGCAACTTTTTCTTTTTTTTTTAATTTCATAAAGAGTACATATCAAAAAACAATTTTTAATAATTTAAAAAAAAATAAAACTGATTAAATAAGGCCAAAAAAATTACTGTTTTTTTAAACAGTCGCCATTTTGAGATTTATTCATTTTTGAGTTAGTGACTATAATGACAACTTTACTAATTACGAATTATATTGTTGGAAAGAGAAAATCTTTACAGAACAAAGATGACATGGATACTGATTATAATATTTCTTCCAAAGAACAGAGCCATTTTGAGTCATATCGAAAATCGCAACGAAAATTATCTTACAATGATGATAGTTTGTAATTAAAAAAATTAGTATCTATCTCTAGTGGATGTCTGTTATTTGAGATATCACAAAACGTCCAATTTATTGTTTCCAAAAAATGTTTTTTTTTAATTGCCTTTTTTTATGCGACTTTGGATATATTTTATATAGCTGTTTCAAAGTTATGCGGTTTTTAAAACCCATGAATCGCATCTTCTCTTTTTCTATGTAAGTCATAGCTTTGTTTTGCGATTTCTTTTTGTGCAATTATCTGCGGAACACATCTACCGCATAAAAAAAAAGGTTTAAGTCTTTTTAGGATTGTTTTTAAATTTTTGATGAATCATATCGTGTTCAGGACATGAATGAATCACTTTACATGATTTTATCTCAAACAGGCAGTAAACTCTCCCTATGGATTTCTTTACTTGCATAGAAATCTTAAACACCGATATCGTGAGCGCCACAATATCCGGTATGACTTCCGGTACATTTTGACATGTCGGATATCCGGCTCTGAAATCGCTCGGATAATTTTAATGCAGCTACTATGATACGGACTTCGGCCGACGATGCGCCTGCGCACTTTACCAATTGAGTAAAATGCTCTTATTTTTGGCAAATGTCATTTCAAATTTTTAACAACTTGTTTGAACCCAATAAATACCGCCAAGAATTTGGACAAAAAACTTGAATTGAGCGTTAACCCAAACTTATCGACTAATAACAATATGCCAATGATATAATAATTTCAAGTGTATTGTTTAAGTTTACTTAAAGAAATGACCGAATATTGTGTGCTACGGACAGTGTTTATTTATTTATGTACGAGTTTTATACACGCTGCGACGGTCCTGATAAATAAATGGATTTGTACGGATAAGTGACGGACATACAAGTATAGTATCTAAATTTATGATGATTTAAAATTAGCTCATTACTCGAAGAGTTAAGTATATTCGCCAATCATACCTTCTGTAGACTTGAACGCAAGATACATTGAATATATTCATATGCCATTATTACTATAATCCTTTGGGTTTTATCTTATTTTAAACTACAATAATTCATACTCTAATAATTTGACATGAAATGTTTTCTGTGTATTAACGCCATATTATTGATATCCATTTACCAGCAATATTCAACAGGAAACTCGTTACTGACCAATTTCTTGTAATAGTCGCATTTTTCCGTCGGTTTTTAATGGAGTTCTAGATAATCATTTAATCTCAATGATGATGTTTTCCCATTTGAAAATGTGTTAATCTCATCTCGGATGCATAAAAATCCGGTATCCAAGAATCCCGCGCTATCTAGCCATCGGTAGTCCATTATATGATTATGTATTTTTCGTCCCATAATTGTCAATAAAGTCCGCAGCATTATGCAGAAGCATTGGATTATTTAAATTAACTGCTTCGAGCGGCTTGTTATAATAGTTGTCTTTACAACCGTTGAAGACATTAAAGTAGATGACACGGTCGAGTTAAAGAGTTAACGAAGCAGTAGAATAATAAAATTTCGTTCTTTGTGCAGACGGCGGTGGTTGCAACAGTAAAATTGTAGATGGCAATAATTCACAAAGGGTGAGATTGTAAGCATGGCTTGTTTGTCAAGAGGAGGCACCGGGGGGTGGAATCTTCTCCCTGGAGGGTGAGCGGCTGCGATAAAAGCAGGAAGGTGGTGTGAGGAAGGTTGGCTTCACTTCCGCGTCCGCCCATCGCCCGTCGCCCACTTCCCACAGTCCTTCCACCACCGCCATCCGCCTACCGCTTCCGGCAGGGTACGTCAACAAGGCGGAACATTCACCCTCTTTCAAAAGGAAAGAAATATACATTTTAATATACGATTCCCCCCCCCCCCCCCTGAAACTTTGACCGAGTAAACCTGTTTACATTGGACGATTTTGACCGTACTTCATGATTATTTCCCGAAGCCATGAAAATGAGAAGTTTTATCCGAAAAAGAAATGATTAGAAGTTAAACTTTGGAGAGATTTTACTTAGCGAAGTTCTATAGCAGTTTGTTGCCAAGCATTTAATTAACGGAATTTTAAATGATCGCTCCTTGTGGCAGACATTACTATCCGGAAGCGGAAGTTCATTAGCTTGTTATCCGTAAAACCGTACGCATATTAGTTAATGACACAACCGCCAAATGAGGAACTACTTATCGCTCTTTTTCTGCTAAAAATTTGGCATTTGGCGTTGTGTAACCATATAAATATTTTTTCTATGTATTTATTACATAATACCATTATTTCAATTGGGACTTTAGAACAGAACTCCACTCATTTAATACTTGGAAATTTCATGCAATGATTCATTTTGGGGCTTCCTTTACGCGAAATGCTAAATATCCGCGTACACAAACCCAAACTATAATACGAGGCTGTTTCAAATATAATCCAGAATTTTGCTGTACTGGGTAGGTGTTAGACTCCATGATGCCCACCAATAAAACCCCAGGAAGGGGAGCCAACCCTACACCTGTGGCAACGATTGAACCCCTGAGGTAATGATTTGGAGTAGAGGTGCGCGAAAGTAACCTCGTCGGTTTTTTCATCAAACGCTACTGGGTTAACCCAGCTAAGATGAGTTGGGTGCGCAAGTCACCCTGTGTTGCTTACCCATAAAGGCGTGTTTGGAACAGCCGATTACAGTAGTTGGTGGAGACTGTGTCAAAGGCTCACCACTATCCTCACCAGCTTAGACAAACAGGGGAGAACAGTTTTAGGCTGTTCGAACGGCGACTCATCTCCATGGCTAGGTACTAACTAGGTTTATCTGTACAAATGTATTAATGATATATAAAAATACAAATGGATTACCTTATTTTTCTACATAGTTTCCTTCATTAGAAATACATTTATACCATCGGATAGGAATCAGAGAAATCATAAGACGATCATACCAAAATTGCCGATTCTGTTTTATTTCTTCAATTCTTTGTGCCTTTGTGTGTACGATAAAAACCATTGTCCAAAAACCCCGTGTCATACGAGGGCCGAGTGATTCTTGAACTTGATTTACACGGTATTAAATATTGCAATCAAAGACGGATTTATCCGAAAATTATTATAGTAACAGAAAGCAACGTAAACAATAAACATGCTTTAATATTTCAACGCCATCTCAGAATTATTTATATATAAAGCGAAAAAAATCATCAAAGCATGACTAAAATTAAACACAAAGTTCAGCTGCAACTTTTTTTTTATAAATATTGTCAGAATGTGCATCTTAAAATGGATCCAAAATATTATTTTTATTTATGCTGTAATGATGGATGTACATTAACCCTTTAAAGAGGTAAGACTTCTAGTTGTGTTCGAATTCCAGTGATTCAGAAAGAGCGTGAGTGTTTAACATATATCGTACGATTGTATAGATCAACGCACTAAATTTATCGACTAATAATAACCAAAATTAATCGATTTCAAGTGTATTGTTTATTTTTACGCGAAGAAATTAACGAATATTGTATGCTATCGACAGTGTTTATTTATTTATATACAAGCTTCATACACACTGCGCGGTCCTGACAGATAAGTGGACTTGTACTGATAATAAGTGGCGGACATACGAATATAATATCTATGTTAATGATGATTTAAAATTAGCTAGGATTAAAGTATCATGGAATTTTGAATTAATGTGGCGTTGATGATTTTATACAACTTATTATATTGTAGAAGTTGAAGAAAAACTTCTCCCCCTTGATTGCAAATATCCCAAAGAAACTTCAAATTGCAATACACAAAAAAATCTGAAAAAGCTTACAAATTACAGTGCGAGCTGAAAAATTAGATGCTTGTATGTTATGAAATTATTGATTGCATTGTTATAGGGCGAAATAAATGAATACAATATTCAAACAAACTTATTTTATTCACCAAAAGTAGAGTACTAGGTCCAGTTTTGTTACCAATATTCACAGTCAATCTTTAGATAACAGAAACCAATGAAACTGTTACCTTTGCTGAAAATATTCAATACTCCCTTATCCAAAATGATCTCACAAACTGGATCAAAAAGTGGCGTATTGGCATCACTTTCACAAGCAGAAGATACGTCTATCTGATAGGCCAAAAATCATTACTATTGCTGAAAAATAAAAATACTGCCATACAAAGCCATCCCAATGTCAATTTGGACACACGAAATACAATTCCAGGAGACCGCATCGACCTCCAATATTGACATTCTCCAGCTATTTCAATCCAAAGTACTGCAACCAATACGATAGCCTTGTAGCGCAGTTAATCCTTGGTTTGTGACAAACAACACGATACACAGAATTAAATATACCCACAATCAGACAGGAAACTGAGAGTTGCAACTACGGGAAGAGATTGAAAGTGCATCCCAATTATCTAGTTGAAGGACTGAATAAACAAACTTGCAATATGCGCAGACTAAATTGCTTTGTACGTTACGATCTTGACAAAGGAGTCAAATCCAGAATTAATCTGCTTATGATATGCTTTCTATGGAACACCGCCTTCTTCTTAAGGTGGAATATCCGTTTTTGGATGTGGATGTTTTCCATTGGAGACTTTAATAGCGAAAGGATTTTTCATGTGATGATTAATCCCATTAACTTCCACTTATCGTTAAATTTGATAATATTATGTAAATGAGAATTTTAAGTAGCTGAAGCTTAATGAGTGAGTATTTTATAATAATAATCATTGAAATTATAGGCGGCCCTGCCCGAATTAACCCAGGAAATCAGGCTAACCCCTAAAAGAGTACTATCCCAGGGCCTGGGACCCCCCTCCAATATTCAGAAAGAGCACTCTTGTACGTTGAGCTCGGAGACAGACAGAGACAGAAAGAGAACGTAGCGCAGTTCGGGAGACAGAAACGGAGAGCTTTCCCACATACATCGCACGATTGTATAGCTCGTTAGCTCAAATTTATCGACAAATAATGATTTCGATTTCAAGTGTGTTATTTGTTTACGCATATAAATGGCCGAATATTTTGTGCAATCGACAGTGTTTATTTATTTAGTCTCCTGAACTGCACTAAGTTCTCTCTTTCTCTGTCTGTCTCGGAGCTTCAATGCACAAGAGTGCTCTTTCTGAATAGTGGAGGGGATAACGGAGGGTCTCCGATAGTACTCCCGTAGGAGTTAAGAATGCTTCCTATCTCCTAAACTTGTAGATACAGTAACATATTAATCCACTATCTGGATTTGAACCCAAATCTTTATAATAGCAGTCAAGAGTTTAATCCAATATGTAAATACTTGATCTAGACTCTAGAACGTATTTACCCCAGAAAAATAAGCTCGCAAGTATGATATATAGTGTTGATTTAACGTTTGTACTGTTCGTATATATTAGTATTTTTTAATAAAAATGGAAGCATTATAAGAAGCTCTCCGGTTAATTAAAATATTTTCTAATGTACATATGGGTAATTAAGGAAAAGCTGGAAAATATCCCTATTTGTAAATCAACTCGCTCAAGGTGTTCTCAGTTGAAAATTCAGCTTAGCTCACCGCATTTGTTTCGTGAAAATCAATCCGGCTTCCGGCGGAAGTCGATTTTCCGGAAGTGGAATCTTGCCCGGTAAGTCGCGGGAATTCGGCGAAAAAAGCTAGCGTGCCCCAACCCGCAGCACGTTGACTTCCGGGGTGCGGGCAGTGGCGTGCGTCATCGGCCATTCAGCCGGAAGGGGCGAGCCGTGGGGGCTCCCACCTCTCAACTCCCCCCGGAACTAAGCTCGAAAGGAAACGCTCGAAGGCTTTGCTGAAACGCTGACGATAACAACTCGCCAGGGCTCAACATGAAACGTACCGCTCTAGGGGAATGTAAAGTATTATATATCGCATACATATGAGAATAGAATATTATGTGAGAAAATACATCCACGATATAGCACCATGGAAAAAAGATAAAGACCAACCTCTGCAATAGAATACTACTTAAAATATTTCCTCAGTGTGCCCACGTAAAATATTTGCAGTGGAGTGTTTTCAATTTTCTTTCGCAAATTTGTCTTCGCTCTCCTGTAGAGCCTTAATTAAGTATGCATTGATAATACGGACTGCTCTTCCTATACATTTCCATACGGACAAGATCCACATTAAATATTCACATTAATTCTAATAAATATATATATAATATCCCTGCGTAAAATTAACAAGAGTACACGAACATCAAATATTGGCAACCTAGGGTTGCGTGAAATTGAGTTATTATAATATAAATTCAAGAGAGATTAGCAACAAATCTGATACGTGTCGTTGTGACGATCTTACCAACTACTTCTCACATGCGCCGTACATACCAGGCATATGCTCGCATTATTGATCAATTTCAAATTTTCAACATTGTTACCTATGGCTAAAAGTATTTAATCGAGAGGAAAATTCTTCTCCTTGATTATTCAAAGAATTTTCCGCATGCAAACAACGATTATATAATCCAATCTGACAGATTTCCTTGAATTTAAAACAAAGTTTCCTTATCATCTACATGTTTTATCGGAATATATACAATATTTGACCTGTACATAAAATATTACAATGAACCTACTGCTTTACATCTTCCTTGTATATTATCTGTTATTAAATATTATACAATTTTAAAAAAAATATACTGTAAAAAAAAAAACCTAACGTATTGCTTTTTTTGTGCGATTTTTCGTAGAACGCATCTACCGCACAAAAAAAGGTCTAAGTGTATTCTTGTCCATGTTGATTTTATTTATTGAAAAATCGTTCCAGTGTTTAAATTTTCAGAAGGATAACATTAGGATAAATCTGATTCGAGACAATCTATTAAAAACGTGAATCTTTCCAATCTCCCAAAATCGTCAGTGATTTTTTTATCACAGTGGATTTAAAGCCGAATCATAAAAACATCCAGAAATTAACCCACTATTTCAACACCTGGTTGCCGTAGATTAATTGTGGGTATATAATGATGATTATCTTAACGTGATGTTAAACGAAAATTAATTGTAAAAGGCCTTTGTTCTGTAGTGGAAATCATTGGCCTAATGATTCATAATATTCATAATGATCACTGAAGTGAAAGAGCCACTTTTAATACATTGACATCCATTATTCAGAGTTAATCTTAAACTTTCTATCTAAGTCTTTCCAATCGATTATAATGCACACATGCCATGGTTGATTCTTGAAGGGGTTGAAAGTCTTTTTAAATTTTCATGATATTTCCTATGTATTCAGGCAGTTCTATGTTTTTACAATGATTTTGCATCATTTCGTTTCAACTAATAAAATAAATAACTCATTATATAAATTTGAAGTTCTTCCCAATCTTGATGCATTTTTCAAGTTTCAATTTCCTGATTTGAGCTTTCAAATCCAGCTTTGACACATGTTGGATGCTAATGCTTCCTCTTAAAGATCGTTAATCATTTTGGATGCTTGAGTAGTTTTTGCTAAGGTCAAAAAAGGAACATAAAATGTCTAATATGGACGTCTATGACTTGGTGTTTTAACAGTTTAACCCCTGGCATTATAAGAAAATGGACAAAAAAATGTTAAATTACAATGCCAAAGATTTATATTATATTATACTAATTGATTATAATATTTAGATTATCTTAACACATTATGTGCGGGGATACTTCGCAAGGACGGGCACGCGTCTAGCACTCTTCAACTTCATAATTTTTGATATTGTTTATAAGGATGTTTCATAGTTTATAAACACACGCTTAAATTTCACATTAAATCATGATATGAAAATATTAGGTTGTCCCATAAGTTTCTTTCGCAAATGCGCACAAAGACAATTATCATTTGACTGGGATGTTTTACCTAATCCTCCCTACTTTCCAGACATTGCCCCTTCAGATTATTATTTATTTCTTTCATTGAAAAATTCTTTACGTGGCAAAAATTTTAATTCAAAAAATGTACCTTGGTCAATATTTTGCCAAAAAACCTGGGAATTTTGGCAAGATGGCATTATGAGCCTTCCGAAGAGATGGAGAAAGGTAATAGAACAGAATGGATCATATATTATTCAATAAATTTTGTTGTAATACAAATTATTGTTTATTTTTTTATTAATATGAAAACGAAAGAAACTTATGGGACACCCTAATAAAATGTATGCATTCACAAAATGCACTTTATAGCAATAAGAAATAGTTCTGCAAATTAAATATAGTTTTTGATCAGTATGTGTATTGGGAATATGCTCAATTTATTAAAAATAGTATCATTAAATCTTCATAAATCAACTAATGTGTACAACAAAAAACGGGATTGGAACGATCCGATAGTGTGAACACTCTGATTGTTTCTTGTGTTTTAAATAAGAATATTTGATCGGACCGAGACCGAGAGCGAGATCGAACCTTTACCGGCACCATAGTGTGGATCAGGCCTAAATCTTCATAAATCAACTTATGTGTACAGAATGTGAGAAAAAAACGTTTAATAATAATATTTTAGCCGTAATCCGAAAATAGAATAATTCATATTAACGCGCTTCCCGTGGGTGATGTGTTAACATAATGATTAATTCGAGTCTATACAGAGATGATTCCCGATTTTTTCATCCATAATATGATTTGAAATGTTTGTGTTTGATGTTTTTTTATTATTTTTGGGTTGTTAGCTGTGTGGGTGTGTTGTTTGATTTTTCCCACAGCCCAAATTGAATTTAAATCCCCTGAGCCGGGTTATATACGTGCGTCGTTAACAAAGCAAATGTCCTGTGAAATTTCTTTGCTGTCTTCAATGGTTGTCTTAAAGAGTTTCGCGCGGGGCAGCTCCTCATCCCCGCGGCCTTCGGCGAAGGTTTTGTGGGCGGGCGACGGATATCCGGCCGCAGGGTAGCGGAAGCGGGTGAAACCCGGAAGCTCACTCACCCACAGCGACCCGGGTTAACTCGGCTCTTCCCCACACCCCCAAATCCAACCCCCGTCAAAGCCTCGTCGACGGAGATGTATGTGTACTTCCTTACCAGTAAACCGAGCCGTTCGTTTGGTTAAGTTGAACCTTTTTGCTTTGTTTCTCTCAACTTGGACGCAAATCCCGAGAGCGCCGACGTCTTCAGCGCGACTGATTTACACCCCATTCCACCGAATAAATCCTCATCATATCACTGGAATCGTCGTATTTCCTGGCGCCATGGCGAATGGGACACGTGGTCTTGTTGAAACGTGATGAATGTCTTTGCCTTGTGCGACCTGGAGTTCTGCTGCATCATCAACGTAATGGTAAACCGTCTGCCGATGGACTATGGGGGATCTGAAATGCCACACAAGAAGGCACCAGGGACACATGAGGCCTCGTTTCGCTTGGATCACAAATGAACTACCAATCCCATATAAGGGTAACGTATAAATTCCGCTTAGTCCACCACTAATTTACTCCATTTGACAATGACACCATACAACCAAGAAAGTTATGCCTCTTTCCGTAAATAGATGTAATATACGTCATTAAAGTTAATATACGATTCAATTTATCGGATATATCTATTTCAATTCCCTCGTCGCCATCCACAAAGCTATTGATGCTTGATGTCTCATATCATACTATACGCACAATAAGAGCTAATTTATTATTTATTTATATCGATTCAACCTCTTCCTTATACATTAATCAAAGCTCAAAAATAACGATATATTTTATACGTCATTTTGCTAATTATTATTGCGGAAAATACAAATAAGATCCCCATACGTTTAAAAAACATTGATAAATCAATGCATCTAAAATAATTCAAGAATCTTTAATCCACTCAGAAAACTAGGATTGAAAGCTTTGGTATTGAATTTGAAAGCTATGCAAATGCGATGATCCTTTTACGAGGAAGTATATATTTTCTTGCGAGTCTTAAAATATACGCGTATTTATAATAATTGCGTTATTTTAGATGGAACAAAGCAAAAACTAAATACTTCCTTATAGAACACATACTGGAGCTTTCATTTTGTATATTATCCGTATGATTTTCCTTGGTTGACTTAACAATACGTTATTAATAGCAAACAGCGCAGATGTGCTTAAATACGATTTCCTCGACGGAGCAAAATAAATAATGCTGTTTAATGAGCAGGAAAAAATTAAATCCGATATTCATTTTGACTAAATGTTCGCGATGAACAAAGAAAATATATTTTATAAATTGGTATTATTATAGCCAATGATACAGCGTGTGTATCATGGCTAGGGAATCCAATCCCAAGCCAAAATTTCGATCCCGTGATTGCATTAGATCATCCCGGGATCAGCACCAGAGTCCCGGGAATTTGATCAAAAAGTCCATTTGTTTCGTCACTTAGTCTAGATCTGATTTTAGAAGCCAGGCAACTTACTACTAAAAATGAACACTCAGCTTCCACACTCGTTGGAGGTATCGTCATCAGATATTTAATTGCTAGTTCGATTTTATAACCGCGTGAGCCCCCATTTTCAGATAATACCATCAATGTGATAAAATTCCATTCTGCTGAGACACGAACTAAAACTCGCAAAATTCCCGATTTCTCGACAAAATATTTTTTTCCGTCGCTGCAGATGAATACTTTTATACTATAATACTTTGACGTGATTCGTAATTATATTACGGAGGAATACAAAAATTTTGAACCCCGTATCTATTATATTTCATATCGATATTCCCATTTTTAGAGTCGAGGTGTAGTAAATACAATACCGGTAGAGAAAGGTTAATATGACAATTTGAAAAACATATATGTACTGTATATATATGTATACATAGATTAGACAGTTACCGTGCCTAGACATCGCCTAAGCTCGTCAATTAGTAGTTACGCCACTGTTTCCAAGCGTCCCGATTTCGGCAGAAATATCTCGATTTATTAGCCTTCATCGTGCTGATGAGTTGTACGATTTCTGTTAGATAAAAATTTCAATCCCGAATTTTTCGGGATTACGTTCACTAATTCCGAGATTCATGAGCACCTAAAACTATTCATATTCAAGTCTAAGTAAATACAAGATGACAGTTTGTTTATTTCAATATTGAATGAATTTGGGAGTGTTTGAATTGAATAAAAATTGAATTGGATGAATGAACGATCCGGCTGGATTTCAAAAGAATCGATATTGGATAATCGACTTTTAAGAAGCCGGATCTTCCGCATTTTTTAAAAGTCCAATTAGCACCTTGAACTGCGCGCATTTTCTTAGACATGCCAGATTCAATTTAGACGAACCGTAAGCAAATTCGACAGTTCTTCGAATTTGCGATTTTTGTCGATTTAGCATGAGTCTTGGGCGTCGGAGGAATACGTGGAAAAATAATAAATGCCTCGACGCTTACGTGACCGTCGAGCATCACGTCGTCGAATTATTAGTCTGCGAATTCATGTTTTGGCATCGAATATGACAGAACGTGTTCTTCCTGACCATCGGACAAATCTGTCAAACAGGTTCTTCCCCGTTAATTAAGCTGTCGGCAAAAAACCCGTTTTGGATTCACCCATGAATTTTTTGTCTAATTATATCGGCCGAAAAAATAGTCGGAAATTGATCTCTCGTTTCGCAAATTACATCACCTTTCGACGGACGAAGAATCGGCGCTTCAATTAGGGCATTTCATCAAATAAATCATGGGAAATAGAACAACTAGACGAGTTCGATATCTTGCCAAAAAATCTAGTTCAATGACAATTTCCTTGTGCATTTCTAATACGAGTATTTATAGCATACATTGCCTGATATGATCATAAGCGACAATTGTTCTAAATTTATCGATACATCATAATTACATTAAACAAATATTTGACCATCGATCTTACATTGGATATGATCTAAGAATAGAAACACATTAGGTAAAAGTCAATTTTGTGTAATTACTACGCGAAAATGATTGGATCCTTCCTGGTATTAACTCAAGGCTAACTAATGTCATTATTCGTTTAGTACTATGATAGTCTGGTAAGTGTACCATAGTGTGTATACGATTGTTTTAAATACATAATGCAATTAATTTGCAATCATTCCGCATTATGTGGACTATTTCGCAAATTTTAATGGTTCGATGATTAAAGTTCCGTGGGCTGTTTAAATCGTGTCTGATCAAAATTTAATTTCATTATAATTATCGCCATCTTGTTTAGTGAAAGGAAATATAATCAATTAGACAATCCTGAAATGTGTTTACGAGATGCACGACTTTGTATTGCATCTCCATATATATGAATGTTTTAAAATCGTGTAGTTTGGGAACAAAAAACGCTTTGGCAATGCTTTGGACGATGGATTGCAATCGTTCGAACGTCCAATCGAATATGGTGAACATTTGGATGCTATAAATATGTATTGATTTTAAATATATTGGTGGGCAAAACTACCCAAGACATGACCTGATCGGATCCTTAGGTTTTCATGGTCACTGACTGCTCCAAACTATTGATAGTTTTCATTGATCATAAAAATATCATTATGTGATATTATATATTGACAGTACTTATGTGTGTTTTTTCAAGCATTTACAGTATAATACGAATGACAATAAGCTATATTGTATTTCGCGATAATATAGCAAATAGAGAGTTTGCATTAAATCCTTTTTTCCGAGAGTTTTTAAACATCATGTCCCTATATCCGAAAAATATTTCATTTTTTAATTAATAATATAAATAACATTTGGTCTAAGAAACTAAACACAAGGAACATTATACAGATGCACAATAAATACATATTATCCAGTTATCTGTAAGAACCATCGCAACGTGTATGAAGCTTGTACATAAATAAATAAACACTCTCGATAGCACACGATATTCGGTCATTTCTTCGAGTAAATTATGTATATCATTATCAATCGATAAATTTGGGTTACCGATATATACAATCGTACGATATACGCATAATACTCTCTCCGTCTTTGTCTCATGCTCTTTCTGAATTACTGGAATTCGGACACAACTCTGTGTCTTACCTCTTTAGCCCCTAAAAGAGTACTATCCCGGGGTTTGGGATCCCCCCTCCACTTATTCGAAAGAGTACTCTTGTACGTTGAGCTCGGAGACAGACAGAGACAGAGAGAGAACGTAGCGCAGTTCGGGAGACAGAGACGGAGAGCTTCCCCGCATACATCGCACGATTGTATAGATCGTTATCCCAAATTTATCGACTTATAATGGTTTCGATTTCAAGCGTGTTATTGTTTACGCAAATGACCAAATATTGTGTGCTATCGACAGTGTTTATTTATTTAATTGCTTCCTGTTCTTTCAATTATCATTTCCTTCTAAAGCAGGAGCAAATGAATTGATTTTTTGTGTATTGTTTATGTAAAGAAATTAAATGGTCTTGTATGCTATCAACAGTGTTTATTGACAATTGACTCGAATTGAAGATTGTCTTACGCTGGCAGGAGCTGACAGAAAGTAATCGGTGTAAAGCTATTATGACATCAACGACTTCATAATAAATTTGCTCACTCTTCAAAGAGCTAATGAGTTAATTAAACAACTATCTATGCATACAAATACACTATCATTTTCCAGGATAAGGGATGAATTTTGGGATTTTTTAACCTGAATGATTAATTCTTCATATCAATAGATTTTCTTCAAAACCTAAATTTAAACTAACACTTATACAATAAGGGTCTAAGAAGCAACTATTTATGCTTTAATATACATATTTTATAATAAACTGCATAAGTACCCAATGAGTTATTTGTTATTGTAAAAGCAGTGTTGGCTAAGATCCACCTTTTGAACATCTATCCGGTTTTAAAATATTTTAAAAAAATAGATGAACACACATTTGTTACACGTTGAATAAAAAACACTTTAAATTGGTTTTGATGATAAATTCACGCCAGTAAAAATGCTGCGGCACTGTTATTGCGGACATTTTTCTCGTGATTTCCTGCACATCGCTAAATGCTTCCGCAATAAATGTGTTAAAAAAACCCCCTTTGATTTGGTTTGGAAACACTTTCTGCTTTTGACAATCAAGTGCAAAAATATCCGACGACCTATTTATAAGCAGAATTGGCAAAGGTCCAGTCTCGGACGTCTGTCCGGTTCTAAAATGAGAAAAAGCGGATATGAAAATATTTGTTATTGTTTTCGAATGATTTTTATACTAAATAATATTGATGTAATAAATCCGCCATTTCAATAATATTTATCTGAGCAAAAAGCAGGTCAAGTATGATCGTATACAGTCTGTACGGGTGGTCATCATGTTGGGAATGTCACATGAACTCTTGAGAGAATGCTGCGTCAAACGCTCTCAGTGTGTCGCACACAAACAATTAAACACATGAAATTCTACTGGTGCTTTGACCCCTTGAAATTGTATTTATAGGACAAATTAAATTAAGAAAAGTGCAATGTCAGAAGTTTAGAACCACTTAAAGAACTGTTGCATGTATTATACATAATTTGGTGGAAATAAATGATCCTAGAAGAAATACATGTGTAAAAAAATGTTAAAGATCTTCGATGGTGTTAGAAAGCACAGAAATCTTATTCTTACTCAGCCTTATTTGAAAAATGTCCTATGGGGATTGCCTATGAACTTGCCCAGATCGGTCGGTAAGAATTGGTCGAGACCAGGGAATCCAATCCCGGGATCCCGGACAGTTTTAGGTACATAAGAATCCCGGGATTATAAAACGTAATCCCGAAAATTTCGGGATTGAAATTTTTATCTAACAAAAATCGTACACCTCACCAACACGATGAAGGCTACTAAATCGAGACATTCCCGCCGAAATCTGGACGCTTGGAAACAGTGGCGTAACTACTAATTGGCGAACATAGACGACGCCTAGGGGGAGTAATTGTCTAATATATGTATACATAAATATGGTGCATATATGTTTTTTCAAAATGTTATATTAACCATTTCCTACCGGGGATGTATTTACTACACCTCGACTCTTAAAATGGGAATATCGATATGAAATATAATAGATACGGGGTTCAGAATTTTTGTATTCCTCCGTAATATAATTACGAATCACATCAAAGTATTATAGTATATAAATATTCATCTGCAGCGACGGAAAAAAATAGTTTGTCGGGAAATCGGGAATTTTGCGAGTTTTAGTCCGTGTCTCAGCAGAGAGGAATTTTATCAGTCACATTGATGGTGTTATACGAAAATGAGGACTCACGCGGTCATCAACTCGAACTAGCATTTAAATATCTAATGACGATACGTCCAATGGGTGTGGGGGGCTGAGCGTGCATTTTCAGCAGCAAGTTGCCTGACTTCCAAAATCAGATCCAGACTAAATGACGAAACACTAATGTTTAATGTTAATGTTACTTCGGGCATATTGCAAAATAATATTTAATTTTTTTAGTGTTTTTTTTTTTGTTAAATATATTTTTATGTTTTCTTAGATAAATAAAATTCTTTGGCCTTCAGGTGATATTTTATATTGAACAAATGGACTTATTAGTCATTTTTGATCAAATTTATCAATATAATTTCTTAAAATATTGAAAATCCCAATCCCGGGATTCCGGGACTGGTCCCGGAATTGTCTAATAAAATCCCGAAATCCCGAGATCGAAATTTTGGCTCGGAATTGGATTCCCTAGTCAAGACACATATGCTGTGTCATAGACCACTATAATGTTTTGAGAAGAATAATATAAAGACTAAAACGGTCTACTCCCCCCCCCCCCCCCTTTTCCAATACTGCCAGTCCAATCTTCCTACAGAACTTATATTCAGATCCAACTACTATTACTATTTGCTTCGATCATCTCTAATGAATCAATCGCTATTTGAATAAGAAATAAAAATTAAGCTTAAATATCACATTGATGCCACCGCTCTTTAACCCTACGAGAAACGCTCCGTGCAGAGCTTCCTGGTGCCCGTCCCTTTCACTCTGCGCCCTCCAAATGAGGCGAAGGTGCGTTGGAGGAAGAAGTCTATGCTAAAGAACAAAGGAGCTACTATGCGAGGTCACTGCCACCACAAGTCTTCAGCTTGAAGGGGGCTGCAGCAGATGACGGCCTGCAGGGGCTTCCCAATCCCCATAGTACTTGTATCGGTTCGGTCATTTGTACTACCTAGCCACAGAGACGAATCGCCATTCAAACAGCCTAAAGCCTTCCTCAACACTCCTGTATGCACAAAGCTGTTAAGATGACGCCTTTTGCACAGATTTCAGAAACTTCTGTAATCAGCAGTTCCATTTTCTACTTTACGGGTACGCAACACCAAGTGCGGTAGGGAATATTAGGATGAACAAGACGAGCCAAGCGGCAGTTGATCGGAAAGAAAGGGAGAATTGTCTCTACTCTCTCTTTCGTGAAACAAAGCAACCAATGGATATTTTTATAATATTACACAAGCACAGCAGATGTTTCACTTCTACAGCGCTAGAGTTCTTACATGTTTTTTTTAAATAACAATTGGAATAGGCATTGCTACCGTCTAATACGAGAGAAGAAAACCTCGCTAAAAGATTCGATATTATCTATGCCCATGGATCGCTTAATTGATACGGATGAAGCTCATACAAAAATATATGAATGAAATCACTAATACACGAGACCTTCAAAGACGACCCATGAAATAAATTAATATCATATCAAAATGCAAATGCATTTCGATATGCAAATCCAGTGGTGTCAGGTCTGGAGACCATGCGAGTCACGAAATAGGGCACGTCCCTAGACAAAAAATCCAGTGGTGTCAGATCTGAATACATACGCCTATTGGTGATATTAAATAGCCCCATAAGTATATAATCGTTATGGGTAATCTTGCATATTAATAGAATAAGCATTCACAGGTTATTCAATATTGAATGTATGGCGTGGTGAACTTTTTATTTAAATTTTATCTTTGGAGGGAACAAATCTAAATTCTGATATAAATTGCCCTCGACCGTTAGCTATTGATTTGAAAGTTATATTAAAAAAATATTAACGCTAAACTTTTTCATGAGTTTATTAGCATTTGGTCCACAGGTTATTATGCAAATGATAAGATGGTCGTGTTTTTGAGTAATGAAGGTCAGATATCGCTTCTGAAGTTCAAGATTTTTTTCTGGGGATAAATTGGCCTGATACTGGTCTGACGTTAGACCGGACACCAAATCATCAGCCGTTGACGAAGTGAGCGCCCCGGGCGACAGTTCCGCATGCCAATCGCAGACGAGACTCACCGATGATGAAGTAAAAAAAACCCGCTACACCAAAGTATTTCCTGTTTACTCTTGAGATATTCGCGGTATCAATCTATTGTGAGACGTCCGAATACGTATTTGAAGCTGGGATGGTCAACCATTTAGCGAAAATAATTATCATCCACAGCGATATCATCGTCATCATCGCTCAAGCAAAAAAAAATTGAGCTAAAATTTGATCTATATCATTGTGACTTTAGTCCAAGCAATCTATTGGTAATATTAAATCGAATTATAAGAATGATTTTATTTTGGTATCAGTTGAAAGCTGCTGATGATTCCGATTACAATATTCTTACAAGGTCGCCAACTTCTCCCTCCCCAAAGAGCGTCCATACAAACATCAGCTTTTCCTTACGTGACCTGCAAAACGCAGCACTTCTCTGTTTATCAAATTTCCATATCAAGTGCAATCAGTCCAGACCCTAATTTCAATTAAACTGCAATCAATAATGAAACATAAATGACATCAAGTAAGATTGATGCTTTCTAAATTTTGTCTGCTAATTTAGGCACAGCCGGAAATATAAGAGAAACTATGCCACAGTGTTTGGACAATGATACTTTGGACCTGAAATGAAAGCTTATCTATACGCTTGAAATGATTAGGAAATGTGCATGTACTACCATCTGACAGCCATACACCTTCATAAGTAGGGAAGCCAAACCCGAACCGAAATTCCGAGATCGAAATTTCGGGACTTTGGGGGAGGAGAGGGTCCCGGGATCCCGAGATCCCGAGATCGGAATTTTCAATTTAAACAATAATTTGAACACAAGTTCGAGTTGATGACCGCGTGAGTCCCCATTTTCGCATAACAACATCAATGTGACTGATAAAATTCCTCTCTGCTGAGACACGGACTAAAACTCGCAAAATTCCCGATTTCCCGACAAATTATTTATTTCCGTCGCTGCAGATGAATACTTATATACTATAATACGTTGATGTGATTCGTTATTATATTACGGAGGAATACAAAAATTCTGAACCCCGTATCTATTATATTTCGAATCGATATTCCCATTATTAGAGTCGAGGTGTAGTAAATACATCATCGGTACGGAAAGGTTAATATAACGATTTGAAAAACATATATGTACTATATATATATACATAGATTAGACAGTTACTGCCCCTAGGCGTCGCCAAAGCTCGACAATTAGTAGTTACGCCACTGTTTCCAAGCGTCCAGATTTCGGCGGGAATGTCTCGATTTAGTAGCCTTCATCGTGCTGGTGAGTTGTATGATTTCTGTTAGATAAAAATTTCAATCTCGAATTGTTCGGGATTACGTTTACTAATTCCGAGATTCATGAGCAGCAAAATTCCGGGTTATATTTGAATTGCCCTTGTCTGTATATAAAATATTCAAATGCTCGAATATTTTACATTTGTGATTACGCTACGCTCAATAGTTCTGTAATTTCCCTCAGGCCGTAGAACCCCTGAGCAGCACCCCATCCTACACTCTCGAGATGTTATCATGCGGGTACGCTCACTATCGGACCGTGAAAGACCATTCAAGAGGAAAAAGCTGGTATACAATTGCGCCTGTAAAAATCAACAGTTATATTTACATATATTTTTTGCGGGTTTGTGTATAAATTATATTTGTAAAATTGCAACCAGGTATGATTCAGTTGAAACGTCCAACCCTAAGATGTCTCCGAAAATAGACTGTACTTTATCAATAATTTATTTATGTACCTTGCCCTTTCCCAGCATATCCCATATGAATAAAATCGATTCAATATTATAAAGTACCTGTGCGTAAAGGAAAATTCATAATAATGGTTTTTTTTTATACAAATTTATTAATTAATTAATTTATACAGGTATTTAGTTTTTCTACTCTATTTCTAAAATTTCTTTTATAGTGTCTTGGTAGATACTCAATTTCAGATATTTCTGAAAAATGTCAATGGCCTCGTCGATTAAAATTCCATAAAGATCACCGTTCTGGATCAGCAGACTCCCTATGTACGACTTATAATCGTGATTGTTATACAAAACGCATGTGAAGATGGAAGTTTTATATTCAATATCTTGGACGAAAACTTCTTGGATGAGTATATTGTATCCATCGCCGGATAATCCTATCGAAAAGGCGTTCTTGCCTTTATTGATGTTTTCTTTGATCTTTACAGGCGCAATGCCTTCAGAGCATTCTTCGTTGATGTTGAATAAAATTAGTTTGTTCAAAAGAGAATATGGTTTTATTATGGTGCATTTTTTTCCTTTTCTCGTTATGACGTTTGTCTTCGAGATGCATTTATACGGAATCAATATCCACGTCGGTTCGATAAGTGCTCCTGTGCAGACGATGCTTTCGTTCGATTTATCTTTGACGGTTACTAAATAAGAGTAATTGGATATGTTGACGGATTTAGAGTCTACGATAGGATGGTGATTCGTTGTATTTATTAGTTCGACTTCTTGAATACATCTCGTTAAAGATTCCACCATTGCTTGTTCGACGGTGAAAGTGAAAATGACTGCCAGCAAGAACGGCAATGGCACTACTATGAACAAGAACAATGCCGCAAATCTACAATGTTACAATTTATTTTATTTTATCGATTATGTAAATGTTTATCAATTCAATTGCAAATTATTACCGTATGTATATCATAGATCTGGGAAGCTGTATAATGATTGGACGTACATCTTCTTCGGATACTTGCACCCCTTTATTCAGATATTTAGGTTCTTGTAAATCGATCGTTTCATTTGACATCTTGTTTGTGGAATTTCAATTGTTTTATATTGTTTGAAAATATTATTTGAATTGGAATTACAAGCTTCAAAATATTGACCATATCTTCAGATATATTTGTGGTAAAAATATGACACGAATTGAAAGCTGATCAAATAAGACGCTAGGAAGTATGATGAACAATTTACATTGGATTGAAAAAATATTTTGAATCCATTAATAAAATTAATGAATAAGACGACATAGAAACGTTAGACTGCTTTTAAGCGACGGGAATTTAAAATTCATTTAAAAAACTGGTTATCTTATTCTCCATAGACTACCGTTTGAAAGCACTGTAGAATGGAGACCATACTGGGATATTTACAATTCAGTCGGAAGTAAAGAGTCTGGCACTTATTTGCCAGCGGAGGAAGTGTGTCTTCATCAACAAGAAGGTGGCAAACAATGGAATCTGAATAATTCGTAAAACAGAAGTGATGATAATAAGTCCCCATTGTTTACTCAACCAGCGAAATTGTTTACCTACATTGCGTACCGAAAGAACTCTACCAAAACGTTGCAGAAATAAAACACGATGATATTACGAAATGCACACTGAAACTCGCAGGAAGTTTGTTCAACTATTTTTTCAATGAAAATATTTCAATTTCGATGATGTGTCCAATACCTCTTTATGTCATGAATCATATCGAGTGACTTTTACAACTAAATGAACAAACGGGCCTTCGGCGAATTAACATGTACCAAACGATGTTATACGAACGATTTTAAAGTTTTTTTTGCCAAAGTGATGATGATGTTCATAAATTGAATTTTTAATGTCTTAATACGGCCACCATTGCCTCAAGATGAATAGCCACATGCGGGTCCGTTCGCTATCGGATCGCATAAGCGATCGGATAATTAGGTGGTGATGAAAATACGGCTTCTTCCATAAATATTTGTATTAATTGTATTAAGAGAAATATCCCAGCTGCGAGACAATAAAGGATGCCGGCGGAAAGAACGCATCTTTCCGCGTTCAAGGTTATCAGTCAACTCTCCTTATCTTATACGGGTGAGTGCTAGATTCTAAGATGTCCACCTATAAAACCCCA
Source organism: Stenopsyche tienmushanensis (assembly GCA_008973525.1). Classification (NCBI taxonomy): domain Eukaryota; kingdom Metazoa; phylum Arthropoda; class Insecta; order Trichoptera; family Stenopsychidae; genus Stenopsyche; species Stenopsyche tienmushanensis. Next base: position 337,841 of record WACJ01000278.1, on the reverse strand, counting down.
GGGGGGGGGGAGAGCCAAGCCTACGCCCGTGGACAACGATTGAATCCCTGGGGTAATGATGTGGAGTATAGGTGTACACTGCTGGGTAACCTAGCTAAAAAGTTGGGTGTGCAGATCACCCTGTGTTACGTACCCATAAAGGGGTATGTAGAACAGCCGATTACAATAGTTGTGGGAGACTTTGTCAAAGATTCACCACTATCCTCAACAGCCTAGACAAACAGGGGAGAACGGTTTTAGGCTGTCCGAACGATGACTCATCTCCGTGGCTAGGTACTTTTTTTACCTGTGGGCGAGGAATCTTCACAATACACCCAGAGAATCTGGGTAGTGTAGGATTCACGATTTTTCGGTCGTACCTACCCACTAAACCTCCCCCTTGTCCTTCTCTGTCCCCCTGGTATTGTTTTTCACATTGCTCCAGGAGGATAGGTAGTCTGGCCTTAGGTGATTGGCCCTATTCTATTGTTGGAGAGGCTGTTGCGCTCTGCGTCTCTCTCTTTCACTGCCCTCTTTGGCGTTCAGAATCTCCTCTACGTATTCGCACCAAAGGTCCCAGTTCTTCTTGCTCTCCATCATGCTGTGGACCATGTTGTCGACATTGAGCTCGGCTACCCCGAGTGTTACCCGTGGCTAGGTACTAAGAATGACCGAACCGATACGAGTACCATGGGGAAAGGGTAGCCCCTGCAGTCTGTCATCTGCTGTAGCCTCCTTCAAACTGAGGTTGGACTCGTGTTGACAGTGAACCCGCGGAAGTAAATCCCTTGAATTTAGCTTATGGTCTGAAGCTGGTCTGGCACCTAGACGCTCCACGCGTAGCTCTTGTCTAGTCTTTTTTATTCTTTTAGGCCCGATCCACACTATGGTGCCGGTAACGGTTCGATCTCGCTCTGTGTCCGGTCAAATATTCTCATACAAAAACGGGATTGGAAAGATCCGATAGTGTGAATACTCTGATTGTTTCTTGTGTAAGAATATTTGATCGGACCGGGATCGGAGTGAGATCGAACCGTCAATGGCACCATAGTGTGGATCGGGCCTTACTCCATTTTTTGCCGCTGTGAACATGCCGTTTGACAACTCGTTCATATTTAAAATAATTACTTGTAGATCAAAATTATAAACGAGAGTAACCAGTATTACAAAACAATAGATGAAAATCGAAATCCATCTTCTAAATCTAGATTTGCCAGATATCGTCGTTTATTTATGACAAATCATATATGATAGCCCTGCCCTTGAATATATAAATCAAAGCCTAGCATTCTATGTTTGCTCTTTCTTTCGAGCGGTCGATAAGTGCATTCAATATCGATTTGGAAGAAAATTGCCAAGCTAAAATATAAAAATGCTACCTGATCTTCTTCAAGAAATATATTTGTAAATTCCAAATAGAGACAGACCCCAGTTGCAAGTCTTTAATGGTAAGGAACCTCTTTCTAGACATTTTTTTTTTGAAAATCTATTAAATACTCACAGCTATATAACAGTCAAGTTCATTAATTTTCCCATGCAAAAATAAAAACAGACGAAAATATATTTCGCAATATCATGTCATTGGAATTTTTCAATTTGCCCTTGTCATTGCTTAGGATACGTGACATTCTATATCATGATAATCAACAATTAAATAATTTCACAGAACAATGAAATATTTCGTGGATTAATTGCATCATTGACTACGTCAATGTTTCGCGATGTTGACGATAGAAACTTATTATACCCTTAATCATTGATTGAATTCGGATCAACGCAAGATAGATAAGAACGTCTGAGTTAGCTGTGGCTGATTTTTCGTCGAAATTTTAAATTATCTCGAATAAAACCCTGATAGATGATCAATATTACAGGAAGCTATATTTTTATCGGATAGCTCTAGTTAAAATATTTTAAATATTTAAAGGAAAACCGATAATATCATCGATATGAAAATTCGCTTAATCTGACAGGATGAGGAATAAAAATAAAACTGGCAAATCGTGTAAACTTTTGTGATGTGGATATTGGCAATGACTTCGTCCAGTTTTTTAAAAAAGTGATGATTTTTTGAATCACGTGGCAAAAATATCACGAACAATCTGAAATGATTGGGAAGTTCTTTGTTGATACCAAGATAGATTATCTATTTATTGAATCTAAGATTTTATTTCTATCGCCGATTTCTTAATCGACGATCCGATTACAAATTCGTTGTTTTTCTCAAATTTATCTAAGAATATTCGGAGGAAGTTTTGATAGCGAATTTAATAGCTTTTACATATTAGGGTGACCATAAATTGCCGTCGCCGAAAATATATCTCTATCGTTCTGTCGTTGAATTGAATTGCTTTGCAGAAACAAATCTGAAGTATGTGTCGCTTCGGGGAACAGCATTTTTTCCCTAGTTCTTCAACGTACTCGTATTTACGTCTGAGCCAACATCACAAATAACAATGATAACGAGCTTCTTGAAGATGCTTGAATCACATTCGCAGACAGAAAGTTTTGAAATTGACGTTCATACTATCCAAATAAATCCTTTGTTAAGCTGTTGCCTGGCTGCTGATCGAACAAACACGTGTTTTGCAAATAAAACTGCAGACAATTATGCAATAAAATGCATTTTATCGTCATGCAAACATTATAAAACTACGATAACAGATTATAAGCATATTAAACAAATAGATAAATGTGCATTAGATTTTATTCCATTGCATATTATTCTAAATAAATAAGAAAGCTGTGATTAGAAAATTTCGTATTATATATGCGGCTCTTAACGCCATTTAAATGACTTATCTCCCTTTTTTTTTCGTTTGTGTGTAACGTTGGCAATACCTACGACCATATCCGTTTCCATGGAATAAAAACATAACGAGGAAGTAATAAGATAATACATTTTCTAACGGAAAACCAATGTACTGGCATACAATTAATGTCGGTTGCGGGAAGTATGCATCCGGTGAACTCGACTCTAAGCGGATACTTTGAATATTTAAGGAAATCTATTGCACTTCACTTCCCAACCAGCTAGTTCCGGACAAAATAATAAATTAATATCGATCATTTCAATAATATCGACAATAGTTCAAGGGAATAAAATCACAATAGGCACAATAGACGACCTAGTATTGATATAGGGGGTGAATTTCTGAAATCTTATTATGAAGATTCGACTTTTAATACAGATTGTCAAAAAAATGTACAGCATATCAAAAAACATTCAGAGATTGAAAACATTGATATTACCAATCGATCGTCTCAATCCAGATTTATCTTGATTTCTTGGATTTTAAAATACCGAGGCAATTAATAAAGTTGTCCAGAATCGCCTATGAGCGACTAATTTGCAATAATCATTAAACTATCATTTAAAAATAAGTATCATTATAACACTCACTTATAAATGTTCTCCTAATTGAATTTTATTCTATCCATGAAAATTCTATTCTAAACATGGAAAATAATTAGAAATCACCACGTTAAAATCCCTCATCCCTAGAAAATCCTCTCAATCAGTTTAAAAGTATCTAACCGAATAAAACAGGCGAATCTCTTATTAAACTCAATTATCAACAATTAGATTATAAAAATGTCAGTTAGATTATAACAAAATATTGTCGTAGTATTTGTGAGTCGTCCTCAAGGGTCTCATGTACTAGTAATTCAGCAGGTTCGCTACTTTATTGTCTTTATTGAATTGATAAATCCCCAAATCTTATCGTTCAAAAGGACGATATTTGTATGATATTTATTAAGTAAATAAATAAATATTACCATCAATTGGGATATATTATACCTTTGGGAGACACCTGGAGATTGGGATTTTGAAGAACAGAAAAAGACCGGGTCGCCCAAAATCTAATTCGGATACCAAGGATAACTTCATTATATTCTTGTCCAGAATAAATTGTCATCCAAATTTGAAATTCATAATCGATATGTACAGTGCCTAAAATTAAACATGGAGATGAAATTTTGATGGAAAATTAAATAAAAAAGATTACTTGAAAACTATTCAATGCTGTACTTTCAGATTTTAGAATATCGGAGTGAAATTCCACATTCCAGCAAGAATTCAAAACTCTGTAATAATTATATAATACTGAAAGAACGATCCAAAAGCCGTGACAAGGGGATGGCAAAGCAGGCGCCCGCCACGGGCGCAACTGGGCTTGGGGCGTAAAACGCAGAATACAGATCCAGTCAGGGATTGCCATGGTTTTTTATTTTACTTATCCAATCTAATTTACATGAATCAACACTGATTGACTCTGTCCGATTTTTATAATATATACTAAATTGTCCAATCCCTCTTTTCTTCGTTCCACCCAGTCGACTGATTGAATTTTAAACAACCCATCTGATCAGTCTTTTTTAGACAACTTCGTTTTGTAATGAAAATTTTCAATCGATCTGTAGATATGTTATGGTATGGCGTCCAAACGCGAGGCCCTTATTCGTCATATCAGCGTTCCGAAAAGCGGACCGATTGAACACACAGACCTTGTGGCCGCTCCGTCCTCGTTTAGGGCCTTTTGCAGCATTTACGGAAATAAATGCATACCCATACATAATCAGTAAGATCACAGAAACCCCTTCAGGGGCTAATTTACATAGGTGGCTCGTGACTTTTCTAATAAAAGTATCGTATCACTTAACGATAATCATTTCTTTCCATGTTTACAAATTCACTGAGAACGTTCAATATTGATGGGTGCCAAACAAATATTAAATAACGTGGCGTCTTAAAACGTAAATCTTCATCAGTCATAGTGTTTTTTTTAAAAACAACAACCGTCATTTATACGTTAGATCGGATATTTTTGGGACTATTTTCTTCGATTTATAAACATCATCTATCTTCGATCATTTAACTTCATCTCTTCATTCTAAAAAATCAATTTCTGGAGGAGGGGGGGGGGGCAAGTTAGATACTTGCCACGGATGCTTCATAGCCTCATTATAGCTCTGCTAAATGCTAAACATCATTTACTTCATGCGAAATAAGCTCTGGAATAACCTAGTTATGGATAAGGCGCATTTGCTTTGCAGAAATTCAATAAATAACCGCAGGGATTGTCTTTTCACACTGTTTTCGTTGATGCATTAATAATGTAATGTTTGTTGTTATTGTTGGGTAAAGTTTCACCATATTTGATTGGATGTTTGCTTATAGTTTCTGAGACATCCTGTTCTAACGCTGTTTTCTATTGTCGTGTGAGAACCAAACAATTTGTAGGTCTTGGATCGTCAACGAATATGGGTTTTGTGTGTCAAAATATGAATTTGTTATTCGCTAATATTTCATTAGAATATTCAGCGGCCATAGCGGATCTGAGAATGTCCAAGCCGGACGTGGAGTGAAACCTAGGAGCAGATCTTGAAATACAATCATGCTAAGGAGCATAATGGATCTTAAGCGAATAACAAAGCGTATCTTTTGTAATATTGTATTCCATTTAGGAAAAAAAAAGCCGGAACACAAGACGGGTCTTAATGAATACAGGTTTCGAAACAACAATGAAGTCACCTGCGTACTTCCTTCCACTTAACAAACGAGAAACTGTTACGTCCGGTTTGGGCCTATCGTCCACGCATTGCGTATTTCGAAACCACCTATAGAGTGATGCAAAACAGTTTCTTGGTCAAGTGGCTCATCAAACTGTGTGTCGGAAAGAGATGGATTGATTCTTGGATTTTGTCTTGGTTGTGTATCCCGCATCTTAGTTCCGCATGCGATAACCACTGACGGATACACTCAGGGTCGCGACACAAAGGTTTGTCTTCCTGCTTTGAAAACGACCAAAGAATGGCTCTAATTTACATAATGATTTCCTCGGCCATCGACTCTATATACTCACTTTTTTCAGTACACGAAATCCAGTTTGTATATATTAAGGTTATGTAAATACAAAACGAACAATCAACGTTCACATACTGACTGGACTAGAAATATCCATCTAGCACTTCTTCGGCAAGCCCAAGTCGAAGCAATATCGTCTGTTCAAACATTTTTTAACGCTGCAAAAATTTCAGCTGAAAAACACCAATTTAGATCAGCCAGGTGTCTCATGCAATGCACATATAGTACCGATTCCGAAAAATCGATGATGCCTCAAAACCGCAGAAATATGTCGATTACGTGCGAATAGGATTCACAAACATTGCAAATATATCGCTGAAATTTATCAAGCGTTGCATTGTAAAAATTCAACCGCAGACGACAATCTTTACAGTCGGATAACACTATCGTCTTAAAATATATCCGGGAAGTCCAAAGTTTGACATCCAATGTTAACGAACATACATAATCCAAATACAATGATTTAAGAGAAACGCCATAAAAGTCGGGGTTGTGTTTATTACCACGTTGAGATAATGGAAATCCCCCCTATATTAAATAACGTCGATTATTTTATTGCTTGTTAAATTGACCAAACGTGCTATGAGATTGAGCCTAAATAATTCTAAAAATGAAACATTTTTTTAATGCGAAAAGTATTTAATATAGAATGTTGATATTTAGTATGTTAACTAAGCAATCTTTATTTAACATAAAAATATTTTTTAAAATTCGACAAAATATGATAGTGGAAGTGGGTGGAGCTACGAATGTTGGTGCGCAAGCGATGACATTCTTCACCACGGAAGTCCTAAATCTTGGACAGGTGATTTGCACTAAAAAAATCAAACATATTTTTACTTTGTACAGTATTGTGTACTGCTTAGACTATAATTAGAAAGAAACATTGGAAAATAAAAAAATACTGAGCGATGGAAGAAAAGTATGTGTTTTTATCAATATTTTTTGTAGTTTTTTGTTTATTAAAAAAAAACTTTTGAACATTTTTAGATAATTGTAGTCTATACGATGGAGACGTTTTTTATACACGCGCCTGCCAAATTTCATAAAGAATGCTCATCTATGGCGTGTGGGAATAATTCCGTGAGCTTGAAAAATGTAGTTTCAAGAAAAACGCGTTTAAAGTTGAACCATAAAATGAAAAGTTTAATAGTTAAACCTAATCCGCTGGGCCAGGGGCATATAGGATATCTTCCATTTCTTCAAAAAATCCTTCTTCAGTTGACCGCTAGAGGGCAATGCTGAAACTAAAAAAGTAAAAGAGCCCCTTAAGTGTGTATAGAGACACGGTGCACGAAACACATATTTTTGTTATTGTTAGAAAACTGGCGAAACTTAAGGGCTCATTCCTAGAACAACGGAATCAGATCCTCGTTAAAGAATCGGGACAATTAACTAAGCTTGCATGTCCAAGACAATATTCAATTCGAGGCATAGTCAATTGTAAATAAACACTGTTGATAGCATACAAGACCACGTCATTTCTTTGCATAAACAATACACAAAAAATCGATTCTTTTGCTCCTTCTTTAAAAGGAAATGGTAATTGGACAATGACTCATTCAACACGCAGCGAAGAGCGGCAAGCAGTTAAAAAAACAAGCATTGTCGATAGCACACAATATTCGGCAATTTATTTGCATAAGCAAATAATACACTTGGAATCGAAATCATTATTAGTCGATAAATTTGGGCCAACGATCTATACAATCGTGCGATGCATGCGGGGAAGCTCTCCGTCTCAGTCTCCCGAACTGCGCTAAGTTCTCTCTGTCTCTGTCTGTCTCCGAGCTTCAATGTACAAGAGTGCTCTTTCTGAATAGTGGAGGGGGTTACGGAGGGTCCCCGTAATTACTCCCGTAGGGGTTAATGGCAAATCATGATTTGCGATGATAAATTAGTATTGTACCATAATCCTATGTGAAAACGATGGCTTTCGTTGGATCAATTATGTCTTCCTATCCTTAAGCCTTCGTTGATAAGGAAAACAGTCTCTTTTTGTGAGCGGTGGGAAAACACTAGAAAAATTATGTTTTTAATCTGTTTTAAACCTGTCCAGACGATCACAGCCGTAATATATTACCAACAATTAGAATAAATGCAACAAGTGTTTTGTAAATAATAAAAAGTATTGATTACTCTTCGATTACTCCAATATATCAACGATTTTTTGGAATCACCAGCATCAGCTCAATAGCAGAAAAAAAATTGACAATATGAAGTAATCTTAAAATTACAGTAATATCTTTTTTTACGCGTACCGTTGAATCACCGCGTAAAAATAATAACAACGTATGATCAAATTGTGTTTACGATCGAATATATAAAATAAATATATTTTCAAAATATTTCAATTTATTGTACATCCAATGAAAATACAACTGAGTATACGTCGTTTATTTTTTGAAGTATGTATACAAATTTACTCAGAATCAAGTAAAATTTCAATTTCTTAAAAATGCTTTGAAAGTTGCAATACTAATCAACTTTAGCTACGTCTATCGAAGCCCTAGTCACCTTGTATCGAAAGTAGACGACGTTTATTTTATAATAATCAACGCAAACTGCTTGTGAACAAAAAAGCAGATTTGTAGATTTTAATTTAATGCTGGTATGTACAATTATTCAGGTCTTAAAAATTGTTTTTAATATTCGCAGCGTTGAAAGCTTGATAGACTGTAACTCTGCTGATTTGCTTTGTATAAAATACTGAATTGAATAAAAAAATAGCTTTATAGAAATGGATGCAAAATTTCGTTCGTTGCCTTTGTCTATTTAGCCTTTGTCTTGATTTAATTTTTTCTTATTGTTTATTATTTTTTAATCCCATAACAGTCTGATTTGGTAAACAAATTCGATTTTCTGGGAACATAAACAATTTACAAAATCGACAACAATCGAAGGCAAATTTTATTGATATTAGCTATTTTTGAAATCCCTTAGGTGAGGGATCGATGAACAATAACAAGATTTAATTAGGGGTGAATGCGATGGGATGCTTCTTAGTAGTCAGGTGTATAATAAATAGAAATTGAAGCCTGAAGCATAGTCACCCTTTAAATGAAAGAGTAATCAATGTCCGTAAACTGCGTTTATCTGCAAGATTAAAAATCAGCCTAACCTATTAAATGATGAAACAAACAGGAAATGCGTCACAGATAATAATTAGATAAAGTAAACATAAGGCCCCATGATAAGGTAAAATTTTTCATTCTTTATAAATAGCGGCGTGAAATCGTTCCTCCTGTTGCTAAGTTATGTAAAATTATATGAATTTATAATATTTTCCACATTTAGGGATCATCAGAAACCGATTATCAACAATTCCCATGTCGAGGAAGGTAACGTGGAGTAAACTCTTGTCGCTTTCCTGCTTCACTCCCCCGCCTAAGACAATCGAGAAAATTGCGCAGATAATCTTGTTACGAAATTTCTATATTAACAAATTGGAATCGATAATGGTCGTACGTCAAGAACGGGTAGAATCCGGTTTTTATCACGCTCCATTTATTTTCATTCGACAATTTTATACAATGCGACGATAAGGCCGATTTGTTGATATCGGCCCGGCGTTGTTATAAGACGATGTAACTCGCCTCGCCGTAGATAAGCAAGGTCTTTCCAATCCGAAGATCTTGGATAACATCAAATTTTCGTGAATGAATTTCAATGTTCTACATTACTTGCGCCTGTACATCGTGAAAACATCGATATTTCGCGACAAATCGATCAGATCAAAATGCAATTCCTCGCCCGAGAATATGAACGATTGATAAAATGCAATTTAAAATCGCCGATATTAATGGAAAAGTCTCATCATTGCTATAATCTAAATATGAAACATCCCGATCCTAGCTTTGCAATACCGACGAGATAAATATTTTATAGAAAAATTGCATTCTCTTGAGCAAAAAGGTATTATTTCGCGCAAATCGTTGATATTACTTAGAGATAAAACAAACATGTAATAATATAGCATTTATTAAGTTTGCATAGACTACGATAAAGCCTTCTATGCAGTACATCAACAGTTGTTGATTCATTAAAAAGCATGGAAGCAATTCGATTCAAATCATGACCTGTGTCGACCTATGAATTCTCATGATCACTCTCTGGTCCAAATTATTGACTTTTTTGCCAAACACAGTCGTTTTGTTTATAAACATACTACTGAATGGTGAGCTGACATTTATCAAAAAATAAATACGCTGTTATCAGCAATTTGACAGCTACATTCGAGTGAATTAAGTAATATTTGATCTGGCGGATTCGATACAAAATATAAGTTTTAATTTGCATTCAATTAATCAAAATTAAATAAAGTAATATCGCTCGCCAAATCCATCATTAATGCGGAAGATAAAGGTATTTTCGAAGACCAATTTACGCGGCAAAATTTGAAAAGAACTTCATTTTGCGACCACTTTTTCTATGCAAATATATAAATAAAAATCAGCATAATCATAAAACACATCCTTGATAAGTGTTTAGCGCTTTAATATATAGAAAATAATTAACTCATGTTATCCAGGAAAAATCAGTCATTTAAAATCGTCCATCCATAGGCAAAAAGGCAATCCATAAGTGAAATATTTGTCCTCCAGAAAAATCTGTTGAGAAATTGGGGAGATCGCCCACATCCGATCTAGGGATATGGCACTATTTGCGTCACAAAATATAAGAAAAACTACGTTGAAATTGCCTTTCATGTGTATATAAAAGGGTCATTTTTCAATACATTAAATTCACCGTGTACAAATATGATCGATTAATTATCGAGGCTTCTGTCGTTTTTAAAATATTTCATTTAAAATATCTGATTCAAAGATCGATGATTGTTTCGGAGATCCGATGTTGTTAAGATAAAAGCGTTTGTGCTTAATTGAACCGTAATAATTACTCGTGGAGGAATTATGTCATCAAAAATGACGATAGCGATTCAGATGCCTGAAACGATATGGATTTTTAATTGAATTTCCCGAGGAAAAGGTGTCCGATTTAAAATTGTCTTCTACACGCTCAGCTCGGTGGCATGCGATGTGAGTGCTGTATATGTATAATGAGGATTATTTTCGATGTCAACAATGTTTTGGCTTAACATTGGCTTAACACATAACTTGCGGGAAACCTATTCGGTCAGCAACAGCTAAAATGTTATTATGTAATATATACACTATTTTTACAAAATTGAGTTCATTAGCAAAATATTTTTTCTCATTGTAATTATTACTGTTGTATGTTCCGTGAGTGTATACGTATATTTTCATGCCTAAACTTCATGATTTAATCATGTATAGGGAATCCAATCCCGGGATCCCAGACAGCTTTAGGTGCTCATGAATCCCGGGACTAGAAAACGTAATCCCGAAAAATTTGGGATTGAAATTTTTACCTAAGAAAAATCGTACTCCTCATCAGCATGTTGAAGGCTACTAAATCGAGAGATTCTCGCCAAAATCTGGACGCTTGGAAACAGTGGTGTAACTGTCTAATCTAGACAGACTGTAACTGTTTAATCTACATATAGGTATATATACAGTACATATATGTTTTTCAAATTGTTATATTAACCGTTCCCTACCGGTGATGTATTTACTACACTTCGACTCTAATAATAGGAATATTGATATGAAATATAATAGATACGGGGCTCAGAATTTTTGTATTCCTCCGTAATATAATTACGAATCGCATCAAAGTATTATAGTATATAAGTATTCATTTGCAGCGACGGAAATAAATAATTTGTCGGGAAATCGGGAATTTTGTGAGTTTTAGTCCGTGTCAACAAATGGACTTATTAGTAATTTTTGATCAAATTTATCCATGTAAATTCTCAAGCTATTGAAAATCCTAGTCCCGGAATCCCGGGATTGATCCCGGATTGATCGTGTTATTCAGTTCCGAAATGCCGGGATCGAAATTTTGGCTCGGGATTTGATTCCCTTATCATATAGCATCAACGTGTATTTATAAACTACTAAATATTCCGAGAGTCATGTCCTGGAAACAGCCCAAACCTTAACCCAAATAAACATTTGTGGACTGTAAACTATGAAGCAGAAGGTTGTAAAAAATTATGTAGATCATTGAATTATTTGAATATACTTAAACCTTTTTTTGTGCGGTAGATGCGTTCTGCGGAAAATCGTATAAAAAAAGCTATGACTTACATAGAAGAAGTGGAGATGCATTCCATAGGTTTTAAAAACCACATATTTTCGATATGACACAAAATCGCTTCCTTCTTCGGGAGAAATTGTATACCCAGTGTCAATGTCATAATTGTTTTGTGTAGATTTTCTCTTTCCAATAATATAATTCATAATTAATAAAGATGGCACTATAGTCCTTGACTAAAAAAAATCACAAAATGGTGACTGTTTTAAAAAAAAGTTTCGAAAAAAACGCGTTAAAAGATTTCATTATTAGGGCTTGGTCGTAAATAAAGCGATAATTTTTTTTTGTTTCCGAATTTCGGTTAATGTTGATGATTTATTTCCTATTTTATCCAAAATATCTCGATACGTACTCCTTAAGAAATTTAAAAAAAATCGCATAACTTCGAAATTGCACTAAAAAAGTCGCACAAAAAAAAGTTTGAGCGTATATTGAACAATTTTAAAATAACGGAATTTTATTTAAATATAGGTGTTCACGCACTATATTTGATTGCCCGCGTCGGAGGGCAAACGCACGCGTACCCCCGCAAATAATGTGTTAATATGATGATGAATTACGAGCTAATTTAAAGACAATATTGACAGCACCGAAGATTTATTGCTTTCACAAATATAATTGTAAAATTCGACATCTGTTATTACGTATCATTACACATTATACGGCCGTCCATTACATATAATAATAATTTCTTTCTATGGCATGCAATTGTATGGCATGCCTTCGTTTTTATGCATTTTTAACTGTAAATTTTACGATTAAAAAGACGATTATTTTTTATTACTATGCTTAATCCTGCGCATGTTATGATTTTTGCCTTTCCTCGTGGAAGAGTATATTTCATCGTCATGATTGATCGAGCGCTTTCCAAATTACAATCTGAGAAGATTGGGAAAATTCAATGCAAACTGCGGATAAAAATCTCATTTAAAGGCTAAATTATCGGTCGATTCTCAATAATCAATCAATAAAATATGTATTGATAAATTTCCTCATACAAACATCTGTGATAATGCAAGCAATTACTATCGATCTACTAACGACAACAAGAATTAACTATTATGGCGTATGAAAAACAAACGTAATTTAATTTATTTTTGATTATAAGTTTAAATGATCTGAACCATAATTATTGTTGTAGATAATCGTTGTTGATACGGTTAATCTTAGAGGATCTTCTTTATAGACGTATTTTGAACGTCGATTAGACGGTGGAAGATAAAGAGGATGTTTTAATTAAATATTACTAACGATATTGATCTAATCATTAAAGTGTTTCCATAGTAGATGATAAATGATAATTAACAGATAAATAAATATAGTATTGATTTCTTCTTCTTGATGTACCATATCCAGTATCGGATATAGGCGATATACAAAGGAAAATTTTCTTAGTAAGGGATGGGTTTTTCATGTGATGGTTTCCCATTGTCTTCCACATATAGTAAAGTAAGGACGCAGTGATAATTTAAAAAAATAGGATTATTAGAAAGTTAGATTTATTAAACCTGGATCGAGACAATCGATCAGAAATATTAACACTTTCTATCTACGAAATTGAATCAGAACCTCTATAATAAAACTTCGGGATCTAACCCACCATACCAACACTTGGTTTATACTATAGATTCCATAGTATTGATTTAACATACAAAAAAAAGATTAAAAAATGATATAGATTTTTCCTTAAATTATATATAAATTATAATGAATCCATTAGGAAGATGTTGAATTTAAAACATTAATTGATCTCTTATATGTCGATATAATAGACGCTGGAGAATGTCAATAGCATCTACTGAATGATTATATCATCTTTATGTGTATGCAGTAGGAAATAAATGTATGACATCATTCCATTCAAAACAATCAATCATTTCGTATTTTGTGTCATACACAATTATGATACGAATCTTTATAATCAATATTTATATATTTAGAAAAAAAATGGGCAACGTTTGAATGCATCATTCATTATGGTTGCAATAAGAGGTCAATCTTTTAACGCGTTGTGTAAATTTTTAACATTGCAAGTGATTTCCACTTGAGACGCCTTTTCAATGCATCATTCGATAAATAATATTCATTTATTCATCTTAGCATCGCATTAGAAAAGTGCTCCCTGTCGGTTCTTAGAAGAGGTCCCGCGGCCAAGACGATTGGTCGAACCTTAAGATTTGCCTGAAAACTCAATCTTACACTGGCTATCCGCGCCTCAATATTTCTTTGGTTATTCTGGAAACGTGACGTCCGTTCCGAAAATTGCGTATTGTTCTTAGGAATGTTCAATTATCGTGGGAACCAGATATATGTTTCCAGCAATCGCGCATCACTCTAGAAGAATTTGATTAACTTCCTGGATCTGTGTGCCAGCACGTGTACTACATCTTACAGTGACGTAATTATCCGAGTTTCATCATATGTAAAATTTACTCTTTAGACTACCTTAAAAAGAAGAAATCTTACTTTCCGGTTTCGAAAGACCGTTTGCGTTTTTCCAGTAGTTTTCCCCTTATATTACACGTGCAATTTGTCACCAAACTAAACGTCTTCATCTGTAAATGTAAATAAATAAGGATAAATTCAACTTCAATTATATTAAAATGTTAGGATCGGTCAAGATCATTATGATTATGTTGTTTTTGGCTAAAATTGAAGATAACAGTTGACTTATTCAGAGAATTGGCTTTGACGTTTGAAATAAAATGATCCAAAACATCATTTCACTCGAACCAATTTGATGGAATCGAAAAAATCTTATTTTTTTATTCTGATTTATTCTTGCAATTGCCAGATTTTTTGCCAAAATTTGGAATTCCCCCTTATATTACATGTTTTCAGCACATTTATAAGAACATCCCCATCAATATCAATTCAGAATGGGAGACTGCGATGACTTTTTAGCCTTTTGATGAGTACAAACGCATATTGGCGATATAAAGTACTAACCCAAATTTATCGACTAATAATGTTCGAATCGATTTCAAGAGTTTTGTGTATGTTTACGCGAAGAAATGAACGAATATTGTGTGCCATCAACAGTGTTTATTGATCGATATACAAGTTTCACTTACGCTGCACGGTCCTGGGAGAAAAGTGGATTCGTACGGACGACAAGTGGCGAACATGCAAATATGGCATCTAAATTTAAATCATTTTAAAATTTATTCCCTACTCAAAGGGTTAATTACTTTTAAGTATATAATAGCCAAAGTGAAAACTGTGCTTTGAAACATTGTCATATATGAATAACAATTAAACAGTTGCCCAAATCCAACTTTTCTGCACTTAAATCGTAAATCAGTTTTTAGAATTTTTAAATATATGTACTTCTCCATGATTTATTTTATCTTTAAGCCAGCGGTTCTTAAACTAATGTAGTCCGCTGACCCTTTTGTGAGCATATTTTTTTTGCGGACACCCTCTTGAACATTTTTTTTAGCAGACCCCATCCCAACCCCTATGAGTTAAAGTTTTTATATCTTCGCGCTTTTATATAACCGCTGCTCTAAACTATAAAACGACCGCCACCATTTTTACAATCAGTTTCAAGTTTAAGTTTTTTTTAATTTTTCCTTTGGTTTTCACAACATCATCATTCCATATGATACATTTTCCTCTATCAGTTTTATCCGTCGGGTAGATGTTAGACTTCACGTTGCCCACCCATATAACCCCCCGGGGGGAGGGAGGGAGCTAACCCTACACCCGTGGGAAACGGTTGAACCCCTGAGGTAATGATGAGGAGTAGAGATGTGCGAAAGTAACCTCGTCGGTTTGCTAATCAAACGCTGCTGGGATAGCCCAGCTAACATGAGTTGGGTACACAGGTCACTCTGTGCTGTACACAGCAAACCCCTTTATGAGTACAACCATGTTTGGTACAGCCAATTACAGTAGTTGGTGGAGACTGTGTCAAAGGCTCACAACTATCCTCAACAGCCTAGGCAAACGGGCGAGAACGGTTTTAGGCTGTTCAAATGGCGACTCGTCTCTGTGGCTAGTTAGGAAAGGGCAGCCCCCTTTAAACTGAGGTTGGACTCGTGGTGACAGTGATCCCGCGGAAGTAATCCCTTGAATTTAGCTTAACCTTAGTCCTTCCTCCTCCATCGCACCTTCGGGTGCACATGGTCTGAAGCTGATCTTTCCCGCGATAACCTCGCCTCCTCTGGAGGGCGCGGAGCAAAAGGGGTGGGCACCTGGACGTTCCGCGCGTAGCGTTTCTCGTGGGGCTAAAGGAGCACTCTTTGTGTGGCTAGTCCAGGGTAGCCTGGAAAAGACCATACAGCAGCGCAGGAAATGGGTTCGATTGTTAATGAGCCCCCAATCCAGTCATTCACTGTCTGATGTCCTCAAGTAAATTTGTAGTGCAGGATTTCTTTTTAAATTACTTGTTTATAATGTTGTTTTAACAATTACAGGCGATCACGTCGACCTTTGTCAGTTTTTAGCTCTAAATATTTTGATTAAATTAAAAATTGTAGACTGATTTATTTGAAGTGTTTCTACAATTTCACGAAAGTTTTATTTTTTCGGATCTATGGTTTTCTAATTTCTAGTTCCTGAATTTGGTGCAAATATTAATGCGAAATAAATAAATTAAACAATAGACTGTAGCATAGAGCAGTGTTGTAATCAATTGATAACGTAAAAGTAATGGTTGTTAAGGCGCCTGCCGGAAGTTTGTATAATAGTAGCGCGAAAGTTCGATATTCCAAAAGAGATAGAATTTGAAGTAATCTGGCGGGTCGAAATTTCGTATTTCGGCCGACGCCGCGTCCATTTTGGCTCACGAAACTGTACTCTTTCTCAATCAATAAAAAATTCGATTATCGATATTTTCAAATTTATATCCGTGTCCCATAACTTTTGTTTACTTACTGTATTGATTCGGTGAAAACTTAGAAAAATGGTCCTGTACGACCTTATTTTGATATGAATTGTTTGAATATGCATTTTGGGAAGTCGATTTTATATCTGAAGGAACATTTGGAAAGCGCTGAATTATCCGCACTCAATAGAGTGGTCGTGTTTGGTAATAAGGCCTGGTAAACAGGCCATTAGCATATAATAAACCTTCGATATCCGGAGTTGCGACAGACAGGCGCTGCTCAACGCCCACCGGAATAACCCACTGGCCGAGAACCGGAAGTCCAAATGACTGGCAACATCTTTGAATTTTTAATTGATTTCAAGATCCAAGAATTCGGCCATTTCCGCTCAAGCGAAGATAGTCATTACATATCTGCACACAATGAATTTACTCGCGTTTTGCGACTCGCACATTACGAACGTACGTGACCGTCGCGCATTAAAAAAGCCTAGATCGAATCTGCAAAAAGCATAATTTAATCGTTACTTTCCGCACGAACAGTCTCGCCAAAATATGTCAATGTGTCGATTGACCTCTAATAATCATATGCTTGTCCAAGAAGATAAACACAAGATGGCACCACAATGGGCATTAATAAAGTATCGTTCTTGAGAACAAATAATTAGACACTATGCATAATTATTGAGCAAATACCAGGAACTTTGCACTCGGCCTGATAACAGCTTTCTTCCGAGAAAGACGTGCAAATAATGATACGCACATCCAAATATTTATGCTCGGAACAACCAGCCAATTTTCCCAATTATGCACATAATGCTGCATGCGAAATGGCAATTTGTTTGTAAACAAATTCATGGAAGATGGCGAGCTTGGAATATTTTTCGAAAGGAAGTACCGGACGCCTTGTTGACACGTGAAAGTCCTAGAAAATGGGCACGAGAAAGGTTTAAATTGATAAATGCAGAACTATTTAGAAACCGGTCTTGCTTATTTCAAATTCAACTTCGATTAGAATCAAATTTGCACTTCCGCTAATGTGGATGTTTAATTCAACAGAAAAATAAACCAGTTGAATTTCCCCATGTTTAACCTCATTCGATGAAAATCGAGAAGAACACGTCATATTCTGTTGTTTAGTGGTTAAGCCGAATATCTTAAGTTCAAATCTTCAGGAAATGTGGTTGGCGATTACATATAAAAATATATATTATATATATGATATGAAAATTATGCCAAAGTGGTTTACAATGGTTCCATAGAAGAAATCAAACTTAATTTTACTTTCAAACTATGAACTCGCTCAGGACTTTTGTGAGTAAATTAATGAAATCAACCCTCCCTTTTGCTTGCACTTGTTAACCCTTTGAGTAGTGAGCTAATTTTAAATCTTCACTTAGATGCTATATTCGTATATCCACCACGTATCATCCGTACAAATGCATTTGTCTGTAAGGACCGCCGCAGCTTGTATGAAGCTTGTACATAAATAAATAAACACTGTCGATAACACACAATATTCGGTAATTTCTTCAAGTAAACATAAACAATACGCATTAAATCGATTCATTATATCACTTGCATATCGTTATTAGTCGATAAATTTGGGTTAACGATCTATACAATCGTACGATGTACGCCAGACACTCTCTCTGTCTCTGTCTCCCAAATAATTCAGCATTGGTATAAACGAATGAAATCAAACGGCTATTGAATTACACCGGTATACGCTTTAAAAAATATAATATGCCAGGCGCTTTTAACACAGTGGACCATAAAAAAAACTATATTCTAGGAACGCATTATCGCGTTATAATGCCATCCGGAAATATAAAAAAAACTGTTGTTTGTTCTTGATTATTGCTTCCGTAACCGCGATTAGTTATGTATAATCAGTAATAAAATTTAAAAAATAAATCAATAATTTGTTTTTGTAGTGTAAATGTTTGCAGTTACCATATGATCACGCTCGTATCTAAACGACGAAGAAGCTCAAGCTAAAACGTATAAGATCAACCCGATTAAAAAAGCTCAAACTGGTTGAAAAAATAATTATTCTTACCTAAAATTAAAATTGGCGTTAAAATCTCGCTTGGTAGAGGTGAAATTTCTTAGCTTATAGAAAAAGTTGTATTGCTAAGTATGCATTGCTTGTGCATTATATAATAAAATAGGATAAACCAACCATTTTCAACAAACTGTCGCTCGGAGTTTCAGTTTTCGTGACGCTCAAGCCAATTTGCCCTACAAAAACAAAAATGTCATGATGATTCAAAGCATGATCATCTAGGATTATTTTTATAAATTTGTATACTTTTTATATAAATTACGTTGTGAATGTTGATATTATCTGGGATCAATATAAATAAAATATATTTATACACAAACGATATTTTTTTTAGTCTGATGATGTTGAGCATGGGTCAGAAGTGACCCCTAAACGTGAAAAATAAAATAAAAACATACAATTAGCCAGCACATATTTGATCATCAAACTTGAAGCAATTCCAGACACGCAAAAACAACCGTCGACAATTAAACCGGATATAAGAAGAATTTAGCAAATAAAACATATATTATATCATGTTGACATTTTTTTATTGCCAAATAATAATAAACAAATGACCTGATATCATAATTGTCACTCAATTAAGTGTGAGATGATGTCATTTTTCCTCGGGCAGACACGTATACATAGGTTTGCATTTATTTTTGAGACAATGGACAAAATTTGACTTTGATTATCCGTGCCAGAAAAATATGAATTCTTTTTTCTGTTATGATTGTGAGACGCACACAATAAAATGAACCCAATACTAAACAAATATAGTAATACTCGGATAATGATGCAATTCCTGAACAGTACATGAGGTATTATATACACAGGTCAAGATTAATTAAACAAAACCCTTCAAAGCCATAAGGATGATTCTTGTCTATTAACTACCAAAACAAACGCCTGTTCTCATGTCTCAATTATGGTTCTCAAAACAACCGGACAATGCAGTTTAAGAAAGCTTCTTACACGAGATAGATATCACAGCGAGTGTAAGATTGTGAAAAAGGACACGGGGTGATAAGAGACTGGAAACGTATCAGGATCTCATAAAATTAAACTTTTGGGGGTTGGTAAAGCAAATAAACCTCGATCTTATAAGGACACTCCAATGAAAAATTTTCCTGTCGATTATTATTATATAACCAGAAAGGGGCACGAATGAACAGGGAGATTTAAAAAAAAAATGGTGGTGATTGCAAAATTTTTGTTCCCTAATGTGACATCTTTAATCCAGCCCATGGAACAAGGCGTTGATTTGAATTATTCCTGTCCGTCTTCTCCAGCATTAACCCGGACAATCGAAAGTCTACTGTATTGATTAAATTAAATACATATCAAATTAAACTTCAAGTTTTTTCGTGTGTATTATTCATTTCTGATAATAGTAGGCGTAGGTTGAAGAATAACAATATTTTTTGAATTTACCCTTCTTGGAAGGACGTGTTTCTCATTATGATTGTTATTCCCTGAAATTTAATTCAAATCTCTCTTGTTTACATCGACAATTGTTTGGCATCAAAATATCTTCAATCTAAATGCAAAGTCACTCTATCATTTTTGTTAAACTACCGATTTAAAATCGAACTTATACTTGATTACTATTGAACAGCTCATTACCACGATAAAGCAAGGACTTGCTCAGGTCATGTTTGTCCCTGTTCTGTATAACGCCATCGCATAAGGCCTTCGAAGACGAATCTTTGACATATTTCGACGAGCCGCATTCGAGTAGCATGCGACACGTTTATCACCATACTCAACGCCATCATCCGGGTCAAAGACGGCAATATTGAAATAACATATTTAAACGCCACAACACTTGCACTTTAAAATTATATTGTTTGTATTTCAATTACACTCTCTCACGCTTGGACACATCATAGTTCCGGTTGAATTTTTTGATATTTTCCTTGGTTATCAAATTGTTAAGAAGGATAATATGTTGATCGAATGCAAATGACTTATAAATTATCGCCTGGATTCTAACTGAATTTCATTGTCACCAGCGTGTTTGTATGCAATGCAAGCCGACGTGGATTTTCCGAAATACTTCTTGAAATATCATAACATACGTAATATCCGCAATTGTTGTCCGTCAACATTTGCGAAAATTTTTAACAATTCCTCTTCGATCCACATCAGAAATGGCGACATCGATAGCGCTAGTGAAATTTCAACAGAATCGTTTCTCAACAGACAATTAGACCGATATATTTGCCCAGTTTCAAGATACAACAATATTAGATTCGCTGAAGTTGGGTAACCCAATGAACACCATTGTGTGAGTATAAACTTTTACCGGACGCTCGCTGCAATTTCGCTTCCTAAGTGGACGTCCCTGTCTTGTGCAGTGGAGCCAATTAGCAGGAAGAAGTTCTTGGATCGGGTTCATACAGAAATATGGAGCGATGAAATATAAACTTAGATTTTTAAAAAATACATATTCAAGATGGCTGCATCATTATAATGTTCCGAATATGTTTCCGTCTCTGAAAGTAACCGGAAAGATGTCAAAAGACTGGCCAAACGAGCCGACTTGGAAATTCGCATTCAGGTTTTTTTTATGGCTTTCTGCGAATATAATTATTTTGCATCGTCTTCTTTTAACTATCAGGCGATAGCCCAAAGGTACAAACTTCTCGTTTATAAACATGTAGTAAGTATACATAAATACAATCTCAATGATATCAAATACAGGACAAAGACCTTTTCAAATACGATGGAATCAATGACGCTAGGGTTGGTTTGAAAATTAGTTACAGAATGCTAATATGCGACACGCTCATCATAGTGGCCCGCAGGATGAGTGTTTATAAATGCTCGTATATCAAAAACCTACGTATTGAATTCAAGAATCTCGCCATTCACGGGTCCTGTCATATTAATGAGGTTAACTTGGCATTTAAATATGTTAGACAAAATAATGGAGGAAGGAAAACCAAAACCAAATTTAAAATAACCGTAAGACTGTTACGTTGAAGCACTTAAATGTCAAAACATGCAAAACTTCTGTAAAATATTTTAATGTATTATCATCAAAAAAATATTGTACACAGTGTATTCTCGATTATCCGGTTTGCGGATTATCCGTGCCTGAAAAAAAATAATTTTTCTTATATGATTATAAGACGCACAGAACAAAACGAACACAATACTAAAAAAAATGTTCTACGCGAATAACGAGTAGGGAATCCAATCCCGAGCCAAATTTTCGATCCCGGGATTTCGTGATTGCATTAGACCATCCCGGGATCAGTCCCGGGATCCCGGGACCGGGATTTTCAATTTCAAGGAAATTACATTGATAAATTTGATCAAAAATTACTAATAAGTCCATTTTGCTGCTAAGAATGCAAATAAATAAATAAAACAAATAAAATTTTCGTATAACACCATCAATATGACTAATAAAATTTCTTTCTGCTGAGACTCGGACTGAAACTCACAAAATTCCCGATTTCCCGACAAATTATTTATTTCCGTCACTGCAGATGAATACTTATACATTACAATACTTTGATGTGATTCATAATTATATTACGGAGGAATACAAAAATTCTGAGCCTCGTATCTATTATATTTCATATTGATATTCCCATTATTAGAGCCTAGGTGTAGTAAATACATCATTGGTAGGATAAGGTTAATAAAACAATTTGAAAAACATATTTGTACTGTATATATATTTATACATAGATTGGATAGTCACTACCCTTAGGCGTCGCCTAAGCTCGCCAATTAGTAGTTACGCCACTGTTTCCGAGGGGCTAGGGATTGGATTCCGACGACGAGGCAACTCCCGATCAGTACATGAGGTTTTATATACACAGGTCAAGATTAAAGCTCTCCAAAGAATATGGAGTTGGTGCTCAAACTGTTCGAGACGTAATTAAACACAAAATAAGTTAGAGACAGTCTTCTTAAAACTCTTGCGGAAGATAACAACTTGATCATTTTCTGGAAAAAAAATTACGACTTTGGATACTATACACATAATAACACAATCTTGATGAAAAGTAAGGCCAGAAATACGTGTTCGATTGGAAAAAAAGATTCCTGGAAACAGATTAATGCATCGTGAACAGAATGTAATGATATCACTGAAATATGAGGATTATTCTAAAATTTAAAATGTTTTGAAAACCTGGATAGGAAAAACATCGAGATCCAGGATCCAGATCAATGTTTCTGAAGAGAAAGAAAATGAGAGTGACTTTGCAAAGGAAGAAGTTAGCCGTGATTACATTAGTCATAAAACGGCTTTGAATTGTGTTGTGTTGAAACATTGCTATATTATATTGAACATAGAGGATTTGAATATAACGTTGTAATAAGTTTATATATAAAAATATGAAATTTGATGATTTGGATTATTCGTGTTTTCCAGTTATTTGTGCCCCTCTTCCCCAGCATTAGCCCGGATAATCAAAAGTCTAATATATCATTGATTTTATACCTTGTCAACAACTTTATTTCAGTTTTTGAAGGACCTCGCATTTCTCTGAAGAGCTTTGAGCTGAATCTTTCATGTGTTAAATCTTTTTAAAATTCAACAGAACCGTGGATACAAGACGATTTCACTTCATTTATACGAACCATAATGTCGACACAAAGACATTATATAGCTGATTGATGGTGTAATATAACCTACTAAAATTGTCAATTTACAAGCAGGTCGCATGATTATGATGGCTGCTTAATTGGGCCGGAATATTTTAATATGGTCTGGTACAAAACCGGATTTTTCGTGCATGATTGTGTCTTTAATAACGCCATGAGACATCAGCTTAGTTTTTAGCTATGAAAAATTGTGTATTTAGATGACATTATGAAAATACGTGTGGAATGAATTGAATGAAGGCAAAAAGAAGTTAATGTACACCTTCCAAGGAAGGTGAATAAATTCGATTGTTGACACATTCAACCAGATGGCCCGCGAAGCAAGATTGTGCTAATAAGACTCGCAGATCAAAAATAAAAGGATATGGAAGAAAGTTTGATGTTTGATCGGATTATCTTGATCTTTAATAGCTTGAATTTATAGTAATTGTGATGACGACTAAACAATTGAATGGTTCAACAAGTAGGCTTTTCAAGGAGATAAATTGCCCACCATAAAAAGCAAACTTCTTCAAAACAATGCCTTCAGAGGTTTTATCTCCTCAGATAAATAAGTTTATGGATTTTAGCTGTTATGATGCCTTCTTTTGGACACGTGTAAAGAAGCAATTAATTTCCTCGGTCACATTTCCAGCATCTCGATGCCGGTGCGTTGTCATACGGCGTCACAGACGCATATATACGGCCGAGAATCTCCATCTTTAAGCCTGATAAATTATCATTCAAATGGGCTATCTATGAGGTAATATTTCCTTTGCGGATATCGCAGATATGCGGAATCTGCGATTATTCACATACGAGGAACCGGTTGTACGGGCGCTCCACGAGCTAGGTGTCTAATGTATTCCGATTCCAGCTAGCTCTTCGCGTATACATTTAGCAAACCGCAAGTCAAGGGCAATGTCAAGTTCATAGATCGACACATGCGCTTAAAAACCCATTTTATGAGCTAAAAACCATGTAAATGGGTCTCGGCGACGACGATGATGGTGTGTTTCGATGCGAGAGCCATGAGAATCGCATTGGATGCACCCACTTGGCCGTAAAAATTGACTGAGGCTCAATGGAAGCGGGAATCTCGGAATGATCGCAGCTATCTACAATAGAATTTGCTGGACGACCTAACTTCAATGTAAATCTTAAATTGGGAGTCGTTGCCAAATCACACTGTTAAAACATCCTGTGTACAATATCCAGCCTTGACCCAAAACGAAAGAGGCTAAAAAAAAATTTACGATGGTCATATTTCTATACAGTGAAATTATCGCAGTTTCCTCTCTGAATAATTTCAATCAAGTACTAACAGCATACTGAGGGTTAAAACAGTAATAGCAGTTTAAACAGATGTAAATTGGATGATGATATACTACTATAGGCTGTCGAAGAAGACACTATAGCTCAAAATGGCAATGGATCAAAGTTAGAAAAACAATGGCAGTCACTTTTGAAATCAATTTGCTATAATCACGCATAACTGATTGGATTGATAGATTTATTGAAACTGATAATAATATGATCAAAAGTGCGACTGAGGAACCTGTATGATAGGATGATCGCGTATTTGCGAGCGAATTTCAGAGCACTCGGAGAGAGACAGAGACGGATGCAGCTCGGTAACTGTGCATGAGAAACAGAAACGGAGAGATTCCTGCGTACATTGCACGATGGTATAGATCGTTAACCCAAATTTATCGACTAATAATGATGCGTAAATGATATATAAAATTATCATAGTTATCATGTAATTATTAGCTTTTATATGTAAATATACTTAGCAATATGGAACTCGAGGAACCTCACCGGTTCGGATCCGAGAGGCTTTAGGAACGGAGCAGGAACAAGAAGAACACCAAGGAGACGGCCTCGAGAAGATGCATATGATGATCTTTACTTTGCAACGAAAAACAACATTGTCTTCCGTTGACTTCTATATCGTTTTGTAATCGCTGAACTGAGAGGGGCAACCTGAAAAAATGGCGAAACCACTCAGTCTCGAATTCGCTCGGGTAAGTTGTACGGTGACGGGGAGACACCCTCAGTTGGTGTAGGAGCGAATCCGAGATGCACTTAAGCGTCACGTATGTCTTCACCCTACCCCGGCAACGCCCTAGCGAGGAAAGGGGGGACTGGACTCCTTGCACTTCAGAAAGCCCTTTCCAGTAGAGTCAAAAAGGTCGTCTAGAGTAGTTTTCCACCATCTCCCTATGAAAACTACTCAGTCTTTACAAACCCCCCAAACTCCTTATCGAGACGTTCGCGAAAGTGTTCGTCAATACGTTCACTCAGGATACCCGTTGGGTGAACGTTCAAAATAAAACTCGGTGGTAATGCTACCTTCAATATCGAGCGAATGAGGAGGTGAATGTATGATACAGACGAAATGGATGTAACCCCTTCCTATGAATGGATATTGAAGAGGCCCATAGTTCTGTAGTGGACTGTCAGTGGCTGCACTATGATGATGATGATGATATGTAAATAAAAAACGAATCACACTACACGCCCATGGTAGTTTTCCACCCTAAAAAGGCCTAAATGATGAAATAAGATAGTCGAATGAAGAAATGAAGATGATTAATGTACTTTGAAATTATTTATTTACAAATCGGACGGAGAGTGTCTTGCGCGTTGAGAGAAACAGAGACGAAGAGAGTATCTTGCGTACATCGAACGATTGTATTTGCGAATATTTTGCGAACTTTAACCCAAATTTATCGAGTAATAATGATATGTGAATGATATAATGAATTATTTATGTACAAGCTTTATAAGCGTTGCGATGGCCCTGACAGATAAGTACATTTTTATGGATGATAAGTGGCGGACAAGCAAATATAGCATTTAAGAAGATTTTGAATTAGTTCACTACTCTAAGGGTTAAAGAGTGAAATTTTGAGAATGAGCTGATAGAATGATCTCAATTTAATACAGATAAGGTATGCTGTCATCATTCGGTCGGCATTGGGATATATTGGAAGAGGTAGGATGTGAATACAGGAATAAGAGTGGCTAGAATAAGAGTCACACTCTTCATTGTCCAAAAATGTCGTCGAAAAATGATATTTCTAATAACATTTATAGACAAATGATAACATTCAGTCGGATTCGAAGCAATGACCTCTCATTGTCCGGATGCGATATTTCAAGATTTTTCTTCCAATTCATTTGATTTGAATACTATCATTTTACATGAGCATTTGATGAGTCAATATTGTAAGTTTTAATCAATCAGCTTCCGAATATTTTCTGTATAAAACGTGATTAAACCGGAACAAAATTGTACTCTGATAAAACGTATCGAATTCGGAGCATGTTTTGAATGCGATAAGCTCATACAACAACAAAATTTCATATCAAATTATAGCTTGAAAAATAAATATGAAGTGTGTGCCTTTATGCAATATGACTCAATATGAAATTATGGATGATGATGATGTTGTAAAGAATATGATGGAAAAAAAAATAGTTTTCTGCTGAAGGTTGGCGACTACTGCCGACTGAGAAGTGTCCGACACACACCGAAGCGATTATTTACACGTACGAGTATACTCGTACATGTAAACTTGACGCTCGACTGTACCCGGAACTAAAATAAATTATTACCAGGCGACACCTTATGTCTCGCGTTATGCCGAGCCACACATCTTTTTTGTCTATGTTTATCTATTGATAGTCTTTGTTTAATCCCACACGCGCAGTTCGCGGCAAGAATCTCATCCCGATATACACGCGCTTCCTTACTCCAAGTCCCGTTTCTTGGTACAAAACAAATGTCGTCCAAGGCGGCTATAATTACTCCACTATTTACATTGTTTTCAGAGATAATTGTGGGCCGGCTGATGGCGGAAGATTGGCTCCGTGTCATCAAGGAGGAATGCATCCGATCAAACCAAGATCCAGATGTGTCGATGCTGAGACAACCTTCGCGGAAATTTATTAATACGGCGGCGTAACGTTTTCTGAGGCACGACTCCTTTAAATCTAAAAATTTAGGTCAACGAATTCCTAACGAGACGATTTCACGACCAACGATGCAAATGACGAAAGTTTGCGACACTGTCTTGAAAGTGAAGTTTTGATAATGCCAGCGAGGAGGTCATATGGCAAGACGAACGGACGAAGGATGGACAAAACGTTATATACGAAACCACAAGTAATCTATGAATTGCCAATTAAGCTATGTACGTGTTTGGCGAAGTAATAAGTCATGAAAATATTTAATATAAATAAAAATTGTCTTACATAGGGAGGGGAAGATCGAAATGGAAAAGGGATGCCATAAATGAGAAAGATGTTATTTTACAATAAGGAGAATTTTTGGTGAAACATGGATAGAATGATCATTTATTTCAGATTTTCATATGGTGTACCAAATACATATCATGGTAGAGCGCGGGTAGGGAATCCAATCCCGAGCCAAAATTTCGATCCCGGGATTTCGGGATTTCATTAGACAATCCCGGGACCAGTCCCGGGATCCCGGGATTGGGGTTTTCAATATTTTAAGAAATTACCTTGATGAATTTGATCAAAAATTACTAATAAGCCCATTTGTTCAATATAAAAAATCACTTGAAGGTCAAAGAATTTTATTTATTTAAGAAAAGATAAAAATACAATTCAAAAATAGATAAATAAAACACTAAAAAATTCAAATATTATTTTGAAAATATGCCAGAAGTAACATTAACATTCAACATTAGTGTTTCGTCATTTAGTCTGGATCTGATTTTGGAAGTCAGACAACTTGCTGCTGAAAATGCACGCTCAGCTTCCACACTCGTTGGAGGTATCGTCATCAGATATTTAAATGCTAGTTCGAGTTGATGATCGCGTGAGCCCTCATTTTCGTATAACACCATCAATGTGACTGATAAAATTCCTTTCTGCTGAGACACGGACTAAAAATCGCAAAATTCCCGATTTCCCGACAAATTATTTATTTCCGTCGCTGCAGATGAATACTTATATACTATAATACTTTTATTTGATTAGTAATTATATTACGAAAGAATACAAAAACTCCGAACTCCGTATCTATTATATTTTATATCGATATTCCCATTATTAGAGTCGAGGTGTAGTAAATACATCACCGGTAGGGAAATGTTACAATAACAATTTGAAAAACATACATGTACGCTATATATGTATACATAGATTAGACAGTCACTGCTCCTATGCGTCGCCTAAGTTCGCCAATTAGTAATTACGCCACTGTTTCCAAGCGTCCAGATTTCGTCGGGAATGTCTCGATTTAGTAGCCTTCATCGTGTTGTACGATTTCTGTTAGATAAAAATTTCAATCCTGGGATTTTCGGGATTACGTTTTCTAATCCCGGGATTCTTAAGTACCTAAAACTGTCCGGGATCCAGGGATTGGATTCCCTAAGCGCGGGTGTTTTAGCACGGTTAGAAAAATGTTAAGGGAACTCCAATGAAAAATCTTCCTCTCGATTATCTTAACCAGAAAGAGGTTCTATTGTAGAAATGCAAGGTTTTTTTAAAAAAAAGAAATTGTCACATAAAACATTATTTATAGATAATCTTCCTGGGATGGAAACAGATCAATGCATTCAGAATAACATAAAGTAAATGATATGTCTGAAATATATGGATTGATGGAAAATTTAATTTTTTTTGAAAACATATATAGATATTAGAAATTTGCTTAAAAAATCTCAAAAACAAAAAAAATATAATACAGATTTTAGATATAAAATATAGCCAAAATCGCATAAAAAAAGTTAATAAAAAAAAAACAGGAAAACAAAACGTCAATCAAAAAATAATATTTTTGGTAATAACATCGGACGGACGTCTTGCATCATTGGTGAATTTTTAAGGATGTCTGACATCTTGTTTCTCAAATGCTTTTCGATTGATTCGATGATTTTCGATATGACTCAAAATCGCACTCTTCTTCAGAAGAAATAGTACACCCAGTGTCAATGTCATCATTGTTCTGTGTAGATTTTCTCTTTCCAACCATATAATTCATAATTAGTAAAGATATCGCTTTAGTCCCTAACTCAAAAAAAAAATACAAAATGGCTACTATTTAATAAAAAATCAGTCAAGTAATTTTTTGGCATTTTTTTTTTGTCACAGTTTTAATTTTTTTTAAATAGTTAAAAAAAATGACATAAATCTGGTAGGTATAATAGAGGGTTTAAAAGGGTATAAAAAGGTTAATTAAAACCTGAGATATGATGTCAATCGTGTTGAAAAATGTAGTTTCAAGAAAAACGCGTTAAAAGATTTCATTATGGCCGTCACTAAAAAAGCTATAACTCCGTAAATAGTTGGAATTTTGGAAATTCCTTTGGGGAGTATATTTTTAAACGTCGAAACACTGGAAAAATGCAAAGAAATAATTTTTTTTTTTTCAAAAATCTAAACCACAATAAGGGTCGTAGTTCAGCAATAGCAGATGCAATATGATTTACACAGTCCCAAATTATATATTTTTTCCAAATTTCGGTTAGGGTTAATGTTTTATTTCCTATTTTATCCAAAATATCTCAATGCGTGCTTTTTATGATCCGTGCCCTTCCTCCCCAGCATTATTCCGGATATTCGAGATTCTATTGTATATATGAACTTGAATCCATCGCTAAAATATTACTTATAGTATAAAAAATATTCAAAACATCTTTTAAACAGATTTAAAAAATGGATGTCAAAATTAAACTCGGACGAATGACAGCATCATGTAAACTTACCACAGAAATTATTGATGAAATTATGGAACTTTCATGCATGTTCCTTGATGATTCATTGGTTCTTATCGGCGATGCTTTTTTTTTTATTTATTGAGCACAAATTTTCATTACATATTTGCATATAAAAGATAAAAAAATAAAAGAGGAATACGCTCACGCTCAAAAGTGTCCACAAAGCGACGATTAAAAAAACCGGTTGTGTCGTGCGCTGTTCTTCCGCTCAACTGGCAAAAGAAATACTTTGCCCGAAAAAATATGACCATGAGTAAAATTTGCATTCGATTGAAATCGAAATATTAAATTGGATTTAGTAAGAATGAGATCGTGCAAATCAAGTATGCTTTCGACGGGCTCATCTCGATGGCCCGCGGAGTAATCGCTCGCGTGAATCTGTGATCGAAAAGTGTGATCATTTGATCTCTTAGAAAAAAATCGCACTGCCGACAATTTACATTAATTAAGTCGCGTAATCTCGAGCTGGAGTACAGAGCTGAGTAGGACAATTACACGGCGTTAATGCGGACATTTTTTTAAATAATTATATTTAATAACATCCGGTTCAAATGACAGTCATTATTTAAAAATTGCTTTATTTCTTACAATTATCCGCAACGTACAAGTGTGTTATTTCTTGTGACGTAGAATCGAGTACAAGTCGTACCACAACTCCCCCTTTTTGTTTTCATCGTCTGCATATTTACGTCATGAGAGGCTGTTTGGTTTCCCGTGGCTTGTTAGCACCAGCTGTACTGGACTATTTGTGTTTTCACAGCGTCTTCAAACACACCGTAGTCCGTTGACTTTTTTCTGGGATGATTTGTTGTTTTGTTAAGTGTTTGACTTAGGGGACGTTCGTTGGTCGTTGAGACTCTGCAGTTGGTAGTTCATGATCATCATGATAACCGATTAGCGAAAATTCTCAAACTTTTTCAGCCGTGCACGTGATATTAATTTTCGCTTTTTGTTCGAAGCTCGTGCAAAAATGTTTACGTTTAAATCCATAAAATCAATCAATAATCTTTATTCATTGAATATTCATGGCATCTAGTACTATTCAACTTAGACAGAATTTTCTGATATTAAAAATCTTGCAAGGTTTACCGTGCAAGATTTTTATTGCGAAGGAATACAAAAATTCTGAACCCCGTATCTATTATATTTCATATCGATACTCCCATTATTAGAGTTGAGGTGTAGAAAATACATCACCGGTAGGGAAAGGTTAATATAAAAATTTGAAAAACATAACATTCTGATTCCAAACGTAATACAAAATATTTTCATTCATAAAATAAAACATGTGATCGAATAACATGATTTAATAATGTGTCGTCATTAGAACTCAAATTTGCATGTATTTTATTTAAAGTAAAACTCGTTTATCGAGAAAATTCCACGGAAAATCGGAAAATAATAATATTGTTGACGCTAATTGCGTAGATGGCCAGACGAAATTCTTGGAATTCATTGTCGTTTTAGACTTCCAAAATTTAATTTATTTGTGATCCGGGATATTTAATACGTCCCGGAATTTCCAAACATAAATTCATGTAAAACTCAGGTAAATCCCAAACAAAGAATATTCAAATCTTGTTGAAAGCGATGAAGATGTACATTCATACATCATTGAAGGGTCTTAAATCGGCTCGCTTATAAGAGGTTGAAATAAACAATAAATTTATATAAGATTAAGTCTTCTTTTTAAGCTAAAAACAATTTTCCATCCTATCGCATTATGGAAAATATTCAAGAGGATGGTCCTTCATTAGAGCTGATAAATTTCAATGTAATTTGTTGCTGATGAGTGCCGTCTCAAGTGCACACATGTAAGGTAAAATGTTTATAAATTATTATTTGATTCTACTTATCTTTAAATTTCTCAGACATACAGATAAATCTCTTGATTTGAAAGAGATCAACAAGGCCATGATCTTGCAAATTTAGAGCAAGTTAAAACGTTAATGTTGAACAGAAAACCATTATTTTTGTTCAAACGTAAACCTAAATGAAAGAAAAAACGTTAAATAAGAAAGACCTATCTTGAATTGATCATAATTTTGCTACTCACTAACAAATCATCTCATATCTAAAAAAAACCCAATTCAAATAATCACATCCTAAATTTACCAAGCATAAAATATTTACCCTTGATATGGCAACTATAGAAGAAGACGGCAAAACATCATCCAAATATTTTATCTTAATCCCTCAAAGAGGTACGACATAATGATGTGTCCAATTTCCAGTGACACATAAAGAACATTATTAGCAAAGTTGAGGTCGAAGACAGATAGAGACGGAGAGTGTCTTGCACGTTGACTATGGAGAGAAACAGGGACAAAGAGAATATCTTGCGTATAGGGAATCCATCCCGAGATCCTGGACACTTTTAGGTACCAGAAATCGTACACCTCACCAGCATGAGAAGGCTACTAAATCGAGACGTTCCCGCCGAAATCTGGACGCTTGGAAACAGTGGCGTAACTACCAATTGGCGATCTTAGGCGACGCCTAGGGGCAGTAACTGTCTAATCTATGTATACATATATACAGTACATATATGTTTTTCAAATTATTATAATAACCGTTCCCTACCGATGATGTATTTACTACACCTCGACTCTAATAATGGGAATATCGATATAAAATATAATAGATACGTGGTTCAGAATTTTGGTATTCCTTCGTAATATAATTACTAATCAAATAAAAGTATTATAGTGTATAAGTATTCATCTGCAGCGAGGGAAATAAATAATTTGTCGGGAAATCGGGAATTTTGCTAGTTTTATTCCGTGTTTCAGCATAAGGAATTTTTATCTTTTCTTAAATAAATAAAATTCCTTTGCCTTCAAGTTAATGACAGAATATTTTGTGCTATTGACAATATTTATTTATTTATGTACAAATTTCTTACATGCTGCGTGGGTCCTGAAAAATAAGTTGATTTGTACGGGTGATAAGTGGCGGATATACAAATATAACATTTTTAAGATTATGATGATTTAAAATTAACTCACTTCTCAAAGGGTCTAACCATGCGCCATTTTATCCCTTTTATTGAGGGGGATAACATAAACATATATTTTAAGCCGTCCCTGATGATTTTCGATTCGAATTTTTTTGAACAAATTACTAATACTGTCTTTGTGTACACTGCAATTTACAAGCGCTTTTAAGAAGTACATGAAGAATTTTAATACGTATGTGTAAACGCTAAAATTAGCACAAACGTCTACAAATATTTTGCTTAGAGGTTTCTAAAATATAAATATTTAGGACTTGCTAAGATCTCAAATTAACCTTGAGTGGGCAGGTCTTAAGCCGAAGCGAACCGATGAAAGGCGTCCATTAAGCAATGTAATGATCAACAAGGCGATGAGCAAACGGTTGATAGACGATTGGATAAAGTTATAAAATTGTGTGGGGTGCAATTGGAACCAGCTAGAAATGTATGGAAGCGAATTGAAAATACCTGACGATGATGATTTATTTTAATCCAAACATGAGCAAGCGGCTTATAAATATTTATCATAGTAATAATAGAGGTAATATATATGTTTTGTTCGATTTTTTTATCTCGCGGAAATTGATAAATAAGGAAAATGGAAAATTTGTTGATCTGGTGGTACGAGGTACCTGAGAGTTCAATAAGCCTAGTCGTCATCTTCACCTTGACCGTTGTATTGCTATAGGTGACTTGTAGGTGGATCAAACATACTTACATCACTTTTCCTCGCAACTGCGTCACATGCAATTCTTATGCATTTTGGGTGCTAGATTGCAATTGTGCATTACCCAGAAGGCCGCCATTAGCCAGAATTGATCATTTACACTAATTGTAGATGTAAGTCTTAGCTTATCACAGTCTAAAAATATCTCAAGTACTTGAGATCGCAACGTGCAGCAGTAAGTAGACGTAATACTTAATCTCAAAATAAATTTCATCAAACACTGCCATGTTGTCATAATGTGATTTATCCCTATCAGTTAATTGTCGGCAAATAAGCGAAATAATTATTTATTGTCAATAAAACACCAATTCGATTGTTCGGGATCGATTTTTCAATTTGAAATGCAATAAACGTCAATTAGCGCGTAATTTGTCGTTAATTGCGGCGTCGTTTTATACGATCGGACATGGACGGCAAAAAACGTACTTGGCACCGTCTAAAAGAATATGGTTTTTATGCGCCGATGTGGAAATGATTATGAGATTATTTTGCTAATGTTCAACCATTAAAATATCATAAATGCACATTTTTTAAAGAGGAAACCAATCTATAGAAAAATGGCGATACCCCAAAACGATATGTCCGGATTTTTTCCCGCCATTTAAATAAAACTCTTGCAGACTCATTTCATTTTGGTGTATGTAAAAACCAGTTCTACGCTTTTATACAACAATTTACGCCAGACACATTATACATAGTTTTTTTTTTCAAAAAAATAGTTATTGGACTTCCCACGTATAATCCATGTATTCAAGCATCATTACAGAAAAAACCTTGTCGCGAAGATATTACTTAATTATTTAAAAAAGCATAGATAAGGCACGAAGTAAAATAATAACACACCATAAAGCACACTAAACATATCCAACGAAAAATTAATATCGAACTCCATTGAACTCTGATCTATCATTCTACATTGGGGTATAGAATAGTCCCAAAAGCCGATTATATAAAGCTGATTATGTACAAAATTTCTGAGATGCACCCAAGCATACACAAGATTTAAACCTTGTCAGGCATCATCCTTTTGAGATAAGGAAGGACTGAACTCTTTGTAATCTATTATCTATAATAAATCATTTTCCCTTAAAATGATCATAGATATCATGCAATTATTAGCTTTTATATATAAATATTCCCGTTGGGTGAGCCTTCGAAATAAAACTCGGACGTAATGCTACCTTCAATATGGAGCGAATGAGGAGGTGAGTGTATGATGCAGACGAGATGTAACTAGAATCTGGACGCTTGGAAACTAGTGGCATAACTGTATAATCTAGACAGACAGTAACTGTTTAATCATATACATACATATAGATATATATACAATACATATATGTTTTTCAAATTGTTATATTAACCTTTCCCTACCGGTGATGTATTTACTACACATCGACTTTAATAATTGAAATATCGATATGAAATATAATAGATACGGAGTTCAGAATGTTTGTATTGCTCCGTGTTATAATTACGAATCACATCAAAGTATTATAGTATATAAGTATTCATCTGCAGCGACGGAAATAAATAATTTGTCTGGAAATCGGGAATTTTGCGAGATTTTAGTCCGTGTCTCAGCAGATAGGAATTTTATCAGTCACGTTGATGGTATTATATGAAAATCAACTCGAACTAGCATTTAAATATCTGATGACGATACACTCCAACAAGTCCAAAATCAGATCCAGACTAAATGACGAAACACTTGATGTTTAATGTTGCTTTGAGCATATTTTCAAAATAATATTTAAATTTTTAAATATTTTATTAATCTATTTTTGAATTGTATTTTTATCTTTTTTTAAATAAATAAAATTCTTTCGCCTTATGTAAATACAACCTTCATACACGCTGCGACGGTCCGTATAGATGTGGATTTATTTATGTACAAATTTCTTACATGCTGCGTGGGTCCTGAAAAATAAGTTGATTTGTACGGGTGATAAGTGGCGGACATACAAATATAGCATCTAAGTTTATGATGATTTAAAATTAGCTCACTACTCAATGGGCTAACAATATTCAGACTATCTTCTGGAAATAACAAGGAAAAGGATGTTTTTAATCAGATTTAAATTGATTCTTGAGAACGACTTCATTTTACTTGTGCAAATTGCCAAACATTGTGAAAAACACTAAACATGAAATTGACGTTGAATCGGAAAGATTGACGATGGTCGATGAAAATAAAGATGATGTTTCTTGTGTAGTGCAAACAAGCAACAAAAACAGCAAAAATACTAAAGCTCTGTTTCCGGAGCATCAAATCCCGCCCACATATTAGACTCTGGCTCTGATGAAGAAATTTGGGTTCCTGTAAATGCGAATAGCAGCATTGATGATTCAGATTTTTTATTAAATACATTCCACGATTGTAATAGTATTCTACCATGGGAAGATGTGACAAAAAATATATATAAACAGCTTAATAACAATCACAAAATGTAAAAAAAAACAATATTGAATACATTTAGAGACATGCTGGAACTTTTTTTAAAGTACACGTTTATCATTTTAAGCATTGACTTCTGTTCTTTTGTGGGCAACATAATGTGATTTGTTGTGAAGAAGCTTCATATTGTAAATCAAGATGCCATCTATTGTTAATCGATAGGATTTGGCTTTTCCGAAATCTTCAATTTATCCATCAATCATAGATAAAATCAATATACAATGCACATGGCATCCCACAAAACAGTAGCGAGATCGTTGTCAGCAAATAGCTGTATTGTTGATCCTTTATGATATTTATTTTATATCTTAAATAATATTATTTTAAATTAATTTTCTTCGATCGGAAGATGTTTGAACATATGTATAGCCGCTTACCTAAAAACGTGCATTGTCGGATGAATATCATCGTGTCATTTATTTGGCCAGCAGCTTATGAAGCAATTAAAAAGTCGTTATAAAATTCAGCCTATCTGCAGCAGATAATCAAAGCGTGATGCTTAGCAATTTGCATATAACATAGCACCCACAGCTGGTTCTTCAGCCCATCTCCAGCTGAGCAAGCTGGTAAATAATTATTTCTGATGGTGAGCATTTCATGCTTACTCAAGCCGACCTGCAGTACTTCCTCGCACTGCGCTAACGTTCACATTTCAGAGTTTTGACGTCATCAGCTTCTCAGAAATCGGACGCAGATCCGGCTGATGATGTCATGGTCTGCGGTCTGCACAGGAACCGTCAAAACAACTAGCTCGTGGCCCACACAGCCTGTAACAATACTGACGCAGCCACCGCGTGACTTACATCTAACACTGCTTCGCAAAACAATCTTCATTTGGCTCCTCCAACTTATAACGTCTTATAATATTAGACATCTGCATATACTAAATGAATTCGATCCGAAATCACCAAAACTCGGTGAGTCAACGGACGATTTCGCTAGTGCTATTTTCAAGCATCGAAGGTGAATTTCAACCGTTCGTGATGACACTGCGGTGAACTATTTGTAGGAAATCGAAGAAAAACAATCCAATTTGCAACAGGATATTTTTGATTTCATCTCCAGAATCGCTAAGGATATCAATCACAATATTGAATCCTTGAAAAAGATATCATATTTATACAATGGAAGACCTTGCTTTTACATTTATCACAGCAAAACATTACATCCATGATTTAATTAATTGTTTAGATCGTTGATAGTAAATTCGATCCCTACCGCTCACTAGTGGGCGTTTAAGCTTTCATAAAAGTCTGTAAGGGGTTTATCACGTTGTTACATCTATAAAGATAATATAATTCCAGAGAAGATTGAATGATTCAATAGCCAACTTAATTAACTTAAATTGGACATAGAAAAATGAAGATATTTTAAACTTGAAGGTGTATGACTGCATGAAAAAGATACAAGTTTCCTTGAAAAACAAAGATATGATGCAGAAAGTAAACAACGTTTCAATAATGCTGCATATAAAAATCCCCCCATTGCGCCCCCATTTTCGTGGAAAATGATATTCAATTCAATCTTAAAGAACCAGGCTTTAGTTCTGTTAAACATATTACGACCAAATCGAGGAACCGTCTGAGTATTTCCGAAAGAGGAGACCTTCGTTTGTTCTTTAACGAAAATTGAACCTGATATCAAATATGTATTTAGTTTCGCAGCATCAGCCTCAAGGACTTTAATTCATAAATGATTAAACGTAATTTCAATAGGCTTTGCAAAGTAAATTTATATACATTTAATTATTGTACATATTTTTACTAAACTTTCACTCAAAAATTACGAGAACTTCACAGTGAAATCGGTGGGCGCTGAAAAATTTCTATCACTTACAAAGAGACAAAAGTGGGGGATGGAATAAAAAGGTGGACTTCCCCTGATTTATATTTTTTATAACTTATTCGAGGATTCTTCACATGGGTGTATGAAGGATCCCAAAAGAACCCGACCTAACGTATAGATGGCAGGTTGCTGTTTTTTAAAAAATAATATGATAGAAAGTGTCTGCCTTATTAACCTTAAGTTTCAAGATTCTCAAGAAAAATAAGGAAGAAAATAGCTCAAAACTAAAAAAAAAACTAGCTAGCAGCATAAATTAGTAAGATTCATAAACGTATCATTTTTATGGGTAGACTTCCCCTAGATTCATATGTAAGTTAGTTTCCGAGGAAGCTTTCGTGAGCATACAGATTATAGAAAATGTCGTAAAAACCCATTAAAGAGGACGGAGTGGCCACAAGGTCTGCGTGTCCGTCCGGTCCGCTTTTCGGACCGCTGACATTATGAATGAGCGCCTCGCGATTGGACGCCATACCCGAATTTGTCTACAGAACGATTACGAACTCCGTTCTCCGAAGAAGACTGATTGATGAAAAAATTGTTGTCTTTATTTATTGCGGGCTTATGCTCGCTGGTTCGGCACAATATATTAGCGATAATGAAGAAAAGATAAATTAAACAAATTTTGTATTGCTGTAAATGTTGGATCTCATTCGTTGGAAAACGATCATGATTGAGATCGCATTTCGATTGAATCGCAGTATCTTCAAAAATGTAACAATAGCACATCTCTTTTGTTTGGATCAACGATCTTTGGCGGAAAGATGACACACGAAGACGCAGAATGTGAGCAGAATAATTCAACAGCGTAGATCACAGTGGGATGTAAACATCCCATATGAGGAGGACTTAATTTTATTCATCCAAGAACCTTCAAGTCCCGCCTTGGTCTAGAATTATGCTGTTATATTTTTTAGATTTATTATTAGAACTTTGTATGGTGACTTATTTTTGGCGATCGGTATATAGTTTTTTTATGACTTGGTTCATATCTTGCCTAACAATATATTGCAATGAGTGACATGGTTTTGAAGAAGATCATGATCATAATTTTGTCGGATAATATAGATGTTTAAGCCGAAGGATTGAATTGTATAAAGACTTCTTTTCTTCGCCGCTTTGATCAAATCTGCAAATAATACGGTTTTTGATCTAGAAAATATCTTTGACATGTGCAAAAAAATAAAATGATGCGTTTACACAGCTGAAAAGATGAGTCAGTTTGCGACGTTGCGTGCAACGAATTTTCTTGTACACAGATTCTAGTATCATTGGCGCCAAGAGTGACTCATGTGCTTTTCCTTGAAAGCTAATTGGAGATTACTTTCATAGGACGTGGGAATGATTGGTAAATAAAATCAGTCTTTTGATTGATGCCCAGACTTCGCCACGAGTGTTTTTGATGATATTTCGATTATGTTAATAAATTGGCATAGCACGGGATGACACCGGCAAATAAAGCGCATATCCAGCTTTGGTATGCTGAGCAAACTTATAATATTTGCATAGCAGTACATGCTAAATGAGCAGAGAGAGGAAAAAGTTCAAATTAGGCAGTGTCAACTTGTCCGTTATCGAATGTCGTTAACATCTTCTTCATACAAATATTTGAATATCAGATCTTCCCAGAATTGAAATACTTGTGCGAAAAATTCTTCCGCTCGCTCGCGATTCAGAGTCGACAAACATTCAATACCAGTGAATTTCGAGTACCTTTTTTTTGGGATTCAAAAGTTGCTTGGGGAAGCCAAATGGGCTTGTGAAATTCCACCTGAGCCAGACGACGCACTGAATCGGCTATAATCTGATCTTCGTCTCCTTATAATACTGGATTTTTCAAGTTCAACGAGGTCTTCTTTGACGTTCTTCCGAGCGAATTTGAATTGATTGCATAATGTCTGCATCGTCCATATTCATAAGTCGATAAAGTGATTCATGAGCATTTATGGACATGAGTTCAGTAGGTGCTGTAACATGCATATGGTTTTATACCACAAACTAGTCTCCAGATTTCCTTCCATAAAACGATTAATAAAACTTCCTCTATCAATGAAATCCAGATAATATAGCATCAGCATCCTATGCAACTATAATATAATTAAAACATACATTATAAACACTAAGGAGTGCTTAGATTCTTTAAGATTTTCTTTGGTTCGGTTTTCGTTCCGACTCAGTTCCAAATATAAATATATTGGTTCTATTCCGGTTTTTCTCGCACGATAGAAGTGATGCTTTATCATTTTCTAAGATAAAGGGGATGAAATTGATATTTAGTAAGTTTTTTTAACAAACTACATTTGCATTCTAAATTTATTACTGCGGTTCATTTAACAGTTGACAAATAAAGAATAGAGATTTACAATATTATCAGATGAATTATGTATAAGAAGGGTGAAGGCTAACTGCTATATCAATACAAAAATCAAGAAAATTCTTTCATGTAAGACATGTATCGAACCGGTTCGATTTCGGTTTTTATTCCATAATAAATAACGGTTTTTCTATTTGATTTTCGCTTTCGATTTTGTCAAAAATCCAAGACAGTATAATATGATTATGACGCTATAATATCAATAATGGGATATTGACTTCTTGCAAATTTGCTCATATTCTAAAAATGTTGTAAATCTCTGCTCAAGTATAATAAAAATACATAAATGATGAGCAAAATGCATTATATATACTTTGCATGCATTTTCCATTAAGAATAGAAATCATTATAAATTTATTTATCATTTTAGGTGGACTTCGAACAGAAAAATATAATGCAAAAGGGTCAAAAAAATTAACAATCTTGATTGAAATCAATGGTTTGAATATGATCAATCCACTTTTTTGTTAAATCATCCATCAAAATATCTCTATGTCATATATTTTCTGAATAACATTATAAACTCCACTATATATTTGGCTTTTGGGGTTTTTGTTAATCCCCAAAGTGAAAAGATGAAGTTCTTTCTTTTAAGGAAGAGTTCACGAAAAATTAATATCAAACTGATTATTACAAATTACAGCAACGAAAATATAGAATTTTAAATCCCCATATTATCACAAAGAGAAATTTAAAAAAAATGATAATGACAAGCCCAACCATATGGTTTAAAAAGCATTTGGATTGAATTGCATCATTATAAAATTCATTTGAAAAAGAGTATGATGTATCACAACCGGTTGTTTTAAGAAATTGATTCATATAACACAACAAAAAAATCATATCTGAAAAAAAACCTATTATATGTACTTGCATTTCAAAAAATGCATTTACGTATGTTACAAAAAAACATTTATTTAATATCAAATAATCTGTTCTTGGATGTTTTTCCTATGGCCGCAGCTCGTGACTTATTTCCAAATAACCATGTGTCATATAAATATGACAAATAGTTCCGCATTCGGGCGAAAATATGATAGATATTAAAAAATGACATTTACTGTTACCATATGATCACGCTCGTCTCGTCGTGAATTGAAAGCATATTTATATTACACTACTATCATATCACGTTCAGCATCTATTTTCCGAATCGAATGAGATGGTTCGGGCTTTTTGATACGTTATTCAAATATTTATTTTGGGTATATAAATCAAGGGGTTACCATCGGCCGTTACCAATACAACGACCATCATAAAAATAATTGTATGCAAAAACACGTCCATTCAATCGTTGAATATCAAGCAATTGTTCAAATGCAAATCTTATCGCACGATGACAAATCGTAATTGCCTTATTATTTAATACCGTTCTTTGACGCAACATGTAAACAATAATACGTACAATGGTCACGCAAAAGCACGTTGTTAATTTGGGTTTTACCCACTTGTTATCTGCATTTTTCATATGTTTGTCGTATCTTCATATCTGCTCATACACATGCCGTAAAGATAATTAGTGCCATTTCGATTTTATTTGTTTAACAACTGCCTAATTCCGCTATTCATTTCTAGGCAATCAGCGGCGATAAGGAATTTTGCTATTTATAATGTCGGCGGTTTCCGAATTTCGGAAGTTGGAAAACGTTTCTTAGTTTAGTTTTTTCCAAAAGTTTCTTACATTTACACATGGACGGGAACGAATTAGTGTTTTTGATTTATAACTCTATTAGGAAGTTTCTTTACATACTCTGGGTCTAAATGGTTAAAAATAGAGCAATAAAATAATTTCAGTAGAAAGATGAATAGCTTTGTCAATCGCATGCATAATTGGTATGAATGGCAAATCGCAGAGTTTTTTTAAAGATTTATTGCAGAGCCCTGTATCTAAAAATACACAATTCATAAAACTTTACCCAAATACCGGAAATGTTTCAGGTAGGGATAGCTTTCTCGAAATTCTTATTGTATTTTTTAACCAATCAGTGAAGTCTTTACATAGACAATATAATGTTGACCATCCCCATATTCTGTGTAAGAATTGTGTTTTAGTTTGAAAATACCGGTCGAATAGAGTACATCCCCTGTAATTACTCCGCGATTTGATTTTGTATTTGTAATTATTTCGTATTTCTATGAAACGTGTGTGCGTAATTTTATAATTTTACGGAAAAAACATTTTCAAATTTACGTGTTTGTGAAATAAATATACTTTACCCCAAACGAAAATGGAAGCACCTATTGATGAAATTATATATGACGATATGTCAGATGTACCGAGTGATGTTGAGGACGGTAGTGATACCGAAATTGAAATGGAGGTTGGTGCCCGCGTAAGACCTCGAGTTATGGAGTTACACAGTGATTCTGAAGATGACGTAGACGTTGACATGGATTGGACTGATAGACTTTTATCAAGAGTGAAAATACAACAGTAGCGAATAAACAGTCCACAGTTTGAGGATCTCCTGGTTTTGTAATAGTATTGTGTAAAATGATGGCAGATCACATTTCAGAAGAATTTGACATTACATTTATATGTTTATGAATGGAAAAAAAATATTTGTTTTGCTTTTTGAGTCAAAATTATAAATAAATTACGTGTTTACAGTTGATAATTTTATTTTTAAACCAATTGTTTTCAAATTACACAAAGGATACTATACGCTACCCAACACAACTTACTTCGTCCAATTTATTCAACTAATAAAAAAGTTATAAACATAATTCTCAATGCCGCGCGGAATAGTGATATCGCGAAAAATGTGCGGTATCACGCGTAATTTGGACCCGCCAAGCCCGGGTGCTTGAGTGTTAATTGTATTACTATTTTTTTTAAATCTAAAAACACAATGATATTATCATGAAACACAAAGCTCTAAAATATCAACTTTGAGACTAGAGCTTCATCATAAGTTTTATTTATGAACGCTTACCCAGCAGGTCACCTGGATAAACGTATCGAATGACACTTTTACGACTTTACCGATTAAAATTTAGATGATTAGAATGTCTGAGAAACTTTCCTTGGAAAGTTGTGAAAACTATTCGAGACAAATATGCTGATTTTATTGGAAAATGTTTTCTGAAGGATAGGAAGTTCAGATACGCCTTTTCAGTGCAACATGTTTATATAAAACGATATAGAAGACAATAAATTTGGCTGTTTTTCTGATACAATATTATCCATTCTTCCCTTAAAAATTGTCCAATCGTATTACGTTGACAAAAACACGATCAATGAGAGGACTGGGTGCTGAAAATAGTATTGGTTTTTTCAGACTCAACTATAGTCAATAAAAGCAATATAGTTATAAATGTTCACTTTTTTCGGTTTTTAAATCACTTTCATATACGACAAAAATATGTTACCGCCGCTGCTCGTGGCTGCTTTTATCACAGTAAGGAAAAGCTTAACAAATTCTATAAATTCGAGCCACTTTTTGTTCGATTTTTTTTTGTGCGATTTCGAAGTTATGCGGTTATTTTTAGGGTAATTTTTTCTTTTTTTAAATTTCATAAAGAGTACGTATCAAGATATTTTGGATAAAATAGGAAATAAATCTTCAACACTAACCGAAATTTGGAAACAAATTATAATTTGGGACTGTAAATCATATTGCAACTGCTATCGCTGAATTACCATATTCTGGTTGAGATTTTTGAAAAAATTGATTTCGTTTTTTGCATTTTTCTAATGTTTCGACTTTTAAAAATACATTTTACAAAGGAATTTCCAAAATTCCAACTACTTACAGAGTTATAGCTATTTTAATGACGCGACAACTTGGCCGGTCCTACCATAATGAAATCTTTTAACGCGTTTTTCTCAAAACTACTTCATATCTCAAGATTTAATTCATTAATTTACTTCAAACTGGATACGAATCTTTTTTATATAGCCCACTATTATTCCTACCAGATTTAT
Organism: Stenopsyche tienmushanensis; assembly: GCA_008973525.1. Classification (NCBI taxonomy): domain Eukaryota; kingdom Metazoa; phylum Arthropoda; class Insecta; order Trichoptera; family Stenopsychidae; genus Stenopsyche; species Stenopsyche tienmushanensis. The sequence continues at coordinate 293,245 of WACJ01000278.1, read as the reverse complement.
GTCAAAATGTATTTTTTAACTATTTAAAAAAAATTAAACTGTGACAAAATAAGGCCAAAAATGCTATTTTTTAATTGCCTTATTGTTTTTCGTTTTTTTTTATTAACTTTTTTTTATGCGATTTTGGATATATTTTATATAGCTGTTTAAAGTTATGCGGTTTTTAAAATCTATGGAACACATCTTCATTTTTTCTGTGTAAGTCATAGCCTTTTTGTGCGATTTCTCTTGTGAAGTACACTTAAACCTTTTTTTGTGCGGTAGATGCGTTTCGTGCGAATCGCACAAAAAAGCTAGGACATATTATAGAAAAAGTGAAGATGCGATCTATGTATTTTAAAAACCGCATAACTTTGAAAAAGCTATATAAAATATATACAAAATTGCAAAAAAAAATTAATAAAAAAAAACGTATGTGTATGTTCAAGTTTGTCCAAAATTGTCATTTTTTTCGAATTTTTGTTAGTATTTATGATTTATTTTCTATTTTATCCAAAATATCTCAATACATGCTCTTTATGAAATTTGAAAAAAAAATGCTTTTAAAAAACCTCATAACTTTGAAATCGCACAAAAAGAGGTTTGATTGTACTCGATTTACGTTGTTATTTACATACGTTGGATTATCAAATGCTTTCAATTTAAGGGTTGTTTTCGTGACACATTTAATATATTACGGCCACCAAATTCGCGTATATATACCGATATCCAAGGAAATTAGTATTTGCAATAATCGAGTAACCCAAATAAATTGAGCGATGTTCAAATCGGAACTATTATATTGCCCAAGTAAGCAAATCGATTTAATTCATCAAGTCGATTGAATCAATCATTTCCGGTAAATTTCTTAGAATATTGATGCAACTCAGAAAATTGTACGTTTGAGAAAGCACAATGTTAATAATCGAATTAAATCTGTGAAATCGCACGAATCGTTTCATCTCAAAATATTTTTCGCATTTTTTTGCAGACATTGGAATCAACAAGATCGACCGATAATGGCTCAAAAAAATTAATACGTTTTATGGACACGTAATTCTAATATTGAACGTTTTTCTGATCACGAGCTCCTCTTAATCGAGCTTCTCAATCTTGCCATATACAGAACTATCCGGTTTCTGGCTTTAATCAATTAATTGCAGCGTATCACGTTTTTCCTGTAATAAATTACGAGCGGACGTAAAATATTTGAAAGCCTACCAAAATTCGTAATGGCTTATAAATGTTTATACCTAAAATAGCCCATAATCTTAATTCCCGAATTAATTCCAAGAAGGCGGCGTCAAACTTTTCCCGCATATCCCCAGGGAGGGTTTCGCGTTCAAGGCAAAATTTCCAGAATCATGCCAGCGTAGTTCTATAATTATAATACACGAAAAAATACACCTCAGTTTCTAAGAAAGCCTTATGCTAATACGCAAGATCCGGTTTTACCGGAACAATTTTTTCGTTTCCCAATTTCCTTGCCCAGACGATAAATCGGCGGAAATCGGCACTCAAAATAAATATTTTAAAAGCACTTAATATTATTTGAACGGCGCTTATCGCGTTATTTGAAGTATCCAACACGCAAAGGCGAAATTCTACTAAAAAATACCCATCAACTTGCCGGATTGAATGTACATTATGTGAATGAACGATCTAGTTATCAACTATTTATCTGGACGTTAGGCCAAATTATGAATGACCTAGTCTGCGATAAGTTCGATTGCATTGAGCATTTCTAAAAAGAAGGGCTATATTACTAGCTTAAACAGAGAAAATTGAATGGAAAGACGTGGATATTATTACTGCTCAACAAATAATTCTGGATGATGACAAAGATCAATAAAATTGTCTTGGAAAAATGTCTGAAGAAGCTGTAAAAGAACTGCTGAAACTATATTTGCACAAAGAACCATTCAAAAAATTGTGCTAAAAATGGCTGCAGCTATTAGCCAAATAAATAAAAAAATATGAACACAAACACGGACGGATCTTCAAAGGTAACCGCCTCATAAGCAATCAATTGCACGCTATTAAGATATGTATAATGATGGAAAAACGACAAGCTGTCCAAATAACATTGGACTTGAAAAACAACCAGTATAACTGTGCTGATAAATCTCAGTATTGCAATGACGTATCCCCGATTTATGGACATTGTATTCTTGCAAATTATTATGAGGACTGAATAACATTTCAATGCAAAGAAACCGCCAATATTGGCAACATACGTTCAAAACGATGAGTTAAATTGCTTTTGCTCATATTTAAATAAATAAATTAAATTCCATTGCTGATTGTCTGAAGGAATTGTCAAAATACGTTTTGTGGGCCGTCATACAGAGCCTCGTGTATCAGTGAATTAAAATCCGCGTTGGCGGACACGTCTGCATTATGCATCATTTTGGGTATGAAAAATTACTACATCATGCAGACGTGTCCGCCAAAGCGTTAAAATGAACAGCCAAAGACATTCCAATTGGTCAACGCTCCTTGATGACAAATCTTCTTTGTTTTTCGTTTTAGTTAAATGCTTCATCTATTTGATGAGCTTTAATCGTACAAATAATCCTTGGGGTTCATCTCATGTTAACATCGATGTTGAACAGTATTGCTGCATCAATATCCTGTTGCTGAATTGCAAGCATAGATACAGCCTGTTCGGTAATATCGTGGAGCTTCTACAGCAAAATGCAATATTTTATTGTATTTTTTTTTCAGTACACGATCTTGTCAGCGCACTGAAATTTTCAGCTGAAACTTTATTGTAAAAGCAAGAACTTTCTAGTATTGTATGCTGATCTTTGATGACATACCATGTAATTTATGACGTAGCATTAAGGCATATCCAAGAATTAAGAAGCTTACTTTCTTATACGAAATAATAACAACAAAGCGTTCATATGAATGAATTCTCAAGGATGGTTCCTATAAGATCGTATAATTTGCTTTAATTAAAATTGAATCTGCGGCTCTGGATTTTTTTGCCTGGGGGCGTGCCCTATTCCGTGGTTCGCACGGTCTCCAGATCTGACACCACTGGATTTCTTTGTTTAGGGACGTGCAAAAGAATTAATTTATACGACAGAGCTGCCAACAAAAGAAATCCTACTTCGGACAGAATGGCCAATTTGAACAAAGTTTGTAAATTAATTTAATAAAAATATCTTAAACATAAAAATATCTAGAGCAGCGCTTCTTTAACTTATGTAGTCCGCGGACCCCCTCTTGGAGCAAAATTTCCTTCGCGGACCCCCTATTGAGCAAATTTTTTCTCGCGGACCCCCTTTTGAACAATTTTTTTTTGGTGAACCTCATCCCAACCCTTGTGACTTAATTTTTCAAACAAACAAACATTTCCTGGCCAAAATAGAGCTTCTTATAATGTTTTTTGTAAATAATTTCATAAAAATATCTTGTTCAACTACAGATATTTGTTTTGTTTATATCTTCGCGGACCCCCGGAAATGGCTTCGCGGACCCCCAGGGGTCCGCGGACCCCTGTTTAAGAACCGCTGATCTAGAGAACTTTTTAAAAATAACCTAAATTCAAAATAGTTTAGAAATTGACATTTCTCATATGTTTGCACGTTTTATATGATTTTAAAAGCTCAAAAGTGTTTTTTTTAAACCGATTGCTCAAAATAATTATTTATTTAGATCAAAAATACATTGCAAAATATGAAAACAGTTATTCCGTGCTATTACTACAGATGAAAAAGTTATAACGATTTAAAGGCGAAATTTTGGCATTTTTTTCGAAATGTCGAAAGTGTAAGGTGTATGTATGAAAAGTAACAAATAACCCCCATCACCCCAAAAAAAAAAAAAAAAATTGTCGGTCCATGTGCAAAACACCGTGTCTGGTTGAATATTATTATTCTGCGGGTCGAATCTCCGGTTCGTTCGCCACGGTGTCTATTTTGGACCACGAAGCTGTACTCTGCCTCTTATTGAACAACATGATGACCTTATATCACAGTAATAAATCACATTACCTCTAAATTTGTCATGTTTAGAGCAGTGATTTATTATATTAATTTTGATAAGCATTTTATTATATTTCGTATAAATATTCCGTATACTATTTGTTGATACATGGCGCCAAAAGCTATTTAATTCCTGTTTATATATATATTAACACACCCATTCAGTTTTTAAACGTCCATAAAACTAGGTCAAAAGTATCCTGTTGATATATAAGTTGAATAGCTATTGCTTTTAATCCATCTTCAAAATGTTCAAATGTTTTTGTTCTTAGAATGTATTTTGTTGTCATGGCATACTTTCAAAATTTCTTCTTCTAATCTCTGATTTCAGTGATTAAATGCTATTCTAAGGATCATAAATGGGTTCTCGAGACAATCAGATGTTTGTCGACTCTAGAGCTCTCTTGGAGCATGGAAAGGCATCCCGAAAACCCAGCTCTTCGGCTGATATTTGATCGGTTCCGATGCACCGTTGCATATTGTTGGCGAGGAAATGACAAGCATATTGTGCATGGACGAGTGTGCAAGTGTGTGCTTTTGATACATTAAACGTAATGTTTATTTTCGCTCCAGAGCGTTAACCTCTGGCGACATACGAGGACCTCGACGGCTGCCGGTGCATGCGTTGCATTATGACTGCACTTGCGGCATTAAAACAGAACATGCATTTCCCAGAAGTATCCCGGTTCATCCGGACAATGAGACCTATTCAGAGGACTGCTGAGAATTTTAACTCTAAAACGTGGTAATGTCCTTATAAAATTGTTTATTACCTCTCAGAAGCTGGACGCGGAAGTCGTCCTAAAGCCGACACTCATTAGACGCATACGAGTGGAAATTCGCAGCAGAACACCATCACATTTCTTAATCTAACCAATAAACGACTACTTCACTACAGTCGCAATAAAAGAACTACCCATATACATTTAATTATTTTTGGCATTAAAATCATACCTTAAAACATTTGTTCCAGAGATGAAGTTCCTCCTATGAGGGACGACTAAAATACAAGACAGTGCAACATTTGATGCACCGCATTCGTTCTATATATAAACCTGTCTAATTAATTATTTCCGGCATGAAAAATGCAATGTATTTATCCAGGATTGAGTGTTAAACACCTTATAAAATGTATTAAAAGATTCCAGTAGTAAAATGTCAAAAAATATATATTTTCAATTTGAGCGGTTCTTTGGGATGATCGTAAATCGGGGATAAACATATACATTATTTTTTTATTGATATGTTAATTAAATTTATACCTGGTATTAAATAAAATACCAGATGAGAACCAGACAACATTCAAAAGATCAAAGTCTTCAATCATTGTATTTCCCCATTGTCATACATAGTTCTCTAATATTGGCTCTCATAAATGATACAAGAGACGAATCTATTTTGGTTGAATGAGACATGGAGGGAATCTTGTTAATTATACAGGGCGATCGCACACGCATTTTAATAGAAAACGATTTGATTTTAAGAATAAATAGGTAAATGAACAGTTCATCTAAAGTTTAATTATAAAAATATATAATGCGTGAGAATTTCGCTCGGTAGAAGTTTTCAAATAATTGCACACTTTATTGATCTATTGACAAAGTATCAATATACAGATGACGCTATTGTGTTAATAAACTTAAAAATACACAATAAGAATCATTTTTCAAATTGTCAGCATAGCTCATTAACAATGCTGTATATTAACAATAGTAACATAAAGTAAACATATATATATATAAAAAAGACTTAGTAAGCGATTTATAACATTAGCGACAGATTTTTGTTTGAAGTGAAGTAACTGCAAATAAGAGTCATACAGTAATTACTCCCTATGAATTGTTTTGAAATATTTCTTTCATATATGTTGCTTTTTATGCACCCATTGTCGTTCAGAAATAAATAGACTAGATTCATAATAGTAGTTAAGATTCGATGTTTGTGCCAATTTCAGCAGTTGCTCATATTTCGTCAGTCAACGAAAGCTCTTAATCTATCCCTGACCTCATAACTCTGATGTTTAGAACTTTTTAGTAATAAAAACCCGGATATATTCGATAATTTAATTTATCATTGTTATACAAATTTATAAGTATTTTTAATACTATTTTGACATTTATTTCATACCACATGACAAATTGCTTTGCGATTATGTTCATTTTGGAAACTTAAATCCCTAATATTATGACATGTCCAACTAAAAATATTATTGGGCAGTCTAGATCAAAAAAAAAATAAACTGTTATTTGCAATTTGACAGAATAAATATACACAGCATTTAATATACCTGCCTTGTTTGCCAGCTTCGGAAGACTCGATCTTTCGCAGAGACTGTTAATCCTGAGTGCGTGATTCACGTAACTATCCGATGTATAAATCAAATCGTCATTATGTACAACGAAAAAATTCGATTTACGTCACATCCCAATTTATGTGTCGATACATCAACATTTGTATACGAAAAAATATTATGGTTGCGTCAATAATGGCCGTAGTACTAATTCATATGGAACACGAGTGCGAAATTCCAAATTTGTTAAAATTGCCAACGGAAATCGTGAGTAAATTATTACATAGACTGGAGTTCAAGACAGACTAAACAATCGAATATTTTTCGCGTGTTTCTCCTTTAACCATTTTATTTCTCTATTATCACAAAAATATTCAGATTGTTCATGTTCTGCTATGTAGAAACGCAAATTGAATGTATAGTACAATAAAAATCATGACCCGAGCAGCTCTTTGCTCGCTCATGTCCACTCGCTGCTCGAAATGCAGAATCATGTTTATATCAGATTTTGCTCAATTTGAATATTTTTTCTAAAAACAATTTTCGGCAAAGTTGTTATTTGATTGTCTTCCATTATTGCATTTCGCGATTGGAGTCAATATGATGAGAATTACTATTACAAAAATACGCAATTTATTCAAATTCAAATGCTGAAATATAAAAAATGACAATGAAGCGAAAAAAAGATCAGTGGTTTGCAACAATAAATTGCATTTCGTAACACTTGATTTGGCGATTTTGAAGAATTAAACATCTCTAATGAAAAAAACTCACGTAAATTCTGACATTTTTACAACGCATCACTCAATAAATTTGTAGGATTTTTATCACATTCTTTCACAAACTTTTTTCTTCTACGTTTGGGGATCATTTTTTTGCAGCATCTTTTAAAAAATCCTGAATTTTAGAAAAAATTGAAATTATTTACTCTTTAAATCAGGCAACAAATCACCAAAGAATTTAAAAACGGAAATTATTAATGGTGAAGAAATATATTTTTTTAAGAAAATTTTTCGATGTTTTTTGTAAAAAAATTACTTTTACAAAATATCAGTGAACCACAAAGAGTTAATATTATATTTACAAACGGGAAACATTCCTCCCTCCACAGAGTATACAATATAAAATATTCGTTAAAAAGGAGCCCGTTGTATTGGCATCCAAGACATTTATCAGACTTTTTAACAATCTTTAATAAAAAACGGATAAGTCATAAAACAAATCAGATTTAGAAGTGCAGATAAACAACGAAATATAAGATGTAGAACCAGAAATATTACAGAAAAAGTTGAACAAAACAATTGCTGATATAATTGAAATCAACCAGTTGTTTATAAGGATAATAAACAAAAACCTTTTTTTAGTGCGGTAGTTCCGCGGAAAATCACACAAAAAGAAATCGCACAAAAAAAACTATGAGTTACATGGAAAAAGTGAAGATGCGTTCAATGGATTTTAAAAACCGCATAACTTTAAAACGGCTATATAAAATATATCCAAAATCGCATAAAAAAAGTTAATAAAAATTAAGAAAGTTAAGTTAAGAAAAACAAAAAAGCAATTAAAAAAATGTTGGTAGATTTTCTCTTTCCAACAATGTAATTCATAATCAGTCCCTAATAGTCCCTAACTAAAAAAAAAATCACAAAATGGCGACTGTTTAAAAGAAATTCAGTCAAGTCATTTTTTGGCCTTATTTTGTTATAGTTTTACTTTTTTTAAATAGTTAAAAAATACATTTTGGCATAAATCTGGTAGGAATAATAGAGAGTTATATAGAAAAGATTTGTACCCAGTTTGATGTAAATTAATTAATTAAAATTTGAGATATGATGTCAACCGTATTGAAAAAAGTAGTTTCGAGAAAAACGCGTTTAAAAGATTTCATTATGGAAGGACTGGCCAAGTGGCCGCCTCACTAAAATAGCTTTAACTCCGTAATTAATTGGAATTTTGGAAATTCCTTTGAAGAATGTATTTTTAAAAGTAGAAATATTGGAAAAATGCAAAAAAAATGAAATCAATTTTTTCAAAAATCCAGAATAAAGGGAGTGATCATAATTCAGCGATAGCGGATGCAATATGGTTTACAGTCCAAAATAATAATATTTTTAGTTTAGTTAGTGTTGATGATTTATTTCCTATTTTATCCAAAATATCTCGATATGTATACTCTATGAAATTAAAAAAAATACTTTAAAAAAACCGCATATCTTCGAAATCGCACAAAAAGAGAAAAACTATTCATACATTTCAATAACGTCAAAATAAGCTGTGATATTTTAGATATTCTTTATGATTCTCTACTTTTAATAAAACCAACCTCAACAACAAACAAGAGGGTTTTTTTGATAAAAACGAAAAAACCCTCTTAACGAGTAGGCTCAATAAAAACGAAATTACGACCAAGTTTAAATGTCAAAACGTTCAATGCACTCTTATTTTCAAAATATGTATTTTTAAAATGTAAATAAAATTGCGATCTTTTTTATTTCTTTTGACCTCAAAAATTCACCCCCTTGTTTACAAAATAACGCGTTGCGCAACAGAGGATGTTACTTTTCACCTTCTTTCTTCGGTGACGGGATCAAGAAGCTTCACATTCGATGGAATAAATGTACGTCTAATGAAGGGAACCATGCAGAATAAGATTCTAGTATAAATATAATGGTTTTAAAGATGTAAATATTTGAAAAATTGTCTAAAGCGTTGTCAACATATAATTAAAACAACGTTTATTCAATATTAAGAATGATATGAAATCCATAGTTATAAATAAATAAATATAGAGAGAGAAAATTCAGTTTATCCGGTCATTTGTGTTATGCAAGGCTTTAAATCATGCGATAAGTACAAAGGACCCGTTCCTTTTATTGCCAATGAACTCGTTTCAAGGAAAATCCCACAGAAATATTCTTCTTCCTCGAAACAGGAAGTAAGACGATCCTGGTACAGGTCGGCTTATTGGCACACTCCGTGCGTTCACCTCTACGCCCACACAACCTTTTGTGGGATGAAGTCCTGCCTCGGATGCCAGAATTACATCCCGAAATCCTCCTCGACAATGTTAAGCGGATATTACAAAAATATTTACGCGGTATCGAGGATCGCGGAACTCGAACTCTTAATCGCATTATCGAATAATACGATTGTATTGTACATATTGCTACGATAAGACGCCATTGCGGAAGCCTCTCGAGAATAAGCTCAATAGCGTATGATAAATAAATTTGCTCCGCTATATTATTTTTGATAAACATTCTGATACCAATCGAGGTGTATTTGCAACGTATGCATAAAAAAAATCTCAATGTATAATATATGATATGGTGCAAAAGTCACACAATGGTTTTATCGGATGCATATGAATTCTATAGCGCAAAGGCTTACATATTGACATTCAAGTATGAAAACCAAATGATTTATTATAGGTCATAATTCTGTACACACGGCAAAAAATTGCCAATAAATTTGCCATATCTAAAGTATTAATATCTCCGATCGAATGCTTGGAATAATAAGATTTTCATTCAGAAAAATTCAGTTAAAAATGTAAATATGAATGAAAATTGTTTCAAATAAAGACGCAGAATCTATTACAGCGACTTTATTTATTTGTAAAGCGCCATTTAAATTAAAAGTATGAATCAATGGGATCAGTCAATGTTATATATGCATGCGGAACAATTAGCTTGTGCGGGTGGCGTCATATCAAAGCGAACGCAACCCATCTTCTTGATATGAATTTGATACATTTGTTCATTTGAAATATTGGTTCGTTCATCTGCTAATACTTTTCTTAGATCGTAATTTGAATTTATTACTTGTTTTCGGCATTTATCTCAAGAGCATCCCAAAGGTATCCAATAATGTTCAGATCTGAACACTGGATGGCGTTTCGATTACTTTTCACCTCTAACATAATAGCCAAAATAATATTTAAAATTTTATGCATTAGCTCTGCAATTATATCCAGACTTTCTAATAACTATCCTGGTTGTTATCCACCTATTCCAGTCTCCTAATCTAATTTCGTGCCAAAGCTTATTGCATTATTCTAAATAAGTCGCTTATCAAGTCGATCATAGACCTTTATTTTCTAATTACTGTTTAACTCTAAAAATTGTTTAAGTATTATATTTGAACAATTTCAAGATTATCAATTAAAATGACCTATTATTAAATTTCTAATTCCTGGAAATATTAACACTTTACAGTCCGGGCATTCCGCACTAAATTTCGCTGTTTCTTTAATAAAATTGATATAAATCTTAAATCAACCAATAGATTAAAACGAAATTTCATTGGTGTCTTCAAAATAGTCTATTGCATTGATATATGTAAACATAACAGTAGTCTTCAACCTGAGGTGCTTGTACAAGCGTGTTAAATTGCTAAAGTGATATTTTATGACATTAATTATATGAACAGTTGTTCCGTTGTACTTGAATCGTAAACTAAATGTATAGCTAAACATCTGAACTAAAAATAAACAACAATAGGGACCCTACAAAAAATAGATAAAAAATATTTGTGGAACCCATCAACAAGATTTTTTTGGCCTTTAGCATTACCGCCATCTGGTCAATAAATTTAAATGTATCAAAAAAATCAAGTATTACTGGTATCCAGACAAAAAGATGTTTTTTTAATGAGTAACTTTAGTGGTTGTGTTTCATCTGTGGATCAAATTGAACGTCTTTCTTTTATTAATATTTGGTCAATGGCTGAAGCGTGTGTCTTGAGTAATAAATACAAAAACAACCCCTATTAACAATGAAAGGTTTTGTTTTGAGCAAAATATTTTTTGTGTGCTGTACGAGTTTCATTTAAAATTAGCGTACAACGGAAACTAAAAACAACTGTGTCGTTTATGGTGAAGTTCTGTCGGCTAGACAATGCCAGAAATGGGTTAGAAATATTAAATCGCGCAATTTTTCCTCAGTAGAAAAACCAAAAAGTGGATCTCGTAAAGTTATCGATGAGGATTGCATAGATTCAGAAATTGAAATCAATCCAAAGAATTTCATTCAAGAAATGACGAAGAAAAAAGAAGAAGAACGGATCTTCATGATTCGCGTTGAAATGCGCATGAACAATTATCCGTCAGGATCGTCGCAGCGTATATGAAGCTTGTACATAAATAAATAAACACTGTCGATAGCACACAATATTCGGTTATTTCTTCAAGTAAACATAAATAATACACTTGAAATCGATTCATTATATCATTCACATATAAAAAAATGGTCGATAAATTTGGGTTAATGATTAATACAATAGTACGATGTACGCAAGACACTCTCTCCGCCTCTGTCCCCCAATCACAGTCTCCGACCTGCAAGATACTTCTCCGTCTCTTTTTCTCTCCGAGCTCAACGTCTAAAACTACTCTTTCTAAATCACTGGAATTCGCTCGCAAATAGGCGATCATACTAGCATACAGGTTAATGATGATATCAAAAACAGCCTCATGAACTATTTTAAATCGAAACCACCTCATTTTTTTAAAAAGAGAACTAAAAAAAATCCCAATAGCCAACGCCCTTTTGTCTGGGTATATCTGATATTAATATACATATATACAAAGAAGACTAGCAATCACACCAAGCAAAACTGTTGCAAACCAACAAACAAACAAAACCAACACCAACCAAACAAACATGTTTATAAAATATTTTCACTATATCAAAAAAAATATCACTATCATTAAAAACATCCTATAGGAAACATAAATTAAAAAAATTACTTCTGAATAAAATTTAACACCTCTGGAAAAGTGGAAGTACTGAAATGACAACAATCAGTCAGTTCATCGTTCTATGTAAAAAAAAATATTTGAACTGTGTATTTGAACGTATTCTATGACGTATTTGTAAAAAAATATGACCGACAGATGACATTTACATATATTTTGTACGATTAAAATATTGACACATGTGTGTACTGTCATACCTAGAAAGAAATTTAAATCTATATCAATTTTTTTCAAGCTAAAATTACATCATTCCCATCGCGCATAATGCGGACACGGACTGTAAAGTGTTAATGCGAAACTAATAAATGCATGTAGAGAATCCAATCCCGGAGTCCCGGACAGTTTTAGGTGCTCTTGAATCCCGAGATTAGTAAACGTAATCCCGAAAAATTTGATCTAACAGAAATCGTACACCTTACCAGCACAATGAAGCCTACTAAATCGAGACATTCCCGCCGAAATCTGGACGCTTGGAAATAGTAACGTAACTACTAATTGGCGAGCTTAGACGACGCCTAGGGTCAGTAACTGTCTAATCTATGTATATATATATATATATAGAGTACATATATGTTTTTCAAATTGTTATGTTAACCTTTCCCACCCGGTGATGTATTTACTACACATCGACTCTAATAATGGAAATATCGATATGAAATATAATAGATACGGGGCGGAGAATTTTTGTATTCCTCCGTAATATAATTACGAATCACATCAAAGTATTATATTATATAAGTATTCATCTGCAGCGACGGAAATAAATAATTTGTCGGAAAATCAGGAATTTTGCAAGTATCCCAGCACTCATCCCGGGATGATCTAATGCAATCCCGGGATCGAAATTTTGGGTCGGAATTGGATTCCCTATACGCATGTATAACGAAGTATTAAATATTAATTCCTCTATGGCATCTTTCTATCCCATGAATTTTGTTACGTGAATTTAGTATCATTGACCTTTAAAATTAATCAACTATTACTAACCGGACCGTAAAGCGTTAATTAAATGGAATAAATAATAGTTGTATATCGCTAATTAGTAATTTATGTTTATTTCAATTTGAAAATAAATAAATACAGCTCAGTTAATGCGACTATTTTATAGACTTTTGCATTGAATTATAAGCGTGTTCCATGACTTTTGTGACTCATTGAGCAAATACACATATGAACTAAATTATACTTTAAGCATTATTTTATGTATGAATTCGTCAATAATTCAGCGTAGTGTTCGCTTGAAATTACTTCCTCTTTTTTGTGTTATTTTCGATGAAAATGTATATGATCTTGTTGAAGAGAAAATGGTGGAAGACGGAACAAGCTCCCGCTGAGTTTTGTGTGGGCTTCGGTTTTATTGGCTCAGTGTGTGTCCTTCGATGTGTGCGAATTTCAACATCGTCAGAGTTCAAAAATGTATTACGGTCGCGACGACGCTTCCGGCGGACTCCGGCTTCCGTTTCCGCTCCAAGCGCCAGACCCTTCCTCTTTCTTGCTCCATAGTAACCGAATCTTGCCAGTTTATTTTCATAACGGAAGTATGGCCACCGACCGAGTGGGTACAGCTAAAATTTTATTGCTCTTCTTTTTTCTCCACCAACGCATGAGTGCACTTATTTGGATTGGTAGTTGTAAATTTTTAAAAAATAAAATATCATATCAAATTTCCATTGAAGAATATCAGACATTTTACTAAGAATTTTCATTGGGGAAATGGGAAAACATTTTGATATATATACTTCACATTCAAACCTCCAGACATATCACTCGAGGAGTAAAAACCTTAAGTTTTCAATAGAACTGTTGAATATTTTCCATAACCCTCTCAGTGCTAAACGCCAGTATATGATAATTGTCGGCTTTGGCGAAAAGGTGCCAACAAATCTATTAGGTTGTCCCATAAGTTTCTTTCGCAAATTAACACAGATCTAATCATAGCCATGGTTGAATAAAACCCGTGATATACTGTTCGCGAAATAGCTAACAAGTTAGAAATTCCACGAACGTTCGTCCATAATCATCTGACAAAATTGGGTTACATCAATCGTTCAGATGTGTGGCCTCCTCATGAACTGATTCACTCAAACAAACTTCAGCCTATTTCAACATGCGATCTTCTTCTCCAACGACATAATAGCCAACCTTTTTTGAAGAAACTTATCACTGGAGATGAAAGTTGGATACTCTATGAGAATATCCAACGTAAACGGTCTTGGACCAAGGGTACAGAAGCTTTTACTGTAGCTAAACCTGACCTACATCCAAAAAAAAGTTTTGCTATGCATTTGGTGGGACTGGAAGGGAGTAGTTTATTATGAGCTACTTCAGCAAGGTGAAACGATTAATACAACAAAATATTGTTTCCAACTAGACAATCTAAAGGATGCAATTGCCAGTAAATGGCCAGAATTAGCGAACAGATGATGTTTTTCATCACGATAACGCCAGGCCTCATGTGTCTTTGTTCGTCATAAATAAATTATTATCATTTGACTGGGATGTTTTACCTCATTCTCTATACTCTCCGAACATTGCCCCTTCAGATTATTATTTATTTATTTCATTGAAAAATTCTTTACATGGTGAAAATTTAATTCAAAAAATGATATAAAAATGTACCTTGATCAATATTTTGCCAACAAACCTGAGAAATTTTGGCAAGAAGGGCAATATAAGGCTTCCAGAGAGATGGAGGAAGGTAATAGAACAGAATGTATCATATATTATTCAATAAATTTTGATGTAATACTAATTATTGTTTATTTTTTTCTTAGTATGAAGACGAAAGAAACTTATGGGACACCTAATATTTTTAACCCTATCGGACCGGAAATCATGAAACAGAGATGTCTAAACATTTTCAACATATTTTTTTTAATATAGAAACTCAATATTCAACAAAAAATCTTATTCCAAAGAATCTTTTAACCGTCATAAAATTTAGGTGTAATTAACTGAAATCGCTATCGTCGGATAAGTTCTTTCATCAAAGATAAAACGAAGATAAGACGAATTTCGTTCGTGTTGTCTTGAGAACAGGTGTTTGTTTTGATAATAGAGATACTCGCATCATTCTTACAGTTGACCAATTTTGTTATTCCCCCTTGACTATTCTGGAGTGACGTTATTAGCCAAATATTCCTTTGCAAAATCTACTCCTTCAGAAGTAAACTGACAGGCACGGTAACTCTGTCTTTTTATTTTCGCAACAAATTAACAGGCAAAAATAGCTGAACAATAGAAAGCAGATGCCATGCAAGTTGAACATTAAGATATTAATGAATATTGTGTTCTATCAACAGTGTTAAGGTTCATTTATAAAAAAAGTGGATTTACATTAGAGCGTAGCATGTATGTTCTCCGGTTTGAAAGGGTTAATCGAATTTATATGAAACAATGAACAAACGATAATTTTTCTTAATTGCACGTTTGTCATTATTCTTCATATTTATTTTAAATGATTTTTTTCTCAAACCCTGTACACCCCTAAAAGGGATATCACAAGGCAATATAACGAGAAGGAGATGCTTAAATATTACCTCATGAAAATATTTTAATATGAGATAATAAATAATATCAAATCCGAAAGAGCTGAATATATCCCAAAGGAAACAATTTACACATTCAAGAAGCTACTGCTTTGAAACGATAGCAAGCAAAGAGATAAGTCTTTCTTTTTATTGTCATAACCTATCTTGGAATGAAATATTCTCGCATTTTATACGGGACATAAGAAGAATTTAAATAGGATAGAGTCATTTTTCTGCATCCATTTCTTTCAAAATTACTTTTGCGAATTTCATACACAATCAAATCTACAAGTATGAATATGACAAAATATTAACTCTTTTCTTCCGTATATAATAAAACGCTCGTGTTTCAAGAAATAATTATATAGTAAACACATATTTTACTTGCATTTGCTAATATTTATTTATCATAGAAATGCCATTCACAAAGGACTAAAACTATTCAAACGTTTATTGTAACATGATTAATAATTGACATACAAGGAAGAAATACTTTTTTTATCGGTTTGAGCCAAATTAGTGCATCGCCTCCTCGTTTATCGCTTATGTTCCATAGGAACGCTTTGTATAAATTTGTAAATGCAATGAAAACGTCACCCCATAATATATTGAACAGCATTCTGAATTAATGTTTATAAATTTGAACAATTTATTCTAGATACTACTTCACAGCAACTCAAAAAATTAAACGATGGACTAACCCGTATAGTGGTGCAATCGCCTATTTGCGACCGAATTCCAGTGATTCAGAAAGCGCATTCTTACACGTTGAGCTCAGACAGAGACGGAGAGTGTTTTGCACGTTGAGATAATGATGTGTGAATGATATAATGAATCGATTTCATATTGTTTATATGTATGCAAAGAAATGATCGAATATTGTGTGCTATCTACAGTGTTTATTTATTTATGTACAAGCTTCATACACGCTGCGACGATCCTGACAGATAAGTGGATTTGTATGACGATAAGTAGCGGACAAGCAAATATAGCGTCTAAGATTTTATGAAAAAAATCATAAAGAATTTCAAATGAAAAATTACGCATAATACCTTGTTAAAAATACGAATCAAAATTGCTCCAATTGAATATATTTAAATATTAGAATCCATCCTATAACTTTGAACGAGTTCTATGTCTCTTTTACAGTGTTTTACTTGGAACGGATACATTAAATGGATCGAGGGATGGGCATACATGTAATCCTGTAATAAGCTCGTTCCAACCTTTCATAGCGTTAACTCTATGATATCTTATTTCTTGTCTATTTCAACTTTCTGATAATATTTTTAACCGATAACTGTTTTCTTTTCGAGGCGAGTATTAAGTTTAGTTCATTCCATAAGACTATCACGTACGATTGAATCGAATGTTTAATACATTTCTGCAAAAAACGTATCCACTCATGACAATTTATACATTTGTTAATTGTCCATAGGAGAATTTTTATTTAGTGGTTTCCCATTGTTTGTCCCCATTGAGTGTGAGTCAGAAAACTTGCTGCTGAAAATGTCCTGCTCAACCTCCACACTCGTTGGTGGTATCGTCATCAGATATTTAAATGCTAGTTCGAGTTGATGATTGATGTGATTCGTAATTATTACGGAGGAATACAAAAAATTTGAACCCCGTATCTATTATATTTCATATCGATATTCCCATTATTAGAGTCGAGGCGTAGTAAATACATCACCGGTAGGTGAAACCGAAAGCTGAACGTAGCAATTTGAAAAACATATATGTATTACTGCCCCAAGGTGTCGCCTAAGCTCGTCAATTAGTAGTTACGCCACTGTTTCCAAGCGTCCAGATTTCGACGAGAATGTCTCGATTTAGTAGCCTTCAACGTGCTGGTAAGGTGTACGATTTTTGTTAGATAAAAATTTCAATCCCGATTTTTTCGGTACTACGTTTACTAACCCCGGGATTTATGAGCAACTAAAACTGTCCAGGATCCCGGGATTGGATTCCCTACCTATGACCTATTAAGCCGGAAAATATATTCTGCTATTTTTAGGAGAATTGTTGTGTGGGTGTTATTAAAGTCAATTTGTATTAAACCAAAATGAGTTGGAATCGAAATGTAAATATGTACAATAAAGTGATTGAATCGAATACAAATCTCTTTGGATATTTTGCAGTACATTAGTGTCTATTAAATAAATTGGCAAAAGTCGAATTTCGAACGTGAAATACCACATTTCGAAGGCAACCCGTCGAAATGCTAAATTCGCTAGGTACGTCTCGCATTACAACACCGGCTGAGCAAATATCCGCATAATAACCTCGAGAAAAGTGTTTATTCGTGGAAAGCAGGGTTAGCATGTCGTTTCAGGAACTGAGCCCCAGGGTGTGTTTTCCGAGCCGAAGCAACCCTACCCTTAGTGTGGTGGGGCCGACACCCCCCGGCCAGCCCCAGCATGTTTCATTTCCTCTCAGCCTTTCCGCATACACTCATTTCCGCCTTCAACAGTTTTACGTCTTTCATTTCCCATTATATCACGGCTTTGTTGTTCCGAATGCATTATTCAAAAGCCATTTTCGCGAAGATATCGGGTCCAGGAAACATCGACTCCCACCATGCTCGCATTAAACACCATAAAAACAAACGACTTCCAAAGAAAAGTATTTTGCAAAGCTTGTCCACAGTTCGATCGGCCGCAGTCGATGAATCCCATGCGAAAGACCGAACTTTTCAATACCACTTAATCCGGCGATGCATTTTCAATATTAATCAAAAACTTTGACGTCATAATGGAATCGACTTAAACCAGATAAGATTACCGAATAAAATGGCAATATTGCATAGGGCCATTTGCCTTCGCTTGAAATCCGGGTGAGATAAGTAATCTCGATGCTGAACTCGTGCTAAATACAATGCTGATCAAAAAATACCTTTTATGTTGGCATTATATTAACCCATCATCATTTTATTTCGATCATTCAATATTCGCAAACAATTTGATATTTACATATTTATGCCTTTGATAAACGAATTAGCGATCGATCCGAAGACAAATTTAAAAATACATTAGGTGCTAAAAATTATTTGAAGTGATATTTCATATCATATGAAACTTATAAATGTTATCCGAGAGCTCTTACTACATGACTTTTGAAGTCCTGATCACCAGCAACTTCTTTGATCCATACTGCACAATTTTCCACAATGTCCATCTGGACTTGCACGGCGAATGATCTATTTTAGAAATTACATTGAGTACTACGAGATTACATGTTTATTAAATTTTAAGCATCCAATCGTTCTATTTGCTGAAACTACTTTGGAGGAATATGCTGGACAAAACGGTGCTAAAATAAGCCTTTAGTTATGAAACGCAAAATGAATCAACTGCAATATGGCTACGCTTTCCATCATCAACATTTTCAATTAATGGATTGTCTATTTCGGTCTTCGCACGAAGATGTGTTCTTTGAATAAAGACAATTCTAATTTAAGTCAATATTTTTTAATTAGCAATACTTATTTTGACTTTCAAACTGCATGCGTATCTAAAGATCTGACAACACTTTAAGTACGAAAATTCTTAGTATAATTAATTAAAACTTTCGGCGATCTGACTTAAAAACGATTTTCACACTATGTTTACATCCACGGATTCAGAATTAGAAAGAATACGCATCCTTTTCTTGTTTCTACCCACTTTCAAGAAGTTTCCCTCTCCACTATTCGAAAATCCCTATATATCTCTCCACTTAAAAGGTTATTAGTTGAATCGCAAGGTTTAATTCTTTGAGTAGTGAGCTAATTTAAAATCATCATAAACTTAGATACTATATTAGTATGTCCGCCACTTAATTAAATCAATTTATCTGTCAAGGTCGTCGCAGCGTGTATGAAACTTGTATTCAAATAAATAAACAATGTCGATAGCACCCAATATTCCGTCATTTCTTTGCGTAAACATAAACAATACATATGAAATACACTTGAAATCGATTCATTATATCGTTCATATATCATTATTAGTCAATAAATTTAGGTTAACGATCTATTCAATCATACAATGAAAGCAAGATACTCTCTCCGTCTCTGTTTCTCTCTAAATTTAATGTGTAAGATATTCTCCGTCTCTGTCTGTCTCCGAGCTCAACGTATAGAAATCACTGGAATTCGAACACAACATTGTGTCTTACCTCTTTAAGGGGTTAACCAGGGATTACATTACAAAAAAGACGGTTTCAACATAGAAGGATGACGAATAAATGTATGCTACCTGATAACGATAATTTGTACGATTATCGAGTAAAATAGACTTTAATAAAGCAATTCTAAGATAAATATGTAGTTTTTATTTATATGATTTTTTTATTAACTTTTTTTAATGCGATTTTTGATATATTCTATCGTAGTGATTTGAAGTTATGCGGTTTTAAAAAATGATGCAACCTATCACTCAGTTTACTATGCGGTTTAAGTCTTTTTTTATGCGATTTGTGAGAATAAAATCGGACTGATTGACCTAAGTACAAATTGATTTGCACATTTATGCAACAAAAAGTAATTTACATGAAAAATTATTTATTGATAGATTGATGTTAGTGCATTAGATTGTGAATCTATCGTGATTTAAAGAGACCCGTATGAACCGACGGATAAATGCGGGAAAATTAAATCAATAATTATGCATCCAATGGCGTATAATATATTGCTATTTTTTAGATTGAATTATAAACTTTCCAGAGTAAAAATACGATGTTTGAATCGCTAATTTGAATGCGTATATAATTTAAGTTTTTCCAAGGAACTATGTGCTTCGATTGACGTAGACGTTATTAAAGGATCTTCCTCATCTGCTTCATCATCTGCTTTTAGTTTGTCCTTCGAAATGTTATCTATATAATCAATATCAAATTTAATACTATTATATATCTATTTTCAGCTGTATTTGGCAACATTTACCTTTTTTTTATTCACGACCAACTCCTGAAATACAATGTTTTTCTTATTAGGCGTCACAAAATAATCTAGATTTAAGCGCTGGATGATCCATTCGAACAAATATTATATATGAGGAGGATCAATTTCTAAACGCGCCATACAAGAAAATTATCGATTCGGGAATTATCCGTAAATTTACCATTTTACTTTTATTTTTCATCTGAATGTTTGTAAGATTCTTATAAATTCTATCGTAGGCGATCATCATAGAATTCCTTGTATCAAGGATTAATTGATTACATGTTTCATCGAATTTTGGTGATAAATTAATCCAAAGATATAAAAATGAACATATTCAGCGCGGACGTCAGTGAGTTTTCAGGATAATTTGTGATTTCTTTTAAATGTTGCTTCTCATAGATTAAAATGCATAAAAATCAACATTAATTTTGCATAAGATTCACATCGCACAAAGGAATGAAAATAGCGTTTTTTTCTTGGAAATCGCATTCACGATTTTGAAAGAAATTGGAACAATGACATATTCTAGGAAATCGAAGAAAACAAAATGATATAGATTTTGAAGTTTTTAATTGTATACACGCAGTAGTGTATATTGACTTGAGCGTCACGTAAAGTGAAATTCCAGCCACAAAGAAGGAGAATCGATACTAATCCCTCCATCTCTATTGCATACATCATATAAAGCAGCCATTAGATCAATAGCGCGCCTATTTTATTATATAATACACAAACACACTTTTTCTGAGAATGAAATAGTTTCACTTCTATAGTACAAGGGTCTCATGTAGGGAATCCAATCCCGAGCCAAAATTTCGATCCCGGAATTTCGGGATTGCATTAGACCAGAATTTTCAATAGATAAATAAAACACTAAAAAATTCAAATATTATTTTGAAAATATGCCTGAAGTAACATTAAAGCATTGAGTGTTTGGTAATTTAGTCTGAATCTGATTTTGGAAGCCAGGCAACTTGCTGCTGAAAATGCACGCTCAGCCTCCACACTCGTTGGAGGAATCGTCATTAGATATTTAAATGCTAGTTCGAGTTGATGACGGTGTGAGCACCCATTTTCGTATAATACCATCAATGTGACTGATAAAATTCCTTTCAGCTGAGACACGGACTAAAACTCGCAAAATTCCCGATTTCCCGATAAATTATTTATTTCCGTCGCTGCAGATGAATACTTATACACTATAATACTTTGATGTGATTCGTAATTATATTACGGAGGAATACAAAAATTCTTCAGCCCCATATCTATTATATTTCATATCGATACTCCCATTATTAGAGTGGAGGTGTAGTAAATACATCACCGGTAGGGAAAGGTTAACATAACTATTTGAAAAACATATATGTACTATATATATGTATACATTAACAATATTAATGACATGTAGAAAAAACACAAATATTCAATATTTAAATATAATTTCTAATTAATAAACAACACTTTGGTGTTTTTTTTTTTCTTCGTTTTTTAAAAGAGATTTGCCATACTTTCGGCTTATTCAAATAACATATTTTATGTTAACAGTAACTTGGTAATGAAACAAGCAAAAACTCTAGATATTCAAGGGTAGATTGTACCCTTAGGAAGCCGCCCTTAGGAAGGGGAAATAGTAATTTAATTGCTGCAAAACATTATCTCTTTGATCCCCTATTAAGAGGTCATTCCTTTCGCGACAACTTGAGTGCTTTTTCTGATTATTTTTGTTGTAAGTGCTTGATATTATTAAGAATTTAATGCCGCAAATCGACTAGTTAAAGCATCAAAGTTCAATTTTTGAAAATAATATTATTTACATTTAAATTCTTAGAAAGCGTGTCTGAAGTAGGTGTTGAATTTAATATTCCATTGTGTAATATCTTACATGTTTTCAGTGTTCATCTATTACTTTATGGCAAATTTTATTATGCAGAATAACTGCAACGGCATCCATTGCCACTTCAAAAACGTCATTAATAACCCTTTATGACGATTGGTTTAATTTAATTAATTTGTTCTAACATAACAGCATAATAGCGTTAGGTTTTTCCCCATATAAAAAAATCAATAGGTCGAATTAAATCAATAAATGTTTATCTCAACGACGGACGTCACAACAGGAAGCAACTCATTATAAGAAAGTATATTTTTATCTCTGGTACTAAGTTATTTAATTTATCTTTTTTATGATAAGGAAGTATTAACAGCGGCATTGGATTTGTAATGAATTTTTTATCGCGTCCTTTAGTTGCTTACGTCTACATGCATGAAAGAAGATCGATCGTCAAAAGATCAATAGTCCACGTCGATGTTTTTCAATGCACATGTAATCGATAAATACCCAATTTATGCTCTGGGGAAAAACAAAGGTATTCCAATTCTAAGAAGTTGGGGAAAAAATCGCATTTCAAAACCACAATGTATTGAATTCATTTTACACAATTAAAACGATACCAGAGAACGAATGTTAAACCGCAACTATTTTCAATATTCGATCATCAATATCATAACATATATTATATTATCATTCGTATAATTCTTCAAGTTTTAGATTGTATGCTTCAAAATTATCAGAAACAGCGAGTTACTATAAGAAAAGAAAGATCTACTCAGGTCACGTGTAAAACATCAATGCTATGTTATAAAAAATGCTCTCATCCCATGTATTCAGGGTTGCATTTAAGTACCAATCTATTATACGATAGATATCGTTAAGAAAAATCAATAGAATCTGTTCAAAGGAAGCGAAGATAAATTGCGGCGATCTTTTTAAATCATGATCTGATTCAAAAGATCATTTTTTGCATCAATTTAAAAACCATGTATCCACATTACATTATCAAAACTTCGTAAGATATAAAATTAATTTTGACTAAATATATAATGCTTTTGAGATTTGTTCGCGAAATGTTGATAAACCGCCTGCGGTGGATTTATGTTTTTTGCAAATGTTAGTAAGTCTATATACTCTGCACGTTTGAACATTCTGAAACACTGGTTAACTTGATGGAATGCAAAAAAGTTTTCGTTTATTGTTCCGAAATTAGCGTTTTTCAATCGAACATGTATACTATTTAATGGGAAATTTGTCAATATTTAATTCTAATGTTTTTTGATCGTCAGTGATGCTTCTTTTTATGTCATCATAAGGGAAGAAGGGGTCCTAGGCCCTCCTTTCATTTAATTTATATCTGTACTATCATCTTCTGATATCTCAGAGAACATTTCCAGAAAATTTTCTTCGTTGTAATTCCTTAAACTCCATAAACAGAATGTGGAAGAAGCTATGGCAAGTGGTATCAACCTTATCGAAATAGTATGACTAAAATATGTAGATAGGTAGGATATTAAGGTGCTACCTGTTTCTAGCGAGAGAGCCATAACAACAATGATCATTAAAACTGGCAAAACAAGGAATCTATGTACGAGGCATATCCCGAAAGTAAGTGTACTAAATTTTCATATTTTTTTTCAGAAAAAGTATATTTAAAAAAATAAGCAGGATATTGTTGATACACTTGTTACATATTTCTCAGCATAATCGCCATCCCGTTCAATGCATCTGGTGAGCCGTGGCACAAGCTTTTGTATGCCCTCCTCGAAAAACTCTCCCGCCAGCTCCTTCCCCCGCTTCAGAACCTCTTTCTGCACTTGCTCGTCGGTTGAAAATTTAATTCCATCCATATGTTCTTCCAGGAAGGGAAAATATGATAATCTGAAGGTACCAAGTCAGGGAAATACGGGGGGTGATTCAAAATATCCCAACCAAATAAGTCCAAGAGCGCCTTGGTGGCGAAGGCTGTATGAGGACAGGCGTTGTCGTGCAACAAGCATACTCCTCTCGTCAACATACCCCTCCTTTTGTTTTGAATGCTTCTTTGGAGTTTTTTTTTAATTTCACAAACACGCGAGGTAATACACTCGATTCTTCTGTACGGAGTCCTGATATAGCTGGCCGAGATCAAGCGGCAGGGAGCGCTCCTAATCACCGCAGCATACTGTATCTGAAGAAGCGGTGCTCATGATAGCTGAAGTCCCCCCGCTGCATATCCAGGCAAAGAAGAAGTCCTTGGACTGCGAAGATCCTAAAAACCACACCATACATGACCAGAAACTAAGGGAAGCCGGTGGAAGGTCCGAAAACATGGTGAAACGACCTACCGCTTGACTCAGATGCTCACTGGACATGGATGTTTCGGTCCATAGCATAATGGCGAGCAAGAAGAACTAGGACCTTTGGCGCGATTACGTTGAAGAAATTCTGAACGCTAAAGAGGACAGTGAGAGAGAGAGGTGAAGAGCGCCTATCCAACACTAGAATCCTAGGGCCAATCATTTAAGGCCAGACTGCCTGTCCTCCCTGAAGTACTAGAACTGAAGTACTGAAGTGACAAGGCTAACCCTTAAACACTTACACTTATTTTCGGGATATGCCTCGTAGAATCTAGAAATTAATAAATTACGAAGGAAGATGTCTAGAAGATGTGCCAGACGAATTCATCATTAAAAATTTTGCCCAATAGCAAAGATCTTTGGAAAACTGGAATATCGACGTTAAAATGTACTTTATTCTAAATTAATAAATTAGAATAACTAAAAAAATTATACGAACAATAAAATGGGGGGGAGGGGCTCAGTATTAATAAGTTTAAGAATCGCTTTATTTATGGAGTGAGTGCTCATGTTTTGGTGAGTACATATTACAGTTTACAGATAATTATTAAAACAATTCAACCACAATTTCCGCCATTCAGATTAAACGACGACACTTCATGACATTTAAATTGAACCGAGGAAGATAACCTTTGGTTTCCGGCGAACATAATTTCTTTATGCTAAACCAGGATGCAGGAAATCCTGCTCCGTAACCTTTAATGGAAAGATAAGATATTAATTACTACGAAGATGTACGACAAAATACAACCCTTCTGCGATAATAATTCACAGTGTAAAACGAAGACGATCTTGGTAACTCGGTCGTAATTTTTTTTAATATTTTAAATAGTATTATTTAGATATTATAGCCGTATTTTTAACATATATAATTTGAAGCTCGTCTATTGTAGGTCGGTAAACTTTTCAAATTATAGGTCGGCTCGTTTTCGTGCGGTCGTTGTGCCGGAAGTTTACAAATTCATCAATAAATTTGTGGCTAAATAAAATCACAAAAATCATTATGAGTTATTGGACGCGAGTTTACGAGTAGTTCCCGAAGGCTGGGTCATTAGAAGCAAGAAGCCAGATGCTGCATTAAATGTAGCTAGGGACAAAAGGAGGAAATTAGCATAAGCAGCAATAAATAAATGGCATAGACATAACATTGGTTGAACATAGGAAACAGCAGCAACATGGGAACAAAGAGGTACATTTTGCCGACACCAGAGGAAGTTATTTCTGGCACTTCCGTGTTCAACTGCTTCACCTTTCGCCGCAGACGTCCGGCATTACAAAAATAACACTGGCGCTCTGCTACTCGCAATCCAAGCCGTCTTCAATCGAAAATACATAAAGCAAACGAAAACTGGAACGACCGAAACGGGTAATTATACATTTCGATCTACAGTGAGTCAAAAACTATGAGAAATGTGTATAATTTAGCAAAATAGATAGTATTATAACAATGACTGAAAAAAAATATTAATAGATCTGTAGCGTGAAAACATTACGCAACTCATACATACCTTGATGCAAGGCAAAATGATAAATTTGCATCCATTTTCTAGAAGGAGTCCTACAAACTTTTAACTTATAATTATGTCCATATTAAATTCATCAGCTGCATCATGGAGACCGTGCGAGTCACGGAATAGGGTGTGTCCCCAGACAAAAAAATTCAGTGGTGTCAGGTCTGGAGGCCGTGTAAACCACGTAATATAGTGCACGACTCCAGATAAAGGAATTCAGTGGTGTCAATTCCGGAGACCGTACGAGCCACGAAATTGAGCCGCCTAAAAGAAGAAATAAGAAATAAGCACCGCCTTAGCAAAGATGAAAGAGGAAATGCTACTTCAGACAACTACAGTTGAAATAATATTGCGATTTATTCGTATCCCATGACTTTTGAGACTCACTATACATTATTTCAATCAAAATCTCCAAGACAACATGATCGATACACATTGATCATTTCCGAATCAATGTATCATTGAATCAAATTCTGCTATAAATTCATTTTTTTTCTTTACGAATCGATGTGAAAAATAAACGCATGTCATTTAAAATAATTCGTTCAGATATCATCTGAGATGCTTCCAATCTTATCCTGACCTCGCCTATCAAGATCCACAGTAAGAGTAGTCAGATTAAAATAGGATTAAATTTGTATCTTATTGAACATCAGTTTCAAATTCAGATACGTACTCCAAAAGTGATGTTTTAAATTTAAAAATATAATTTTGTCATTATCTCCACAATTGATGTCAATCGGTGTACCTTGATATTTATCAGCATGTGCAGTTATGACGCAAGTCCTTATTGCGAACATCTCTTAATTTGATTATTAGATTTATCGTCGAAGCTATATTTTCATATTGTTTAATTGCATCATTGTGTGAAAGCTACCGAATTATGGATGATCGTTCTTCTATTCTACAATTTTCTATGAATCTTGCTCTCCGAGCTCAATCATATTTTATTGAGGAAATCCTTCAATATTTGAGTTGTGAAACAAACTATACAGTAATATAATATTAGTCACGTCGTCAATTACATTTTCGCTTTTAAAATAAATCATAAAAAGAGGTGTGAAATCTCATTTAATCAATGAGAAAAAGTTGAGTGCCAGTAGCTATTTTTTTATTAAAATATTTCATATTAGGTATACTAGAAAATAATAGCGGTTTGTTTGATACAATTAATAATTAGGGACAAATTTTCTTAGTTTGGTTATCAATTTTTGTGAATTCCCTTCATGAAATGCTTCTGATTTTGTCACAAAATATCTGGCTTGGTCTCATATTTTAATTACGCGATTTCTATAGCATCCCGGGTTCCCGTACCAGGATTTTCAATAGGTTAAGAAATTATCTTGATAAATTTGAAGATAAAAATTAATAATAAGTCCATTTCTTTAATATAAAAAATAATTTGAAGGCGAACTTAAATACTATAATAGTTTGATGTGATTCGTAATTATATTACGGAGGAATACAAAAATTCTGAGCCCCGTATCTATTATATTTCATATCGATATTCCCATTATTAGAGTGGATGTGTAGTAAATACATCACCGGTAGGGAAAGGTTAATATAACAATTAAATATAATAACAATCCCTGGGCATCGTCTAAGCTCGCCAATTTGTAGTTACGTTACTGTTTCCAAGCGTCCAGATTTCGCCAGAAATGTCTCGATTTAGTAGCCTTCATCGTGCTGGTGAGGTGTACGATTTCTGTTAGATAAATATTTCAATCCCGAATTTTTCGTGATTACGTTAACTAATCCCGACATACAGATGAAGAGAGTCTTTTTGCTTCATAAGGTTGGACTTTGGGGTGAAATTGATACTCACCGATTGATACTTAAAGACTTTTTCGCCCTTCTTTCAACTTATTATTACAGGGACGACGAGGCATTTAGAATTAAACTGTTCAATGTACAATTAACTGAATATTTCAATATTCGGTTAGCCTTCCATTAATGGAATATAATTGATTTTGCTCTGCTTCTTTGTTATATGAGCAATGTAATTATATATCACACGCAAATAAACGATCTGCTGAATCTCTCAACTACAGCATGTAATAAAATGAGCTTTGCTTAGTATCAGAAAAGAGAGATTTTTTCCGTATCGAAAATAAATCATGTCTTCGTTGCTGGCATATTTCAAAATCATTTGTGTGATGCAAACAAGACTGGCAGAAACGGATTTGTCTGAAGGTATATCGCGCATCAGTTTACAGGGCTGTCCGATTTCGACGTCCAAATCAAAATTTGATTCGTAACATGCGCCGAAAATTAATTTTGACATTCAATTTATAATAAATGGATGTTAAATCTTACGATATTCCTATTTTTCATCTAATTGTACATGCATTTAATTAATTCAGTGTGTATGGGAGCTTTAATTGATCCATCTTGGATCCTAATACCGTCAGTGTGTACTTTCGATACGATGGCCAACGGCAAAAAGCTTTACAATGAAGTCGAAATAATACGACGAAATCTATTGCTCGTCAAGATAATTGGACATTGTTTATCAAGAATTTCCTCGATTGAGATATCAAAAACAGATATTGCCTATGATAAATTTGGATTTTCCATAAGACACGGTGACGAAAAAATCCAAAAGGTTACCTGAAAAGGAATGCTCGTCTCTGGAATACGATGAAAATTATTATAGAACATGTTATTGGCAACATTCTGCCAGTTGTACGTCCGAAATTGACGGTCTTCTGATCCAAGAAAATCTCCTTTTTGGCGTTTCCGTCGATCATTCAGATCAGGGTCTCCAAACATACATGAATCCATCGAACGGATTATGAATTTAAAAACGACAAATTAATCATACTTGAAGCTATTTATGTAATATAATAAAACAATAAGTCCGATCGATATTTTATTTATTTTAATTCTTTCCCTTTTTGCATATTAATAGCCTGTAAAATAAATAATTATACTCAAGCAAACAAATCAAAAGTATATTTAAGCTACAAGGAAAGATAACGGATACAATCAGGAATTCAACACAAAGCAAATACCAAAGACAATAGTATTATTCTAAATCTTGTGTTATCCTTGATATTTCATAAGAACTGGAACTA
This sequence comes from Stenopsyche tienmushanensis, assembly GCA_008973525.1. Lineage (NCBI taxonomy): Eukaryota > Metazoa > Arthropoda > Insecta > Trichoptera > Stenopsychidae > Stenopsyche > Stenopsyche tienmushanensis. The sequence continues at coordinate 264,011 of WACJ01000278.1, read as the reverse complement.
ATTATGGATCATTGAATCATTTACCTACGTCATGTTATATCAGACCAAATGTTGGCATAATATTTTACTTCTAAGAATCACATTGTATAGTTCATAATATTCAAATGGTGCAAAAAGATATTCAGCATATTCCATATGTAATATAAAATATTTTTAAAAAATAAATGCCGGGACATTTAAGCACGTTGAACAAAATCAACTATAAATTATTGAACTAAACATACTTAATACAATCTCCAAGGATTAAATTTTCCACGAAGTTGACGAACGTTCAAACTAATGTTACACCATGCTCATGATCAAATTCCTGTTATAATATTATACAGCTTCATAGAACCTTCCTCGAGTATTTTAAATGAAAGTTAGTTTATTTTTCCAGGAACGATGATCTAAAGCGAACCGACATATATTTTTGGAAGCGAACCGGAACGAAAACCTAATTGAAATTTAATTTAAGTCAAAATTTAGACTAAATTTCAATATTTTAAAAATAAGGTCCAGCGAATATATCGTCTAATTTCCATTCTTACAGCCTGGTAAAAACATTTCTCACGTAAAGTATACAATAAATTAAATTATTATTAATAAATCATTTGATTTAACCTGTACGGTAGGATGATCGCGTATTTGCGAACAAATTCCAGTGATTCAGAAAGAGGACACTTGTACGTTGAGCTCGGAGAGAGACAGATACGGATAAAACGTCTGTCATTCGGTAACTGCGCATGAAATACAGAGACGGAGAATGCATCTTGCGTATATCGTATGATTGTATAGTTAACCCAAATTTATCGACTAAAAATTATGTGTGAATGTATTGAAATACTCATCCATGGCCTGGAAAGTTTTGATACACTAATCGAGAAGACTATATGTATAAATTAATTAATTATGAAACATGGTCAACCCTCCTATAGGGTCCACTTCGATTGCGTAATCTTTTAAATAAGCAACCGGTAAAATACGTCAGGTCAATGCCCCCCCCCCCCTTGCTTGTAAGTCACTTGCACTTATTAACAAACTAAAAACGTACAAATTTGTATGGGTGCCTAACTTTCTAAAGCATTTGTTTCTATAGCGCGGTTCTTATCTCGATGCTATAGAAGGGCTGGGTGTATATTATATAATATGTATATATTATTAATTGTATATTCTTTAATCAAACCATCACACATGAATCATTTCAGATTAAATCAGTTAATTAGTCCATTACAAGCTTTTCTTTGTGACTAATCGTTTTGCTATACTATGAACCGCAAAGTAACCACTGGTTAGCATTGATAGTCAATACATGACACATAACAAAGCAATTCATTGGAAATTTTAACTTATTAATCATCATGCTGATTTGTATTTTTAAAAATATTGATAACCACAATAAATATTACCATTGATCTTCTTGTTGATGATTAAAATATTTTTGGTGCTTAAACGTGTTTCGTTGGTGTTAAAATGTACAAGTCTGAATTTGCGGAAGGATCGTAAATAATTAAGCTGTCTTGTACACCAAGAGAGACATGCGATCCTGAGTCATAATTTAAACACCGAACCGATCTATCATAAATTCGCAATCTATGGCAAAATTTCCCGGAAGGCGATCGATATATCGCCGGAAAACATCAACGTCCAATTCAAAAGCAATGAAATTGCATATTGCACTTCCGCTATTCCGTTTCTATGAAGCTCCAATGGTAAAGTAAGCCGAAGAATTTCAACAGGGCCGTACCATGATCTATTTGTATGTATCCGATGTTCTTTTCCGTTCTGATAATCAGACTCACAAACGACGAATTTTACTCAAACACACACAACAAATTGGTCTTTATTTGTTGGCCTTTTGTCTACGAATTTCAATCTTGTTAGCTCAAAGTGAACAATGCGGTGAAATTCGCAGAGTAATTTTCCGGAAGCGAAGAACAATTTGAGTCGTGGAGTCGTTTCTTCGATGACAATCAACTCTATCTGTGTCATAAGTGGTTGGATGTAGTAAAAATAAAAACATGTAAATATCCTGCCCGTAGTACAATTCATTTAAGTACTTTATTGCGATAATAAAATAGCGAAACATCCGGGTATGGACCGTTTCTAACTTTCACACGTCAATTGGAATATTTCATGTTGTTCGATTTTGAACAGCCTTTCTGCATACAATTCGGATGAGTTCATTATGGCAATCGAAATTATTTAACAAATAAAAAATATGTGGTAATAAATTTGATATTACAGAAACCAAAAACCAACATTATAAAGCATAATTTCCTTAATTATTTTATACATTTTCTCATCGCTTTGGCAGTCCTTTTAAATATGTTTTCACAGCAATCCATTGGGATCCCAGTCTTTGCGATTAGGGAATCCAATCCCGGGATCTCGGACAGTTTTAAGTGCTCATGAATCCCGGGATTAGTTAACGTAATCCCGAAAAATTTGGGATTAAATTTTTTATCTAACAGAAATCTACACCTCACCAACACGATGAAGGCTACTAAATCGAGATATTCCCGTCGAAATCTGGACACCTGGAAACAGTGGCGTAACTACTAATTGGCGAGCTTAGGCCTAAGTGCACTAACTGTCTAATCTGAGTATACATATATACAGCACATATATGTTTTTCAAATTGTTATATTAACCTTTCCCTACCGGTGATGTATTTACTACACCTCGACTCTAATAATGGGAATATCGATATGAAATATAATAGATACAGGGTTCAGAATTTTTGTATTCTTCCGTAATATAATTACAAATCACATAAAAGTATTATAGTATTTAAGTATTCATTTGCAGCGACGAAAATAAATAATTTGTCGGGAAATCGGGAATTTTGCGACTTCTAATGCAATCCCGAAATTCTACGATCGAAATTTTGGCTTGGTATTGGATTCCCTATTTGCGATAACTCCCTTATTATATGCCGTGGATCTGATTCAATTAGGGATTTTATTATCGTTGTCAAAATTAGAAAACTGTCCTATAATCGATTCATCCTTTAGACTGCTATTGCCTGATTTAAATATCATTGGATTTAACATCCACTAATAATTTGGAACAGTGATTAACTATATAAAAGTTAGGAATTGTTCAGATGATGATTTGGATTGCTGTGATTTGGATTTTCTAAATTTTATCAAACTGTGCTTAAGTTTTAATTATTTAAGCAGCGAGTGACCATACTAAAGCAAGTATCTGTTTTGATCATGTTTAATATATATTATAAGATCGAACTGAATTTTAATTTACATTTAAAATTCATTTTGTCAATATTAAAACTTAATTAAAGTAGAATTTTGAAAACAAGTTTACTTAAGTTTTTGACGCAATTGACCCTACACGGATATAATTTATTGGGACATATAAAACTTAAAAAAACTCACAAATATCGATTATATTTTTATGACTCGAGCGAAGGGTCATAAAATTTAAGCAATTCTCAATCGTCTTGTGTAAAATTCGTTCAAGATTTATAAATTGATATCGATTTTTAGGTACTATCAATCATATTATATGACCAAATATTTTGCATTAAATTATTTAAAGATGTTTTTATCTCATCATTTTGATAGTTTGTCGAATATGGGTATCTATATAAGTCGGAATTCTTATAAATTGCCAATGATACTTTGAAAATGCTAATAAATCTGAATCGTCGCCATTAGGTGACATTAAACTATTGAATTATAGTAATATCCTTCCATATTTATCAGCGACATAATCGCGAATGTATCTGATATTGAACATATTGATTCACTTTTAAATTTTAAATTTAGTAATAAATCATTTCAAATGTATTGTTCGAAAAACCACTATCTAATAATACGTTATTTAAATCTAAATTTATATAATATTTCCTTCTTCTGACCACAAATTCTAATATCCTAATGATATGTCCATAGAATGCGTGTATTTTGTATGACGTTAGTTGAAATATTTAAAAAGGAATTAAATTTACGCAAAACTTAAAAAAAATATTTGCAACAGTTACCTTCCGGGAAAACCGAATGGCAAATTTAAAAAATACAATATTTTATGATAGTAAAAATGTGATTTTATCTTTATAATTTTACGATGATATTATGTGACCTTTTTTCTTTAAAAGGCTTTGAACTCGGCTTTATTATCGAGCATTCCTACAGAAACACAAACGATTAGGGAATCCAATCCCGAGCCAAAATTTCGATCCCGGGATTTCGGGATTTCATTAGACAGTCCCGGGACCAGTCCCGGGATCCCGGGATTGGGATTTTCAATATTTTAAGAAATTATCTTGATGAATTTGATCAAATATTACTAATCAGTCCATTTGTTCAATATAAAAAATCACTTGAAGGCCAAAGAATTTTATTTATTTAAGAAAAGATAAAAATACGATTCAAAAATAGATAAATAAAACACTAAAAAATTGAAATATTGTTTTGAAAATATGCCCGAAGTAACATTAACACGTATCGTGCCAAGGACATTTTTCAAAAATGACCCACCAGGCCATCATACAAATTTAGTTCTATATTATATATTTATATATAAGGATTATAAATTGTGGTCAAAATTTAAAAAAAAAATTAAATAGAACCTATTTTAGGCCATCAGTCACCGGTGCCCGACGCGGCCTGTGTGGTCCATATGGGATGCAACGCATATTTTTTTTTTTGTACATATCTTTTTGAATAATACATTGTAATGATACATGATGGTTTATATTAGATTACATCTTATTTGTGGTATCAATCACTGACGGTTGACGTAGCGTATTACTTCGCGTACAGATTATTTATTCTATGATTCAAATTTACTTTTTCATTATGAAAAACACAAAAGTCAAACGGCACATAACTATTCAGATATATTTTTTGATATGTCTATATTGTAACAAATTACATCGACCTTTTTTTATTACATGAAATATGTCATCTGTGACAAGTTTATTTTAACGATGAATGGAATTAAATGTTTGAAAAGATTTTAGTCTAAGACAATGCAATTGAGAAGACTCTTTTTTATTGCTTTTTAGAACATTTATTTTAAATACTATAAACAATAGAGAAGATAATTCCATTTTTTCACTATTTATTCAATAGAAACGATTGTTTTTACTTTTTTTCTGTTCATCCCCCAAAATAAAGAGACGTTTTCTATTGGTCTTATTCTAACCAATATTATTGGTTCAAAATATCATGCTTTCAAAGTATAAGTCATACTTAGGCCTGATCCACACTATGATGCCGTTGACGGTTAGATCTCGTTCCGGTCTCGGTCCGATCAAATATTCTTACACAAGAAACAATCAGAGTATTCACACTATCGGATCGTTCCAATCCCGTTTATGAAAATATTTGACGGGACCGAGACCGAGATGGAACTGTTACCGGCACCATAGTGTGGATCGGGCCTTACTCTTTGCATATGACTTATTGGCATATTGATCACGGTTCATTTAATGTCAATCAAATCGATATGCTGATCAAGTTATAATAACTCAACGAATATCATCCAGATCACGTTCTTGATCGCCGACAAATAAGTTGGAAATGAAGAGGTTTTTTGATTTAATTATTTGGATCGTCAAACTACACAGTATTTATTTATATTGGAGCAAAGACATTCATTTCAGGCAGAAATTTCCACAAAGTATAATAATTTTGCTCCAAATGATACATTTTGCGGATAATTCCACTGCAAACCCAGAAGATCGGTTAGCAAAAATTCACAATATTTTCGATGATCTCAATATCAATTATAAAAAATATTATGAACCACAAGAATATGTCTGTGTTGACGAAAGCATGATACCTTTTCGAGGAAGAATCTCTTTTCGGCAATATATGAAATCCAAAAAACGGCATCATCTATCATTGCAAGACGATCGCGCCATGAACTTTTGAAAAAAAGATGATTCATCTCGAAATGGCAACATTGGAAGAAAATTTTCAAGGAATAGAAGCAAACAGGTTGTAACGTATTGTGGGGGGTGTAATGGTTTTCAACATCTATGTTTAGCGTGTTTCAATATAGTACATAGAAATATTTAATTCATTTATACAGTATCTTATACATAGAGCCTATTTTTTTAATCATATATTATTTTAAATTTATTATTCTATTGTTTTGTATTATAAAACTAGCAAATAATGTTCATGATCTAATGTGTGTGTCGAAAAAAAAGAGTTAAAAAGTTTTAGGTTAAAAAAGAGTTAAAGAAACTTTTTTAACTCTTTTTTAACCTAAAACGTATTTATAACATGATAAAATATGCGTACATTCACCTAAATTAGTATATTGTAAATGTTTAATTATAAAAATCTCGTAGAAGAAGAACATGGAATATACCTACCGTTTTTTTTGATATGGTTTTTTTTAAAAAAAAGTTCGGGTGTTCCGCTTGTTCAGGAACACCATGTCTATCAGATTATATATTAAAAACTGTTAAATGTGTAACTGACGGCGCACAGAGACTATTTTACTAAATCGAGTGCCATCAGTCACCGGTGCCTGCCACGGCGCACTGGTAACAATCGTCATCGGGCACCGGTGCCCGACGCGGCACGATACGTGTTAACATTAAACATTAGTGTTTCGTCATTTAGTCTGGATCTGATTTTGGAAGTCAGACAACTTGCTGCTGAAAATGCACGCTCAGCTTCCACACTCGTTGGAGGTATCGTCATTAGATATTTAAATGCTAGTTCGAGTTGATGATCGCGTGAGCCCTCATTTTCGTATAACACCATCAATGTGACAGATAAAATTCTTTTCTGCTGAGACACGGACTAAAAATCGCAAAATTCCCTATTTCCCGACAAATTATTTATTTCCGTCGCTGTAGATGAATACTTATATACTATAATACTTTAATGTGATTTGTAATTATATTACGGAGGAATACAAAAAATCTGAACCCCGTATCTATTATATTTCATATCGATATTCCCATTATTCGTCGAGGTGTAGTAAATACATCACCGATAGGGAAAAGTTACTATAACAATTTGAAAAACATACATGTTCTCTATATATGTATACATAGATTAGACAGTCACTGCTCCTATGCATCGCCCAAGTTCGCCAATTAGTAATTACGCCACTGTTTCCAAGCGTCCAGATTTCGTCGGGAATGTCTCGATTTAGTAGCCTTCATCGTGTTGGTGAGGTGTACGATTTCTGTTAGATAAAAATTTCAATCCCGGGATTTTCGGGATTACGTTTTCTAATCCCGGGATTCTTAATTACCTAAAATCGTCCGGGATCCCGGGATCCCGGGATCCGGGATCCCGGGATTGGATTCCCTACAAACGATAAATATACGATACGGTTAAGGTTAATGTGAGTTACGAATCCTATTTCTATTATGCAACGGGATTACATATAAATGCAGATTATTAAATTAAACAACTTCTTCTATAACTATTGTTTTTTGAAAAAGCTTACCCCAGTTTACGGAATTACGATTTAATAAATTCCTATGTAATCATCATAGTCGACCCATCCTTGTTCTAATGCATCCTAGAACCGCAATGATGTATCCTTGCGAATGCAATTATGGGAAGACTTTCTCTTTCGAGATTTATCTTTTAAGTTCAACGAGAACATACAATTGACATTTAAAAAAAATAGTATTCGACAACTTAAAGCAATTATGTCGAAACTTATGAAGTAAATAGGGTGTGAGGTAAGTAGGGCATGGTTTGAACAAGATAATTTTTTATTATATCAATATATTTAGCTTTTTGATCAAATTTAAATGTCATCTTTATTAACCAAATCCTATTTTACCCAATGCGCCTATAAATCATAAAAAGTTTAGATTTGAGAAATGTATAAATTTGGTCTGCTGTTTTTACCTACCTAAACTAAACAAACTGTAAATAACGCATTTCTCACTTTATAGACTCAATTAACCATTTTCTAAAAATTCTAAAAAAAACATAATAGATATTTCAGTATGACAAATTGATCATTTCTGCGTCGAAATATGACCCAATTCCTTGCTTTTATATATTCTATTGATACTGTATTATTTTAGACATCGACTCTTGTAAACTAAGTTGGCTTTTTTCAAATATTAACACAGATCTTCCAACCAAAATATTGAAACATGTGCGAATTAAAAATAAAGCCATTACTAAAAAAAGGCCTTACATTAGTATTAAACAATTTTCTGCGATATTTTGCAAGAATACGCTTATTAGGAAACTAATTTTTCATAAAATACATCTTATTTTGTGGCTATCTTTGATTAATTGCAAAAACATTAAATATTTTGAAATATACTCAAGCGCTTTCAAACTTTTTCAGACATTTTCAAAATAACACAATTTTCAGAAAATTGAAATTATTTCATTAAACACTCTGCGATTAATATACGACAAATTAATTTTAAAAAATCGTTTATCGAACCAAATAATTCGTTCACCGTTTTTAATACAAATTTTCTCAGAATTTGTTTATCTCGTAATGTGGTGATATACATACATATCTATATATCTACCATTTTTATATCTAAATTTAAACCAATTGAAAAAAATACTACATCACAAATCCAAAAATAGCTGTGATTTAATAGTACATTAACACCAGATATTTTTTAGATCGATCCTCATTAGGGCGTTCCCATGGAAACCCCGTGGATATATTTGAATTCTTTGCTCTATGGCACGCTTACCCTATTAAGACTTAATCTGCCGAAGACTTCTGCCTTTTTTTAAGAATCGCCATGCTTTCGTAGACATTTTAATAGACAGAATGAGAGCCAATTCCTCTTTGGAACAAAAATATTTAGGATAGTTAAAATAGCTGTAAGCTCGACATAAATCAGGCTATTAAGTACGTAGGATTTTTTTTAAGTTGCAACAAAATTACCCCAAATGAAAAAGAAAAAGTCCTAAAAACTTTTTCATCGAATTGAGTGATGTAAATATACATTATATATATTAAATAATTAATGATAAATTTTGCATTAAAGAATCATATCACTTTGACAGATCCAAAAATTAGGCAATTTTTAACAATTTTTTTCACAGTAAATACACCATATAATAAAATTAATATTTTTGGGATATATTAGAGCACTCTTACATTATACTAAAAAAATAATTATAATTAAAATAATTATATATTATATCGTTTTTAAAACATCAAAATGGCATGTCAAAAAAAATGCATATATGTTTTCCAAGTTCTTATATTTACCTTTACCTACCGGTGATGTATTTACTACACATCGACTTTAATAATGGGAATATCGATATGAAATATAATAGATACCTGGTTCAGATTTTTTTTATTCCTCCGTAATATAACTATAAATCACATCAAAGTATTATCGTATATAAGTATTCATCTGCAGCGACGGAAATAAATCATTTGTCGGGAAATCGGGAATTTTGCGAGTTTTAGTCCGTGTCTCAGCAGAAAAGAATTTTATCAGTCACATTAATGGTGTTATACGAAAATGAAGGCTCACGTGGTCATCAACTCGAACTAGCCATTAAATATATGATGACGATCCCTCCAACGAGTGTGGATGCTTTGCGTGCATTTTCAGTAGTAGTTAGCCTGGCTATCAAAATCAGATCCAGTATGATGCCTAAATAGCATTTCTCATATTTTCTATTGAGTCAGGATGTCGACGGAATAGCTAATCCTTCATAATTAGATACATCGTTTATCAATTTATTAGTTGGCTGTTTGGTTTTCGAAGCACTTCATTCAGAATTCTTTGATTTTGTGCCCTTAATTTCCACTTGCTTATTCGCTTTTTTTTAAATCTGTGTTAACATTGTCTTGACTTCATTATCTCCCCTTTCCAATTTCTTCACCAAAATTATGAACGTCATTCGTAGAGATAAGTATTAACGAGAGTCATATTCTGAGTTTTCATATTCTGTGGGAACAATTATTAGTTTGATGGATATATAAATCAGGTAAATTTTCCTCATTGTAATGATGCTATTTGTATGGAAAATATTTGAATGTAAGTTGGTGTATTTTGCTAGTTGGAGATGAGTTTATTCTGGGGTCGATGGTACTTATGATAATTAACCTATTTATTAAAAATTTGCCCATTGTTTTGTTATAACAAAAAGCTATCTAAGCAAACAGGGCATTCCAATGACAAAGCGATATTTTTTTAGATGCGGTTGGAACTTTAATACGGATGATGACTACTCCATTGCAGAAATAATTCTTTGAATATTGCAACAATAATAATCGTCATAGTGATTTTAAGATTTCAACAACATATATATGCCGGTTAGAAGTATTTTGCTTTTTTCGGTATGCCTTGTAGATCCTGAAATAAAGAAGATCATGCATGCCATGCTGTTGCGGATCTCTGAATGATATAAATCATTGGAGCCATCGGTTGTAAATTCCGATGAAATAAAAACACATTTTTCATCCAAAGCGATGGCACATGACAAAACGGAGTGATAGATGCGATAATATTTTTATTCTTCGGCTTTGATCTTCATTGACACAAGTCCATTAGGAAGTCTAAACACCGTGCGTAATCCAGGATGACCGCTTTCCGGATCGAGGCCCAATAGCCGACGATGAGTAACACAAAGAGTGACGAATCCCATTTCGAATCGGCTTAACATCTGACTAACGGCGCAGATCTTCCACTTTGCTTCCATCTTCCGATTCGCCTACGATGTATGGTCCTATGGTGCTAGGCACACCACACCATGCTCTGCGTAATTGTTGAGGAAAAAATGTCAGAAAATTCCTCAGCCAAGCCAACCGGAAATGACAATGACGCCCGCGCATCAACTCTGCTTGCAAAAAAACCGCGAAATGCTCACGTCTTCCTGCGGCCATCTGTAAGTCGTCAGCATGCACTTTCAAGGACGACGACTATGCTGAACTTTCGATACACTTTTATATAATGCCTCTGATATATTCACGAAGAACGTTGGAAAACCGACGGAACTAGTTTCCAGCGAATCGATAATGATACCATCAGAATTTTCAAGAGTCTCCCATTTGTGCATGGAAACACTCCTTTCGCAAAAATAATTTGGTAGCACTTCGTCTGGTGGGAATCCCGTATAGAGATTAAGTGCAGGTAATCCCCGCTTATTGCGACCCCGACAAGTGCGAATCAGTTGTAATGAAATGTTTGAAGCGAAACTTCTATAGATGCATAGGGCAAATTGGCTTGAACGTCACGAAAAGTGTAACTCCAAGCGGCAGTCTGTCGGAAAGAGAGGGAAAATCTTTTATAATGTGTCCATTGCATGCACCATAGAAACGATATGCGCATGCGCCACGCCACCCCTATTATGTTTGTGTGCCTATAGACGTAGCATAAAGCAACCGCTACACCAATAACAAAGATAAGGCGACTTTCATTCGTGTTGTCTTGAGAGCAGGCGTTTGTTTTGATAATTAAGATACTCGCATCATTCTTATCCTTGATCAATTTTGTTATTCCCCCTTGACTATTCTGGAGTGGCATCATTAGCCGAGTATCTTTACTCCTTTGCAAAATTTACTCCTCCAGAAGTAAACTGTCAGGTTTGCACGGTAACTCTGTCCTTTATTTTCGCAACACATTAATGGGCAAAAATAGCTGAACAAAAGAAAACAGAGTCGAAGAACTAGTGGAAAATGGAGACCTGCTTAGATTCCAATTGACAAATTTATAAAATAGTAAATCCGTAAATGTAACTGGAAAATTAGCTGAACGAACGCTTTCAGCGGGTTGCAGAATCGGAAAATTGAGATAACGCTATTCAGATAAAATCGATCAAAAATATTCCATATCTTCCTAAGCTCATAACCGCGATAATAATTTTATCCTTAATCTGAATCCAAAATTAATCCAATTTGTAAGCGTTAGATTAGAAATACGAACAACATCCGAATAGGACGCTAATTGGATTCTTAACGAATTTCACAGAATTCACAGTTTCGTAATGCTACTTGTTAGTGTTTGATTGGGCTCAAAAGTTTTGTTAAGGTCTGAAATTCGAAGAAAAGTCTCTAGAAAAAGTGATGCCTACGGTATTTTTGAGCTACGTTAAGGCTGCTTAGATAAAAACGGAAAATTACGCGTTGCGCAACAGATGCTATTTCTCGCCTTATTCCTCCAGTGACGGGTTATATTTGATTTTTTTCCCCAACATTGTCTCGGATAATCGAGAGTATACTACAATATTTTATTTTGTTTGTGAGAAAACTGATGTTTAAAAGCACCAAATATAATTGTTCCCTCATCACTATTTAATAACCATTAAGAGAAGGTGTTTTGTTATTGCCCTAATATTCTCACTTTTGGAAAATTCATCAGATACATCAAGATTTCTGTGCTCTATTTTTTGCAAACATCTGTAAGACAATCGATTGATGGCTTTTGGTTGAAAGATCTTCGTAAATTTTGTCGTATGGAGCTAAGAATTTGTGAAATTTTCGCTTAAATTCTGTGCTTTTTTCATAAGAAAAGATTTGTTCGGCACAGTTTATACCGTCATTAATGTTTCTTTTTTTTTTGATAAAATGCACAAGAAATTTTCTATCTATACTATCAATCTTTGAATTTTGGATTTTCTCAGATACTACTTCCATAAAATTTGCTTCGTCAGACTCTTTTTACATCAATTCCTCTGTCTTGGATTTATTTGGAAGCTTATCTATTAAGGCTGAAAAATACAGTATAAATATAATATATACATATGTGATTTCAATTGTAATTCTAAGTTTGTAAGTATTGTTTCATCTTGATATAATAAAGAGTTTGATCATCAAGACTAAGACAATCAGGGTTATGATCATCAAATTTTTAAACGGCGCCCAAATTGCTCAATTAGTCGGAAAAATAATGACGTATGTGTACTACTGTCAATGTTAGGACACTTAGCTTCTGTCTTACATAACAGCCAACTGACATAAAATGTATTCCATTCTAAGACTACTGTCTTGACTTTTTAGCAATCCCTTTTATGGGACTATTACCAACCATTATTATATGGTTTTTCATAGTGAATATATGTTTTAAAAATTTGCTCGCCATTTCCGATCACTTAATCGCAGGCATACGGATCAAATCTGTATTATTACTTTATTCTTTCAAGAAATAAAATTTTTGATTTATAAATATGAAGATCGTTTTCAAGTATCAACAAGTCAATCTAAATCAATATTTATTAACAAAACTTGCCAATATTATCCATGTAAAAGCTTAAATTATGGTATTTAAAAATTAAATTCATTCGATCGATCAAACCAGTTTGAATCCCAGAACCGATCAATTACCCTTCAATCATCAAATAGACAATTTTGCCCGTATTCATAAACCATCTAATCTAAACATCAAAATTTCTCCTCGCCTCGCAAATCTGCACACTGATTACCACTATGTTCCATATGCAAAATTTATGGAGCAATCAAGATTGATGATCAAGGTAAATGCTACCATCATTCAATTCGTTGTTTACATTCATCATGTCATATTCGAGTAGATGTAATCCTACTTTGATAACTTTAAACAATCGTCTTCCGATTCGATCGTTTCTTGGCAGATAAATTCATTCATACGTGCATAAATTACGCACATCCAAAACAACTTTCAAAATATTTTTCCACATCCGTCCATGCAAGTTTGCTGCACGCGGATGACATTCTTTCGACGATGACCTTGTGCTGAGATTTAAATGCATTCATAATTGTGCATACACATATGGATGTATAATCAATGCAATGCCCAACAGATGGCACATTGTGTTCAATCAACAAAATGGCCACCAACAACCGAAGCGCATAATTGAATCAAATTGAATACGATTATATGTTTGCAATTGATTCTAGGTTTCGATGATTTTTTTTTGTAAGTAAATCCTCATTAAATTTGATAAATCAGCATGTCATTGTTGAAGAAATACGAGAATAATCACTAAAGCAAAAAATGCAATAACGATCTTGAATTGCATGGCCATACATGGCAGACTGAATCATTTGCCTTTATATCTACCTTATTTGATAAGCATGGATTCAATATCAGCAAGAAATCATGCAAAAAACTATGAAAACATATATGATATAATTACCAGGCGTAAATGTGTAGTTACGCTACCATTTATTGCATAATGATCAAGAGGGCAACGAGCTTATCCTGCCATTTTTTGCAATAATCGTAATTTGTAATACTAAATACAGAAATCGCCAAGCCAAATGTTACCAAATTCACACCATTCAATCAAATAAAATCAATAATAAATTCTCGACATTTCCATATTTGATCCAAGGACGCCTAGGGGCTATAACTGTATAATCTTTGTGTAGATATATAGACTACATATATGTTTTTCAAATTGATATACTAACCTTTTCCTACCGGTGATGTATTTCCTACACTTCGACTCTAATAACGATAATATATATATGAAATATAATAGATACGGGCTCCACAATTTTTGTATTTCTCCGTAATATAATTACGAATCACATCAAAGTATTATAGTATACAAGTATTCATCTGCAGCGGCGGAAATAAATCATTTGTCGGGAAATCGGGAATTTTACGAGTTTTCAAGGATAATCAAGGTCTTCCGATGAAGTTTGTTGTCACTCTAGTCTAAGACGTCTCAAAGAACTATTTACAATGGCATCGTAAATATATGTCCATGACTTCCATGTTCAATTTCATCGCCGGCGACTGAAGTTTGACATGAGGGTATTTGATGCGAATCTTCTATAAGCACGGTAGGGCAATTTGGCCTGAAAGTCACGAAAAGTGGAACTTCAGCCGGCAATTGGCAGCCGGCAAAGCACAGCACGGAAAGAGAGGGAGAATCATTTGTATTATCTCCGTCTCTGTCGCATACATCATAGACACACTACGTTCATACGTTACATCACCTCTACTGCGTGTGTCTATAACAGGGATCGGTAGAAGCGGCTCGCGAGCCGCATACGGCTCTTTGAATAGACATTTGCGGCTCTTCGGAGTGAGTTTATGAGTTTAAAAGATAGAGCCGCTGAACAAACTTCGACTCTGTTTTCTGTTGTTCAGCTATTTTTGCCCATTAATGTGTTGCGAAAATAAAGGACAGAGTTACCGTGCAAACCTGACAGTTTACTTCTGGAGGAGTAAATTTTGCAAAGGAGTAAAGATACTCGGCTAATGATGCCACTCCAGAATAGTCAAGGGGGAATAACAAAATTAATCAAGGATGAGAAATGATGCGAGTATCTTAATTATCAAAACAAACGCCTGCTCTCAAGACAACACGAACGAAATTCGTCTTATCTTTGTTGAAAGAGCTTAATATTTTATCAGACGATAAGGATTTCACTTAGTTATTTAGAATACAATTTTTTATTGAATATTAACCTGTATGAGAGTACTTACGGAAATATCCGTTTTGACCTTCACTATTCAGAAAGAGCACTCTTGTGCATTGAAGCTCCGAGGCGGACAGAGACAGAGAGAACTTAGCGCAGTTCGGGAGACTGAGACGGAGAGCTTCTTCATATGCATCGCATGATTGTATAGATCGTTAAGCCCAAATTTATCGACTTATAATGATTTCGATTTCAAGTGTGTTATTTGTTTACGCAAAGAAATGACCGAATATTGTGTATTATCGAGAGTGTTTGTTTATTTAACTGCTTGCCGCTCTTCGCTGGGTGTTGAATGAGTCTTTGTTCAATTATCAATTCCTTCTAAAGGAGGAGCAAATGAATCGATTTTTTGTGCATTGTTTATGTAAAGAAATGACGTGGTCTTGTATTCACTATCAAGTGTTCATTTACAATTGACTCTGCCTCGAATTGAAGATTGTCTTACGCTGATTAGGAGCTGACAAAAAGTAATCGGTGTAAAGCGATTATGACAACAACGACTTCATCTATTTTAAATTTGCTCACTAACGAAAAGGTTAAGTATGAACATTTACGAATTTCTATAAAAAAAATTAAAATATTTTACGAGTTGATGCTTTTCCGCAACACATCATAGTTAAGATCTTCTCACTTGACAAACTGCCGACCCCTGGTCTATATGTAACATAAATCAACCACTAGCCAGTTACGCGCCTATTTTATTATTTAATACACAAACAAAACTTAATATTTTATCTAACAATTTCCGTTGACGCAACTTTTATTCCCATTTTGATGAGACCCAAACAATACAATGCAATAAAGCTACTATCGCTTTGTGTATTATCGATAGCAAAAAAATATTTTGACTACCGTCTGTTTATTGTCTGCGTTCGCTTTGTTGAATGATCAGTTGATACAATTTATTTTCGTTTCTAATAATATAAATAATGATCAAATCTAATGATAATTTTTGATAATAAAGAAGATTTAATAATCATCAACGAATCTTTGAAATTCGCGATATGACCAAGGACACTCGCGATAATGCTGGGCTTATCGAACGAATGCAGTAATATTTTATCCGATTATTACATCTACACGTGTTCCGTAAAAAGAAAACATATCACAGCTGACGATTTGCAAATTTCATTGTTATGCTGGAAAACTGCGATCAGGATCCCGGTGTCAGATATGGAAATTCTGATCTCCTTGCGAGCGTTCCCACGATCCTTACGATTGATTGAGTCGGCGATGCAGGAAGTAAAGTGGCGTTACGCCATTACAAGTACTTTCGTACGATGCTAAATAGGCTCAATTTAAAATAATAGATTAAATCAACTCTGGTTATCGTCGTCTTCGCATGTCCTAGTTGAGTACGTCGAATTTTTAAAAATTGACATGGCGCAATTGCGAGATGACGATGGGCCCCAGTCACGCACTCGACGTCCATTTCACAAGTCATCTACGAATATAGATTCTTCAGATTTATTGAATGTAAATTATCTCAGCCCATTGGGGTTCGTGGAATCGTTTTGTCGCGTATTAACAAGTTTTGACGCGAGAACTGGATGACCTCTGCGACGCGTCTCAGACAGGAACCAATTTGCACGGTATGTACCCGAAACGTCTCCAGTGATCGCTTATTTACTCGGATGATTAGACAGTCACGGCTCTTCGGTCACATTTTCCGGTATGTGTGAGTCGGCTGCTCCAGGAGAGCTGCCAAATTCGAGCCGATCGAAAATAGACTTATGATTTGCTTATCGGCCATTTCGGCTTATCAGAAATGTCTAGCGGCGACTATGACGTACTATATGCAAAAAAACATCGACAGACTTCCTTTAAAACTATCGCCAAATTCAATCATACGGTATCCTTAGATCTGCGCATGCGCTTAATCGATAGGCAAGATGGCGCTCGGTACATTGAACGTACTTAATGTCCGCATTCTGCACAGATTTCAATTGCAGATTATATTTGAATATTTCCAACGTCCACGCAATTTGACAATGTTCCAGAATACTTTATTGCAGTCAATGTTGAGTGTCTCGTTCAACGACAAGCAGTCTGAGACGTAGCATTAGTCGCCAAACGCGGCTTAGACTATCAACATGTGTTTTACATCTGACTCCAAAAAATGTGTTTTTAGACTCATTTTTATAAATACATTATTTTAACGACCTTCAGAGAGTGTATTAATAAATCAGAAAATATACCAGCAAAATTCTGACGAGCATACGTTAAGGGAATTAGCATAATCATGCACAGCTGCTGAGGTATTGAACGATACCAAGAAAAATGGTTCAAGAAGGCGAGGAATATCCGGCTGAATGTTATCATGCATCCAAGCTATAATGAAAGGCTGACCAGAATTATAAATTCACATGAAAATAGCAAATCTCTCTCTTCCTGCATCTCTGTAGTTGCTCATAGAATACTGTTATTAATCAGCATTGCATCTTCGGGATCTGCATATTTAATAAGCAGGTCACATCCCTTTGTATGACACAACTAAACCTGATTCACGGATGCATTTCAATTATTTGCCTGTTTCAAGTTTTCCCGGGCAGTTTTAGGTGCTCATGAATCCCGGTATTATTAAACGCAGTCCTGAAAAATTCGAGATTGAATTTTTTATCTAACAGAAATTGTACACCTCAACAGCACGATGAAGGCTACTAAATTCCCGCCGAAATCTGTACGCTTGGAAACAGTAACGTAACTACTAATTGTCGAGCTTAGACGACGCCTAGGGTCAATAACTGTCTAATCTATGTATACATATATACAGTACATATATGTATTTCAAATTGTTATATTGACCTTTCCCTACCGGTGATGTATTTACTACACCACGACTCTAATAATGGGAATATCGATATAAAATATAATAGATACAGGGCTCAGAATTTTTGTATTCCTCCGTAATATAATTACGAATCACATCAAAGTGTTATAGTATACAAGTAATCATCTGCAGCGACGAAAATAAATAATTCGTCGGGAAATCGGGAATTTTGCGAGTTTTAGTCCGTGTTTTAGCAGAAACGAATTTTATCAGTCACATTGATAATGTTATACGAAAATGGGGGCTCACGCGTTCATCAACTCGAACTAGCATTTCTCGAATAGCTCGAACAATTGTATTATCCTCGACAATTATATCGACGAATTTTACTGATTTACACATACCCCGGCCAAATTCCTCAGGTACGTATAAATGCCGCAAAAAGCCTTAAAAGAGACTGCAGTCTGTTTGTTCAACCGGTCCGCTTTTCGGACCGCTAACATGACGAATGAGCGTCTCGCGGACGGACGCCATGCCCAAACATGTCAATGGAATAAAAATGCAATTTAATTAATGTATGCGACATGTGGCCCTTATAAATTCAGTAATCCTTTTTTATTTCGACAGAAGCGATATTTTAAATCGAGTCTGTTGTATGCATGCATTAGATAACGCGGCGGCATTTCTTATCCTTAAATGGTTATGGAAGAGGCCCTGACCCTGCAGTGGAGTGTTTGCAATATGATATGACTTGAACTGTAATTTAATTTGATTTCAATGGCACAAATCGGCGCAAAAACCTCGCAGCGGGCAAAAAACGTATTATAACACAAAAATATGGTTTGAATACAAAAACGAACGGAACAAATTTATCGCTCTTGCACTGCAAATCGTATATTTTATGTTTGCGGAAATAGATTACGAGCCAATGTACACTCGACTTCCTGAAAAAATATCGTATTGCAATAATATTTATTGTTAGTTCATAATATTTTCAGCATGTTCTGGCTTCTATATTTGGGAGATCACCAGCACTGCACTTTAGTCATGGAGCAATTTTTGATACTTCCGATTTATTCAATTTTCCCATTCGATTCCTACACGTTTGTGCGGTGCTTGTAAATATTTGATTTGAGCGAATAATGAGAGCATCTTAAAATTAGTGGAGAATTATCTCAAAATAAACAATCGTCGCGAATACTCTCTGGAGTGCATCTCCATATACAAGAGAACTGCCAGCAGACGCTGAAGATGAACAGATCCGCTTTAAAAAATGCATCAACTATTAAGCAAATTGCATTATAAATATAACTCAATCAATAGGTTTTTTTAAAAAATTCTCTTGAATCCAATAATGCCTGGAAAAGTCTAATCGAACCGAAGAAAAAAATCTCGCCGACAATATATCACATATATCATCTTGAGTTAACCCAATCGTCTATCAATCCATCATTGATCCGATCACCTTGGTCTGAGACCTGCCCAATATGCGTGAGAATCTCGCGCGGTAGAAATAGCTTCAAGGAAAATTTGATTTAATTTAACGAAAATGGTTAGCTAAAAACCAAAACTTTTAGAAAGAATTTGTGTAATATATAATTAAATAGGCTTGCTATTGTTGTGGTGCTTTATGCTAAGTATAAACACATGCACACACACTCAGCAGGTGGCGTGGCGCATGCGCGTAGCATATTTATAATGTATGTGACGGACACTGACACACAACGATTCTCCCTCTATTTTCGACCAACTGCCACTTGGAGCTTTATTTTTCGTGATGTTCGCCCACAAAAAATTCACTTAAAGAAATATGCTTATAAAAAAATACAAATGTCCATGAAAATATTGTTTCAAGTAAAAGTAACGTTTTTTGTTATAAAAACTTATTCTATATCGACAAAAAATATTTTGCAATGTTTTGCATGGCAGTGTCGGATTGTCCAATTTGTCGAACTATAGATAACTGCCCCTGGTCCCTTATAGTTCGAAACTTTTTGGAAAGGAGCATTTGTAATCCAAAAAAATATGAAAATTATGAAATATACATAGATAATACAAGTTTTCATATTATATAATTAACATCATAAATACAATGCTCATAGCAGTTATAAAATATAGAAAACTGTCATCAAACGTATTTCATGATGATTTTGGAAGCGTTTTAAATATCCCTTGCTAGCTATCTTGCTAACTTTTTTTATTATCTCCTTGTAAAACAACTTTGCTTAGCGAGCTTAGGCAACGCTAAGAGGCAGTAACTGTCTAATATATGTATGCATATATAAAGTTCATAAATGTATTTCAAATTGTTATATTAACCTTTCCCTACCGGTGATGTATTTACTACACCTCCACTCTAATAATGGGAATATCGATATGAAATATAATAGATACGGGGTTCAGAATTTTTGTATTCCTCGGTAATATAATTACGAATCACATCAAAGTATTATGGTATATAAATATTCAGTCTGCAGCGACGGAAATAAATAATTTGTCGGGAAATCGGTAATCTTGCGAGTTTTAGTCCGCTGTCTAAGCAGATAGGAATTTTATCAGTCACATTGATGGTATTATATGAAAATGTATGAAGGTTGAGCGTACATTTTCAGTAGCAGGATGCCTGGCTACCAAAATCAGATCCAGACTAAATGACGAAACACTCGATATTTAATGTAATAGACAATTTAGTATATATTATAAAAACGGATAGAGTCAATCAGTATTGATAAAATAAAAATTATGTGCACCTCTCGACCGTGTCGATATTCTGCGTTTTGTACCCCAAGCCCAGTTGCGCCCGTAGCGGGCGCCTACTTTGCCACCCCTTTTTTATGGCCCTGGTGGCCAATATGGGTCCATTAATAGGCGTATGCCTGTTTCTTTCCTAAATAAACCACACTTTTTTCCACTTTTGGATGTTTAGCTTTCTTGAATGTTTACCTGTTGCCTAGTCCACAATCACTGGTGGAGACGAAGTTTTGAATGTCTTTGCGGTTCTTTTTTGTATCGTAAATTGTGGATTGTCCTACGCCATACTCGTTACTAGGCCATAAATCAATGAAAGACCATCTGACACTTCTCTTTCGTGCGAATGCAAATGGTGACAAGAAGATAAAGCTTCTTCTTGTTTATTCGCGACTCGCGAGCATTCAAGAGGTGCAAAGTGCGAAAGGATAGGCTGCCTGTTATGTGGAGGTCAAACAGCAGGGCATGGATCGACGAAGAGCTGTTCACCGAATGGATAGACTCTGCTGCTGGTCCTGAGATAAAAAAAATACCTGCTGGATAATAATCTTCCTCTGTAAGCCATGCTAATTATGGATAACCCACTTCAAGAGAATTCAGGGTAATATTTTGGAGGGGTTTGGTTTTATAAAAATTATCTTTCTTCCACCCAACAAAACTCCTATCCTGCAGTTTTTTCTCATTTTCTGCACCTTTTTGTAGTAATATTTTTGGGAGTCAGGAACGACAATCTCACATTGCCTTTCACATAAAGTTAAACTAGGATATGATTTTTTAAACAATAGAGATCATTTCAAAATCCTTCATTAAGAGTTTTTACAAATAGTTATTAATCGCCTGAGTATTTACTTTTACAGATCCAGGAAATCAGGCTAAACCTGGACCGAGACAATCAATCGTATATAATAATTGTTGGTACGGTGATTTTTACTTCGAACCCGAACCTTTATAATAAGAATCCAGGATCTAAGCTACTGCAGCAACAATTGGCTAATATTAAATAAATACAAACAGTGTTTTAAATGCGTCATTAAAATAACTGAAGCAGTTGAATACCCAAACAAATGGTGCCAAACAAATCATATTTCAGCGTACGGGATGTAAGTATTGAGTGCTATTTAAATCGAAACAGATTTACAATTTGATAATATGTACATACTTAACCTTTTAACTGCCACTGACTCATCAGCGCGTACAAATGCGACGCGCCGGTGAGTCGTTGGCATTTAACGGGTTAATTTACTACATCAGAAAATGGGTGCTTTCAAACGATGGGGGCTTGAAACAACAGCGCGTGAAAAATTTCACGGGTGGGGTAAAATGGTCTATTGAAAATTTTCTATCGAAATTTTCGCTTACACAGCTGTAATTGTTTCAGCGTGTTTGTAAATAATAGTTAGACCGCGTAAAACGAGCGTGCGCGCGTCCGAATAATTATGTAATTTATTTTGGACTCGCGCTCTAAAAGGGGGAGGCGGGAGGCATGTCTCATTACGCAAAAATAAAGCTGGAGCTCGGCAAGTATGCAATGCTTAATGTGTTTACGCGGCCAGTCGTCGGGTCGGCGTCCAACATTTACAAATGGAAACGCGTACAAATGCGAAATGTCACAAAAGAAGAAGGAAGGAAGCGGTGCCGGATTCTTGAGGATTGCTCGCCGTCTGTAAAAATGGCGCTAAACGGGCACCCCGCCAACCTGACGTACGCATGACTCCACTTGTAGCTATTTACACATCTCCTCTTCTTGGGAAACTAATATATTCCCGCGCCCTAGACAGGTATTCGATTTGCGCCCATTCGCACTTATAACAAAAAAATCAAGGAAATCTTTGAAAAATCCCGTATTAACCCTTTTACTGTCAATCGAGTAGTGATACCCGACTAATGACGCCACTCCAGAACAGTTAAGGGGGAATAACAAAATTGGTCAACGATAAGAATGATGCGAGTATCTTAATTATCTAAACAAACGCCTGCTCTCAAGACAACACGAACTAAATTCGTCTTATCTTTGTTGAAAGATCTTAATAGCTTATTAGACGATAGCGATTTCAGTTAATTATACCTAAATTTCATAACTTAAAAAATTCTTTAGACTACGATTTTTTTATTGAACCGATGTATAAACATTTACGAGTTTCTATAAAAAAAAAATATATATATATTGAGATTGTTTAGACGTGTGGGGGCATCTTTACGGCACGACTTTGCCATTGATGCACAAGTGTATGATGAGATGGAAGACACCCGTCTCTGTCTCACGATTTCCGGTCCGATAGGGTTAAATAGCTTCCTCAAAACTCTTATCTATTAAAAAGTGATTAATATAACGTTCTATGAAGTTATTTTGATACTAAGTACAATCGCGTACGCGACGATATATCCTAGTTAGCACTTTTTGCAAGTGTTGACAATGATGATATATCGGCGTATGGCACTAAAAGGGTTAAAGTCCTAACACCATAAGCTTTCTAAAGCCGAGGTATCAAAGGGATATTTCTAGCTTCAAATGCTTAAAAAAATCATTATTTAAGAATTTCTTTTGACCAAGCAATTACAAAAATAAATAAAAATTGCAGCGTGTGCAAAAAAAAAAGGAGACGAAAGAACTACATAAACTCGCAAAACCATCCAAAAAATGTTTGCTATTTAATACATGGCTTTTAGCCATATCAATGATGGAATTTTACAATTTAAAAATATGGAATAAGGCACTGATAAATCTTGGAAAATACACTGCCTCATTCAACAAGCACTTGTTGCACTATGTCGAAATTTATAAGGAAAATATACAATAGAGAATACAAATAAATCTAGACATATTTATAAGAAAAACACAGAGAACAGTAAATATATACATAATTATTTACTGTATTTTACAGACTATAAGATGCACCTTTTTTCTTCGAAAACTTGCCTCCAAAATTCAGATGCGTCTTATACTCGATATTAATATAGTTATAGTCATTTTAAAAATTCTATGAAAGAGAAATTGGGACAGGGAGGATTTACTTCATAACTGCAACTTTTCGATTTCTCGATGAATAAACCATTTAAAGTGTAAATGGAACAAACTTTAGTCTGGCTTTGCGATCTAATAATTATAGTCCGTAAAATTCCGAATTTACATATCGACTAACCAAAGAACTTGTGAGAAGAAGAGAAGAAGAACCTTTTGAGAAGTATAGTCGCGTATTTGCGATCCAATTCCAGTGATTCAGAAAGAGCATTCTTACACGTTGATTTTGGAGAAAGATAAAGACTGAGAGAGTATCTCGCACATTGAGTTCGAAGAGAGATAAAGGCGGAGAGAGTGTCTTGCGTACATCGTATGATTGTATAGATCGATAACCCAAATTTATTGATGAATAACGATAACCCAAATTAATCGATTTCAAGCTTCAACAAATGCATTATTTTGGTACTAAAAGTGAAGACACACATGTGTATTGTTTATGTTTACTTGAAGAAATGAACGAATATGGTGTGCTATCGACAGTGTTTATTTATTTATATACAAGATTGACATTCAGTATTTAAAATATATTTGTACATATTATCAAGTCTCAAATGTATAATAGCACGTTCTTACAGCTAAATTACGATTTAGAAGGAGGTGAGCTAATTACCATAACGGCAAATTTGAGCAATGTGAGATATTTATATTTCCAATCCAGATTTAGATTGATTTCCTGCGTCTAAAAAATATAATACCAGGACCATTAATAAAATAGTAACTGATTGGTAATAATAGATCATATTCAAATGATCTTATCATATATGAAACACCACAGGAAATCACTTCATAAAATCCTCTATTCCTGGATTCTAAATTGAAGATTTACGCTTTTATTTCTAGACTAAACAATAACATTTTTACGCTAGCAAATATATCTGCCTACACTTTTCATTGTCTCATATTTATTTTCCTTAAAATCTATTAAAGCTGACTGAAACAGTGCGAATGTATTCAAATAATTTAAGATACATTTTTGAATTACATAACTGTACAAAACCCTATTGATCGGTTCACACGAGGACAGTTTTTAAGCTAGTAGAGCAAGCTAGTGCCAATAAATCTAGCTTCGTTTTTAAGCAAATTTTAGCTCAAAAACGGAACTAAAGATATCAGCCTTCCAGTTTACCAGCACTTGCTTACTTGTGTTAAAATATAGACATACATAAAATTATATCTTAACGTAAAAAATGTAGTTTTCATCAGGTCCATAGCATTATTATTGAGTCACAAATGATTCCCTAGATGCTTTAGATATATCAAATATTCGCACAAAGATTAAATGACACAGGGATGCGATTCTCATCAGAAATTCGTATTTCATTCCTAATATGGATAAGCAATTGCTCATACAAATAATTATAATTTCACAACTAAATCGGGATGAAAAATCATCCAAAAATAAGTGATTGCTTTTGATTGTGCAAATCATTAAAACGCATTTCGACGAAAGAGAGTCTAACATTGTGTGGGATTACAAATGGAGTCTTAAAACTAAGGATTTGTTTGTGTATTATGTACTTTGAAAATCTGATGATTTTGAAAGAAGCAATGTTATGACGGATGGTGTTATTGTGTATTGCTCTGGAGCAGATTCATCTAATCTACGTTACGTCTTATGAAGATTTTTGGAACAGTTTGAAACCCAAAGTTCCACTGTATTGTGCGTCAGATATTTATTTTGGGGTTACTTCGTGTATTCTAGTTTATAAATGAGCACAAATTTCACACTTACATGTCTTCAAAGCAGTTCCTGAAATACGCAAGATTTGTAAAGCAGTCGATTATCTTAAACGATGGCACTCGTTCAAATATTCAATCAGCTAAGAGATACGACGTTCATTCGTCATCTTCCTACTACATAATTCGTGCATTTAGTCATTGATTTAGAAAAATGTCTGATATCGAATATCATGTGAATCATAAATCCGATTGGCGACAAAAAAGTTCAAAAGAAAAGTACTTCCTTTGTGTTATGCAACTGCATTGTTACGCAGATAGTCATCTCTGAATAATATCTTAGTCACTGTCTACGTACTTCGACGACGTATCTTCGATCGTCGAAATAATGAGCGTTTTGAGCTGTGTACTTGAGAATGCAATTCAAGGAAGGAATACGATCTATCGATACAATGATCGTCTAATCTTTTTTATCGAGCTGAAGATAAGCTTCAGTGTCGATCGATCGCCAATATCCAAATCGGAAACATCGACTGTAAACAGTGCTCTAAGATCTAGAAATACACAGTTAGATAATCTATATTATACAGAGATATGTATTATTTAAATTGGCAAGCGTGGGTTATAATGACGCGTTAGATTATGACTAGATGGATTGTCGTCAGTGAAGTTGTTGCCAGGAAGTTCTTGTCGTGACCACAGGGAGCCTGACTGGCGCCCACCGATTCCCTGATTCATCCAAATTATAGCACGAGGATGTCGCTAAAACCCAAAATACAAACAAAGAAAAGTTGAGGTATTGCCCGGAAAAATGTTTTGCGGTTTTCAACTATCGATAATTAATTCAAAAATAAAACGCGGTAGTCCTTCTATAAACCGGCAACGGATACCCCGAATGGTTTTACGCGTAAACAATGTGTAGTTAGATAAATATGCGATGAGTCAATGCTATCAGAACATCAATCGTGATCGATACAATCGATGAATGTCAATAACTGAAAATTTCGCAATGACTCATAATACATCACAAGTAAATTTGCATATCAACACAATCTGTAAACATAAAATTTATTAAGGCGATGTATCACAAAGTTTGCGGGGAATCAGCGTGTTAAATGCGGACTTAGTCCATGAGGTCAATGAGATAGCCAAGGGGGTCATTCATATTTAATGGGTCAACAGGGGATCAACGAGCTATTCGCAAGATAGAAGACCATAGCGTATAATTCTGGGGGAAATCTTCCGAGGATAGACCATACTAAATATCATTCCTTGATAAATGACGCACTCGGAAAATAATAATTTAAATAAAGCAATTCAACCTAAACGGAGATTGACAACAAAAAGAGATTCGGCGATGGATGTGATAACAAAAAACCATTTTTTTGGGATACTTCCTCCAATGATATCCATTTTTTTTGAGATGAACATGTGATCGCTGGAAGATAACAGATTGATGAGCAACATGTGTGTCATACAGATAAACGCTTCTTTAGACCCATTAGTCATCATTTAAACGAAATACATTCGGGCCTCGTATAACACGGTTATATGGTTCCACAAAAACGTCGTGTAATACAAATCCATGTTATATAAGGTTTGAAGTTATTTTATATAAATAAGTATTTTTTATATAAACAAATGTACATTTATATAGTTATTGAAAGAAACTTCAATAACATTCTACATGTTTTACTCTTTTTCATTCAACGTTTTCATCGTCGGAAAATTCGGGATTTTTTGTGGTTTTAGTCTTTAAAAAATCGGTAATAAGTAATTGTCTGCTTTTAGTTATTTTTTAAAAAAATATAACATGTTTTGTGGCACGCGTCATACAAACGCGTAGATTGCATCAGATTACTCCCATTTCTAAGAACAGACGTCTGTAGCTTCTTCCATTGCGTCAAGTGGCGCTCCTCCTAGCATCCCGTTTTTGAATTAACTTTTAATAAAGTTTCGATTTACGCGCTTTCTCTCGGAACGTATCTACCGCGTAAATCGAGGGATGAGTGTATTTGAAAGATTTTATAACAGAATGAATGTTGAAATTGAATAATTTGAAAAAAGCTAAAATATAATCTCATGAAGCTTTATTTTGGTCCACCCTCGAGTAAATGCCAAAATGATCATATCATTACAACTATGTAGTCTCCTTCAAAATAATCGCATATATTGAATAAGAGTGTCTTATAACATTCCTTGAAGTTATTTTGCGACAGAATTATCCTGCGATACGAAAAGTAAGACGCGACGATATATCGATGATGGCATGTTTCATGTATTACAACGATAATATGCTTAAATCTTTTTTTGTGCTGTAGATGCGTTCCGCACAAAATCGCACAAAAAAAAGCCATGACCTACATAGAAAAAGTGAAGATGCGTTCCATGGATTTTAAAAACCGCATAACTTTGAAACAGCTATATAAAATGTATGCAAAATTGTATAAAAAAAGTTGATAAAAAACAGGAAAACAATAAGGCAATTAAAAAAATTTGGTTACATTTAAAGGGCGTCTTGTATCATTGTAACATTTGACATCTCAAATGCCAGACATCCACTAGAGAAACACTAATTATTTTAATTAAAAACTATCATGGCTGTATGATAATTTTCATTGCGATTTTCGATATGACTCAAAATCGCTTTCTTCTTTGGAAGAAAATAAAAAAATAAAAATCTAAAAAAATAAATCACAAAATGGTGACTGTTTAAAAATATTCACTCAAGTCATTTTCAGGCCTTATTTTATCAGTTTTATTTTTTTAAATAGTTAAAAAATACATTTTGACATAATAATGGTAGGAATAATAGAGGGTTATATACAAACATTTCGTACCCAGTTTGAAGTAGATTAACTAATTAAAACATGAGATATGATGTCAACCGTGTTCAAAAAAGTAGTTTCGAGAAAAAAGTGTTAAAAATTTCATTATGGTAGGACGGGCCAAGTTGCCGCGTCACTAAAATAGCTATAACTCCGTAAATATGTATTTTCTATTTTTCCAAAATATCTTGATACGCACTCTTTATAAAATTAAGAAAAGAAAAAAATGCTTTACAAAAATCGCATAACTTCGAAATCGCACAAAAAAAAGTCGCACAAAAAGAGGTTAAAATTTTTCAGAGCAGTTTATGAATAATCGATTTTTGATAAATATATATAGTTATATCATTTGAAAATAGAGAAAAAAAGAAGACAATAGGAAACCACATCATTTTTTTTTTTTTTAGAAAAAAACGTTTCGAAGAAATTCATAAGGTTAAACAAACACTATTATAGATCTATACCTCAGTTTGCACAGTATGGCGTAAAATGTTTAAAATATTTATTTGTTTGGATTTACCAATGGGATAATGAGTACGATATAAATCGAAAGCTGGATGAGTTCTTCTTTGTTCCTTCCAGTTTTGTATTGATTTTAAACGCGCTTATTTATCTCCCGAAATCGTGATTTCTATGAATCCCAAGTCTATATTTACGCGGTTTTCCGTTAACTCCGTCACGTCTAACGGCCGGTTAAATGGAAGAACGATGACAAACACTGTGATTTTTTATCGTCGATTTGTATACGCAGTTTTAGCATGAGTTCTTTTAATTTCTTTATCTTTTATGCGTGTGTGTAAACAAAATTACCCCAAACAAAGCACAATTTTGATTCAAAGCAATGCTTCTTCTTAAGGCGTAGGCGATCGCCATATGAGATTTTTCTTGGGATGAAGGCTTTTCATGTGGTGGTCTTCCATTGTCTTCCAAATATGGACAAATTATTATATGATATAATTTTTTGAATGTTTGATTTGTGTGCGAATGGCGAATTTTACATCATGCACAACTATAACAATTACGTTAGAATTTACATATTTAAATCGATGAAATCAGGCTAAATCTGTATCTAGATCATCGATCGAAAATATTGATATGATGAAAAAATATCCCCAGTTGGAATTTGAATCCGAACCTTGATAACAAGAGATTATAAGTTAGCCCATTGTTTAATTGGTCATGTGTAAATAAGCTTTTTTAAATGAATAAAATTGTAGCCATAGATAAATTTTATATATGCGCCATAAAATGCTTATAGATTCCACAAATCAATAAAAATATTAATAGCATTATCGTTATGTATTTCAATAAAATAAGCTCTCATTTATTGGCAATACGATGAAATTATTGTGTGATACGGCATTTTTAAAGATGGCTTATAATTAATAGAGGAATTATAGTCGATTTTGTGTTATCGACAATGATGTACGCTTGTGAGACACGGCGAATAAATGCAAAAATATCGGAGCCCATTTAAGATGATTTTTAAGAAAATTTATTTTATTATATTAATCTATTATTATTTTCGATGCAATAAAGACACTGAATGAAGATAAACGTTGTGTTTTAAGTCAATACTGTCTGAATACTCAAGGACACAAAGATTTATTTGCTTGTTTATGTCATTCAATGAGGAAAAATAGTGTTTGAAAAACAGTACAACAAATAAACATCGTTTGGCTTCCTATATTGCGCAAATTCCTGGATCGGTAGATCATTTCTATGCTATATTTATATTGAAGGATGTGTGATAATTTTCAATTAAACCAACGTTTATGCGACTGTCAATCAAATTTTCTCAAATCTAGCTTGTATCTAATGGTTTTATAGCGTTTCTTTATTTTTTTAAATATCACAATATCAAAATGACGAAATTTTCCTTTGAAAAATGATATTTTTTGTTATATTGTTGGTTTCACTTCCGTTCTTTATTTCCTTTGGTGTCATTATGGCGCCTCTGCTTCGATAACATAAGTTAATCATGCTGTAAAAAATGCTTCTTCGGCAATAACATCACTAATCGCAATGACTAATGATGACGCAAAGAATGGGATAAATATATCTGGGCTATTTTGATAATGCATGCAATTTATCTTGGGTATTCAAAATTGCTGATAAAAGCATCTTCCTGGTCAATTTGGCTCATTTTGGAGTAGGTAAGTCCAAATGAAAATAAAGAAAATTTCGAATGCCAAAATCCTATCCCTAGTGATTCTTGGCTTTGTTTATCCAATTTGTCTCTTGGCATCTTTCCCACTTACAATAGGCTACCGTACTCTTATCGGTCATAAATGCGATAAAACGAATAAACAGCAACGATCTTCCTACCAGAAGAAGATACGGATTGATAAGATTGCGATAAGTCTGCTTATGCGATGTGATTATAGGAAATATAATCACATGTTCGGATGTAGTCTGATTTGTCTATTGTAGAATTAAAATTCGATCGATTACATACATTGCATGCCATTGTCTATTTATTTCCCAACTAGCATTCACAATTCAAATATTTTCACAGATTAGATTAAATTCCGAAGCGAAAGCTATTGACTTTTGCAAAGATGGGCGCAAAAATTTCATTCAAATATGAGAATGATATCACACATGATCCGTATCGCGCTGAACAAAACCCCTGATCAGTGCAGATCTATTGATTGATTGGCAACAACATTGAACAACATTGAAGCAAATCAAGATAAGATTATCGTTTGCTTATGCAATCTAGCTGGATTATTTCCTTTTCGATGATAGTAATCAAAAAATAAATGTATACCCGAAGTAACAATAAAGCATCGAGTGTTTCGTCATTTAGTCCGGATCTGATTTTGTAAGCCAGGCAACTTACTGCTGAAAATGCAGGCTCAGCCTCCACACTCCTTGAAGGTATCGCCATCAGATATTTAAATGCTAGTTCGAGTTGATGACTGCGTGAGCCCCCATTTTCGTATAACATCATCAATGTAACTGATAAAATTCCTTTATGCTGAGACACGGTCTCAAGCTCACAAAATTCCCGATTTCCCGACAAACTATTTATTTCCGTCTCTGCAGATGAATGCCTATATACTATAATACTTTGATGTGATTCGTAGTTATATTACGGAGCTATACAAAAATTCCGAACCCCGTATCTATAATATTTCATATCGATATACCCATTATTAGAGTCGAGGTGTAGTAAATACATCACCGGTAGGGAAAGGTTAAAATAACAATTTGAAGAACATATATGTTGTCTATATATCTACACAAAGATTAAACAGTTACTGCTCCTAGGCATCGGCTAAGCTCGCTAATTAGTAGTTACGCCACTGTTTCCAAGCGTCCAGATTTCGTCGTGAATGTCTCGATTTATCTATTCCGTACACAGCTCTTCGTCGATCTATGCCCTGCTGCTCGACCTCCACATAATAGACAGACTGTCTTTTCGTACTTTGCACCTCTTGAATGCTTACGGGTTTTCCGAGAGAATAAACAAGAAGAGGCTTTATCTTCTTGTCGCCATTCGTATTCGCACAAAAGAGGAGTGTCAGACAGTCTTTCTTGTTTTACAACTTAATATTTTCGATTATCATTTGAAAATACTTTATGGGTCAAGATTTGACCCACGGCTCGCCATTCCTTATTTAGACTATATTATTCCATATCTACGCCTTCCATTTCCCATTTAGTGTATATTTCGAAAAAATAAAGAAAGAATGCCGAAGGAAGACCGTCTTCTTTTTACATTCTGCGAATAAGTCTTAGCCATAATTAGAGAAGAGGTGAAATCCTATAAGTGAGGACTCTCTTTTCTAAATAAGCATCTAGAACAAGCCAACTATCTAGTATTTTATTTAGCTAACCATATTTCATTGATTATTGATCTTCCTGCTCCCAAAGATATAATATCTCGATTGGTCAGGCAAATTACTATAACTGTCCTGTAGGTAGTCACGTGATTAAGCGATCAGATTAGCCCTTTGAGAAGTGAGCTAATATAAAATCATCATAAACTTAGATGCTATATTTGTATGTCCGTCACTTATCATCCGTACAAATCCATTTATCTGTCAGGACCGTCGCAGCCTTTATGAAGCTTGTACATAAATAAATAAACACTGTCGATCGCACACAATATTCAATCATTTATTCAAGTCAACATAAACAATACATTGGAAATTGATTCATTATATCATTCACATATCATTATTAGTCGATAAATTTGGGTTAACGATCTATACAATCGTACGATGTATGCAAGATACTCTTTCCGTCTCTGTTTTTCTCCAAGCTCAACATATAAAAAGTTATATAAAAAACGGGATATTTTTTCGAGACCAACAGAATTTAAGCTTCCATGCTATAACATCATACATAATTGAGATACACTAAGATTTAATTATCGGCGGCTAGTCTACAATCAAGAGCATCCTTATCTAATATAGATAAAATCTGAATGATTAATCAATAACATTATATTTCAATCAACGGAAGTACGATTCATGTTGTTTACATTTGACATTTGAAGATGTTTGTTATTTTTATGCTTGGATGCTTATTATAATTGTAGATCAAGAGGTTAGTCGTTTAGATTAGTTGGAAGGCAAATGGGTGAAGCTTCTCGCTTGTGATAACAATATGCACGCTTGTGAACTCAGAATGTTAAAAAATCAAGGTATGTACATAGTTTTGCATATTGTATAAAAAATAAAAGTTTGCTATGATTAGCACCATTAAATTGCAGAATAATGCCTTTGAAGCGCTGATGGACACTATATCACTTGGGTGATGAGGGGATCACAATGACCCCGAATACTTGAGAGTACAAATAGATGCACTCCCAACAACAACACCTGAATAACTATGTCCACATTTATATCAGGGAACCATTGGAGTCATGTAGGATGAGCGTGGTTACATTTTAAAAAAATAATGTAAGCTCCTGTTGCATGAACTTGTAGTATGTTCGGGATTTAAGAAGGAATTCTGCCAAGTGTGGATAGGTTAATATTGGAATATAAACAAACCTTCACCCATTTTCATTTTACTGGACATGAGAACTATATAAAATGATGTCACAGAAAAGTCGGGGAAGCTTTCCGTCTTTGTCTCTCGAACTGCGCTACGTTCTCTTTCTGACTCAGTCTGTCTCCGAACTCAAAGAGTGCTCTTTCTGATAAGTAGATGGTCCCAGGCCCTGGGATAGTACTCCTTTAAGAGTTAAAGATCAAAACATCTCAATAACACGTCCAAGACGAGGTAATTAGTAGGAACGTCATCATTATTGAGTATTTAGGTAGCCTCATTTCTGCAATGGACTACTATTGGCAGTTCTTTGTATAATGACAAATTTCGAAATAACTTAAAATATGTGCATTCGAATAAAGTTGTTCAAACAAAAAATATAAATAGAAATATGATATAAACAATGTCACATTCAACAATGTCAATTTCCAAGCATAACCGTAGAAATGTGGCGGAAATTAAAAGAAACAAATAATATATTGATATACGAGGAAGTTGAATATAAATATACAATATTCCTTCGATTATGAATTGATTTTGATGTTCAAAAAAACTACGTACAATCGCATCGATTATCCTGTTTAATTGGCTGAAAAATTCATAGAAAAAAACAGTGCTAAAAGAACTACTTCTTATCATTGTTGCTATAATTAACACCAATGACGTTCTCGCTCTATTATTGAAGACGTTTTTTTTATCCCATTTTAGTGTTTAATAACATGTCATTTAGAAGTTGCATAAGTTGGCGCCTTAGTCAAATCGGATCATGTGGACATCACACATGTTCGTTATGGCAACATAAATACGTAATTCCGGCTATGGGAACAACATGTGAGGAACTGACGAAGGATATACACGACTGAATCGATGCTCGCAGAAAGGACTAATATTCTAGTACGGAACATGAAAATACTAAGGAACTACAATCGTATTTCCTCTAAACACTAGGCAAACACAAGCTTTATGATCGTCTCGTGAGTTTCATAACGCCAGCTGATAACATGAATCAGAAGAGCAAATGTTGAACATTGAATTTTCGCCGAATAGCATACTTCTTTATTATTTAATCATATCTAGTTTAAGAGATTTTAAGATAGCAGTAACATCACTATGATGTATCATGGTCAACTGTAGGAATGAGTTATTTCAATAGTCTACATGATGCTACATCTTTATTATCGATACAACCTGCAACTAGGGAATCCAATCCCGAGATCCTGGACAGTTTTAGGTGCTCATGAATCCCGTGATTGGTAAACGTAATCCCGAAAAAATCGGGATTGAAATTTTTATCTAACAGAAATCATACACCTCACCAGTACGATGAAAGCTAGTAAATCGAGACATTCCCGCCGAAATCTGGACGCTTGGAAACAGTGGCATAACTACTAATTGGTGAGCTTAGGCAACGCCTAGGGGCAGTTACTGTCTAATCTATGTAAATTCATATATAGAGTACATATATGTTTTTCTAATTGTTATATTAACTTTTCCCTACCGGTGATGTATTTACTACACCTCGACTCTAATAATGGGAATATCGATATGAAATATAAATAAATAAAATTCTTTCGCCTTTAAGTTATTTTTTATATTAAATAAATTGAAAAAACTGAATAAATATGGCTATATAGTACAATCATTCCCAATGGGGTATTTAGTGTCACCCTATTTATTGCTTCTCAGGATAACTCTCCCGTGACTAAAAACTTTTAGGGGTGATTGGGTTCATTAGGGAGGCATTGAATTTTTTGTAGGGAGGTATTAAAAGTATTTAAATTGCATAATATAACAATGCCTCATGTTGGAAAACCTTACACTTTCACCTTTGTTAAAAATATAACAGATATATAATGTGCCAATCATTTTTATAGGGCTATTTGTAATATCGTTAAGACCAGAAAAAACTAAGAAACCTCTGCTCTAAATACAAAAGTGCATATTAAAACGATTCTTACATTTTCCGATCTGCTGTTATGAGAAGTTTAAATTTTGAGGCAAATGGCTCAATCCATGTGTGCTGCTGTTGATAATGCACGGTTGCGAAACGTGGATAAATGATGCTAAAAGCTGAGAACACCGATCATCACCAAATGCAAACGTTCGCGTTCTTTACTTCCAGCATTTTAGCTTGTTTTACGTTATATAATGCAATTGTACATTCGATAAAAAGTCATTAATGCAATTAAAGTCTTTGTTGAAAATGCTAGTGTGTTCTAGAAAGCCACGTTTGTGTTGCGTGTTACACGTTCATCACTAGATTAACCTGTATGGGAGTACTTACGGAAATATCCGTTTTGACCTTCACTGTTCAGAAAGAGCACTCTTGTGCATTGAAGCTCCGAGGCGGACAGAGACAAAGAGAACTTAGCGCAGTTCGGGAGACTGAGACGGAGAGCTTCTTCATATGCATCGCATGATTGCATAGATCGTTAAGCCCAAATTTATCGACTTATAATGATTTCGATTTCAAGTGTGTTATTTGTTTACGCAAAGAAACGACCGAATATTGTGTGTTATCGAGAGTGTTTGTTTATTTAACTGCTTGCCGTTCTTCGCTGCGTGTTGAATGAGTCTTTGTTCAATTATCATTTCCTTCTAAAGGAGGAGCAAATGAATCGATTTTTTGTGCATTGTTTATGTAAAGAAATGACGTGGTCTTGTATTCACTATCAAGTGTTCATTTACAATTGACTCTGCCTCGAATTGAAGATTGTCTTACGCTGATTAGTTGCTGACAGAAAGTAATCGGTGTAAAGCGATTATGACAACAACGACTTCATCGATTTTAAATTTGCTCACTAACGAAAAGGTTAAACGCTAACCTCCTGGTCGAAGGCGACTTTATTAAACAATCGTTTTTATGACATACAAGTATTGCTTATGTTGCGTTTTAGCCCTTTAGCCGTTTCCTATGTCTCGAGTCGCGGGGTAGTCCGAGGGTCGGATGCGTTCGTGCGCCTATCATCTTAGTCTGAAGGACCTCGACGAGAAGGGCGTGGGCACTTGCCTCGCTCAGTATCGATGGGGCTCCGCAGCCTCGATACGGATTCGCAGCATACGACGGAATCTTTTATTTTACCTACTTTAATGTACACGAAATTAAAACATGATGGCGACAAATGAATTTCGCACGTCAACAATTACAAGACCATTTCGCAAGGCTCCACAGAGAAAATATAATCCGTTGTTCCCAGGAAACACTTGAAAATTTTAATTTTGATCGGTAGTATTTAATCCAGCATCAATCATCATGTATTGATTATGTTGGATTGGCAGTTCATTGCGATTGTATCATATATAAAGATAATTTATGTTTTAAATATCTTTTAAAAATTAAAATATTCTTGTCCTGTATCACAACAGGCAAGTTTTTCAGAATAACAGAACAAATTGTATTGAGGAAATGCCAATAGCAGTGAACCTTTTTTTTTCGAATCAACCTTGGAGAATACTATTTTGAGTCACACTTAACGGGAAAATTATTAATCGAGTCGACAACGTCGTCCTACACAGTTTAGAAACAGTCGATGAGTAAATTTGACACAATTTCATGTTAAATCCGATGCAATTTTGCTAAGGGCGTTTCTGAAGCATCGATGAGTATTATAATCCACTTGACTCGACCACATGGGCGAAGCCCAGAACGGTAGTGTTAAAAAAGCATTTTGAACCAAAATTCAAAGCAGATGTCGTAAGCACTGCTTTTGAAACAAAGAGGCGCCTAAACGAACATGTGATGAGGTCGTCGTTTCAATTAATATGCTGAAGATATAGAGGTTGGCGCGTTCGAGACGATATATTTGTGGTGTCCACATACCAATGGCTACCATCGAAATTATGTTTTTAGGCCATTTTACGTATTCTAATTATGCAACGAAGGATTAGATCACATTTTTACTTTAATGTCCTGCTCTGTGTAACGCATCGAAATGTATTAACTAATCCTGGTGCTTGCGATTGCGATTGATGCACAACAATGTTGGCGGTTATGGTTTTCATTTTCCTTCTCTCGGTACGCCGGAAAGTCGGTAATGATTCAGTTATATGAATCGTATTTGTCGTCTCCTTCAGTGAGATCACTTACACTACCTAATTATAGCTTTTCATTGCCCTAGTTTTAAACAAACATAATAAAAACCAAGCGTTCAAATACTGACTTTGCCTACTCAATTCGGCTATAAAACGGCACAATCAATCCTTTCTTTAATAAACTTGCCAAAGTTCTATGCACACATCTCAAAATATGTTTGAAATAGTCATCGATCATCTATCGTTTTACACAGCAGACGTGTTCTACGAAAAACGCGTAAATCGGGTTATTAACCTCGTATTAATTCAAACATATGTTTCGTAAAATCGCGTAACATAAGTACAAACACATATTAGAGACATACAAAATATTTTCTATTATCAGCTTTTGTAATAAATTTGCACGCCGATCTAAAAAATAAATGGATGCAATGAATAACCCTTTGAGTAGTGAGCTAATTTTAAATCATCATAAACTTAGATGCTATATTTGTTTGTCCGCCACTTATCATCTGTACAAATCCATTTATATGTCAGGACCGTCGCAGCGTGTATGAAGCTTGTACATAAATAAATGAACACTGCCGATAGAACACTATATTCGGTCATTTCTTTTTAATAAGGTGCATCTTCAAGTTCCGTATAGGTTTATAGCATTCCTGGTGTTTGAATCGAAAATATTCTTCGTCATTTGAAGAATGATATTTATTACACCGTATTAACTAATTCTATACACTGCGGGCGACTTCTATGAGTGTGTCAAAAACAACTCAGAACGATTATTCGATAAACAATAAGCAATAATTCATCATTACTGCTATAAACCTTGAAGGTATGTATTGCTTTTACAGGAACTCAAATTTCTGCACCAGAATCAAATTCTAATATGAGGGCAGAATTTACTGTTTCGGACAGAGCTATAATTTTTGTTGTTGTTTTGGTTGTTTGCATTACACAAGAAACATCATCTTTACTTCCACCAACTAGCGCTGATCAACATCTATCATTCGTTTATAGTATTTTTCGTACAAATATTAGAAATGAAATGAAGCTGTTCTTAATTGCACGCGTCGAGAATCATTTTCAATCTGTCAAGTTCCAATTTGATTAATAACCTTCTCGTCCTTGTTATTTCTAGAAAACAGACTGAATATTGTAAAGTAAAAAGAAGAGTAAACAAATTTGAGTAGTGAGCTAATTTAAAATCAATCGTCATTCAAATCCACTTATCTATCAGGACCACGCAGCGTGTATGAAGCTTGTACATAAATAAATAAACACTGTCGATAGCACACAATATTCGGTAATTTCTTCAAGTGAGCATAAGCTATACACTTGAAATCGATTCATTATATCATTCACATCATTATTAGTCGATAAATTTTGTGAAACATAGGACCGGAAAGATTTAATAAACTTAAAATTGCCAATATTTCTATTTAATTTTCAATTGAAGACTATTGTTATCAAAGCTTTTTTCCAAATGCTGTTGGTTAATCTTCTTTTTTGCCAAATTAGGCATATATGTATGTACATAATTCTTAACCCTCTTCAACGTTTTGATTCACTGTCAAAAGTGTCATCTGTAGTGACGCGATCTTTTCGCCTTTTCGACCTTTTCGCGTCATATCCAGTATACGAAAATAGTATATTATCAAGTTCGAACAAGTCAGTTCCCGAGATGAATCATTTTTACATTTAACGTACATAACACTTGCAATCGGACATATCCGTCATTTTCTACTGAGGTTTGCCTAACTTTCACAATGCGGATATATCCGTCATACCCACTTTGCATAGACTTTGGTCTTGACGGATATATACGTCATATCCACTTAAGGGGTTAAACAATGCGCTTTAAACATTGAATAATTCACACCAAGATTGATTGGCAGTTTTGATGCAAAAATGTATTTTAT
The DNA here is from genome assembly GCA_008973525.1 of Stenopsyche tienmushanensis. Taxonomy (NCBI): domain Eukaryota; kingdom Metazoa; phylum Arthropoda; class Insecta; order Trichoptera; family Stenopsychidae; genus Stenopsyche; species Stenopsyche tienmushanensis. Next base: position 224,669 of record WACJ01000278.1, on the reverse strand, counting down.
TTGATTTTTTCGCAATCGCTGCTTGTATGTAAGTATATGATTCATGAATTATTCGTCCATGTGCTGTTAAACCCATATGTTTGTCCGATGAATAAAGCAGTTAAAAAGCATGAGTGAAGTCCTGCTAAGTTTATCAGTATAAAAATAATAAGCATCGTCTATCAAACGTAAACAACATCAGTCATGGCACCTTGGCCAAATGTTAAAAGTAGGATGTCCTCGGTTCCATAATTCACAGTTTATTATTTATAAGACGCTGTTGATTGTGTCTCAGCTATCTAGACTCAAATTATAATGCAAGGGGTTAATGGTTCATATGTTCGCCATATCCATAACAAAACATCCACGTGTGTACCGAGACATGATTCATCATTATTAATTCGGATCGAAATGCTTCATCAATAGCTCGCTTTATGATTTCATCCAACAGAGAAGCCTTCTTGTCTTTACGTCCTTGGTTCGAATTACACATGACTCCTCGTGTTGGTCGTTACCACCTTCACAATGGGAACAACGAGCAGACAGTTAATGAACAAAAAAATTGTATATAATCCTGGGATTAGATTTCGAAAGACAAGCATGATTGCTAGTACCGCATTTAAATTTGAGTATCTGCAAAGTGTTGAAATTTGCCCGTAGCGATGATTGTAAAAACCTATAGGAAATTGCGAAATAGGATATCACGAATGCCCGACATACACGTTGCGAAATGTCTTACAAGAGAAACATTTGACTGGGTACATCGAGCGGATGTGCAGACCGAGATTATTACGTGCTGACGATTGACAAATCGCAAAACCGAATGCATATTACAAAAATAGATGTGATTGTTCATTGAAAACCGAAGAGGTGCTAAAAATATCTCGGCTGTTTCGCGACAGCATGTTTTCTTTGTTACGACCATTAGGCTGTGAGTGGTTCTTTTTATTGGGATGAAAACTTGACATCCTGCTCTTATGGAAATTTGCATATCAAATAATTTATTGCACTGAAGACTTGAATTTCCAAATTGTGAGGAGTGTTCAATAATGCATCTGCCAAGCAAAAAACGATATCAACATTTCAAAAGTAATAATCTTCCAAGAACAAAATACATGCCTCCAATTTTCCCTTCCATTGACTTAATCGCATGGAAAAAAATTCTAGCCTAATCAAACCAAGTTATAACCGATTTCTTCGCCTCTTTACAGTTCAAGAAAAACGCGTCCCCCTGTTGATTTTTTTAAAAAATATCATAAGTAATCTGATAAAGTTAAGAGGTTTACTTGTTGGACTTTGAAGTTCAGTCTATCCTTCACTACTGTAAACTGAAAGGGATTTTTTTTTCAACATTTTTCAAATTTCGAATTTCATCTTTAAATCGTCATAACTTTTTAATCTATGGTCGTAATAGAATTTCTTTACAATTAGGATTTTTTTGTGGGCACCTCTGTGGTGTAATTTTTTTTCACGTTCCTAAAAAAAGGAATCTGGGGGTGTCAGGTCTGGAGACCGTGCGAGCCACGGAATAGAGCACGTTCCTAGACAATAAAAATCCAGTGGTGTCAAATCTAGAGACCGTGCGAGCTACGGAATAGGGTACGTTCCCAGACAAAGAAATCCAGTGGTGTCAGATCTGGAGACCGTGCGAGTTACGGAATAGGGTACGTTCCCAGGCAAAAAATCCAGTGGTGTCGGATCTGGAGACCATGAGAGCCACGGAATAGGACCACCAAAAGAAAAAAATTAAAGAGGAAATGCTACTTCAGACAACTACAGTTATACGTACATACGAAGCAGAGAGGGCCAATTTTAACTAATTTTGTAAATAAACTTAATAAAAACATCTTAAACATAAAAAAAAACATTTTCTTAAAGCAAGTTCAAAATAGTTATTCGTTTTTTGTTTAAAGAATTTAGAAGTTGACATTCCTCATACGTTTGCACATTTTATGTGACTTTAGAGGCTCAGAAGTAATTTTCTTTAAACCAATTGCATACAATAATTATTTATTTAGATCAAAATATATTACAAGCGCAACAACATACAAAAACAGTTATTTCGTGCTATTACTGACCACAGATTAAAATGTTATGAATATTTAAAGGAGAGATTTTGGGTATTTTTACAAAATTTTAAAACAATATATATTTCGACAATCCTGATATTTAGGACATAGGGCCTATGTGTGAAACGTAGCAAAATACCTCCTCTAGCCCCAAAAAAAAAAAAATGTCGGTTTATGTGTCAAACACGGGTATATTGCGGATCCTCACTGAGTAGCTCTAAAGTTCTTTTAACAGCATTTTTGCTGAATGCTTTTGAAGGAAGAAACATTTTCAGACAGTTTTTTAAACACAATTCCTTCGCTATCTGGTACACTTTGAAAAGCCAATCTGCCAAAATCAAGCGTTCCACTTTTTGACACATTTCTTCAAACGTCGTTTTCACAGAACATCCAAGTATGATAGGCACCTTCGATCTGTTCTCTTCTCCTTTTAGACTGAAGTAGCAGACTGCCTGTAAACTGTCACCATCTATTTAAATAGTTCTTTTGGTTTCTTACCTTCTGTAGTTTACAAATTAACATTTTTGAATCATCACAAACGCGCTTACATGTGATCATGATGATTGTTACAGCTGAATGTAAACTGATAAAATTTCAAATCAGATATTTCGAATTGATGCATTTTAAAATACGTTTTTAATTAATTTTCTCTAAAAGCCATATTAGCTTCAAATGATTCCTCTGATTTCTCTATTATGTCTCCTATTTTTCTAAGGACTTATATATATTAGTTTCGTAAAATCAGCAGAATTTTTAATTAATTTTAATTTTAATTAATGTTAATTTTTTCACAATGCATTTCAGACCCATAAAACCCAATGCCCTTTATATTTCATCAAACTGAGAACCTCATCATGGTACATTTCTACCTTACCAATGAAACTTGTCCTGATCTAGTCCAATATATTTTATACTGGAGGAATTGTCCTCAATTGTTTGCAGAAGATACGATTAGATGATCCCTCGTATAGTTTTAGTGGGAAATGGGCTCACGACTCGAATATCTTGCTATGATAAAGTTTATACTCCCACGTTTTTGGAATACATCCCGAACAATACGTCTAATCCATGACCGATCATTTGATGTAAAAATATTTGATATTACAGATGCTTTGTGTCATTATAGTTCAGATCATCAATTAAGAAGTAGAAACTTTGCTTCCGAGCACTGGGTCAAATTAAATTATACATCGGATGTCCGGTTCCGATTTCGCTTGACCAATCGGTGATCGTGGTAATGCGATCGATATTTTACAGATGTAATTTCGTCGTAAAGCGAATTAAGGACATAAATATTTGAATGATGATGCGTCCATATGTTTCAAAGCTTTCATGTTCGATATTATTTAAAAAATGCCTGAGATTAATTATACTTCAGTAAGTAATTGTAATGGTTAGATAATGCATGTTTCAATATCAGTTGTGTATATTTGAGTCCGGAAATCAGTAAATGTATCTGCATTTCGAGTAATGCACACATTTTAACCGTCTATCAAAATATTGACAGAGTGATCTATCAATAAGCCTAGAAGCTGATGGTTTACAGCAAACGGCCAAGAATCTAGATCAATGTCGAAGGACAAGAGTGATTTATTGACGTTAGATCTCTTGTTTGGATCACAAATTGATTTATAAATAAATTCGCTTTGGGAATCGTCATGCATCCTTCTTGCTTGGAATTAAGTTCCAAAAATGTTCCTTGCGGCATGTCTACATCTAGAAAGCAGAGCACGTTCTTGCGTATATGTCCCAAATCTATTTCCGCACTTCGTGAGAACTTCACGAGGCGTGCTACTCATGGCCCCAAAATACACACAAGACGGAACACTACTCACAAAAGTGCCTTATCATTAAGCAGATATAGTTTCAATTCAGGGTTTCCGCATTCAATCAGTTTTTTGCGTCCAGGAAATCGTACGACGCTAATAATTGCAGGTAGCAATCAGCATCTTGCGCCTGTGACCATCCATCATGATCCAAAACGTGTACGCCAAACGAGTCGATCCATCATCCGACTAATAGAAATGTTTGGTAAGCATCCAAATCAGAACTAAATCAACGAACTGCTTATGCTCACCTCGGCTGACGGTGGTTAATTCCTCACAACGGATGCTTCAGCGGGTATCTTGAAAAATGAATCAGACTGCCATGTGAATCTTTCACATCCTGTTATCTCGGAAGTTTATTGATTAATTTCATAGTGACTGTTGTCTGACTTGCCATGTATGCGGCAAATATTGAGATTATGATAGATGGATGCAAACAAATACAAGAAAGACTACTTTGTTGAATAGTCAACAGCTTCGATAACTCAGCGTTCAGATAAACTTGTTCGTATTTAAATAACGTTATAGTTTGGTTCCTCACAACCTCGTACATCAACCCAATATCCTTTTGATAGACTCATAGGCATTTTATCTACTTTGTAACATGTCTTTGCAAGCTCGATCAATTAGTTAAATATATTAAGATAATTCATGAATCAATAAATTAAGATAATATTCCATTATTCCGGTTAATAATATGTATATTATGGAAAATGCACGCCAATCCATACTCGTTGGAGGGATCGTCATAAAAGCCAATCCATACTCGTAAAACTCGCAAAATTCCCGATTTCCCAACAAATTATTTATTCCCATCGCCGCAGATGAATACTTATATACTATAATACTTTGATGTGATTCGTAATTATAATACGGAGGAATACAAAAAATCTGAACCAGGTATCTATTATATTTCATATCGATATTCCCATTATTAAAGTCGATGTGTAGTAAATACATCACCGTCAGGGATGTATTAGGTGTCCCATAAGTAGGTACATTTTTATCATGATTTTTTGAATTAAAGTTTTCGCCACGTAAATTAGTTAAGTTAAGTTTCAATGAAAGAAATAAGTAATAATATGAAGGGGCAATGTCCGGAGAGTATGGAAAATGAGGTAAAACATCCCAGTCAAATGATAATAATTTATTTCTGACGAGCAAAGACACATGAGGCCTGACGTTATCGTGATGAAAAACAATGCCTCGACTGCTTGCTAATTCTGGCCATTTTCTGGCATCCTTTATATTGTCTAGTTGGAAACAATATTTTGTTGAATTGATCGTTTCACTTTACTAAAGTAGCTCATAATAAACTAACCCCTTTCAGTCTCATCAAATGCATAGCAAAACTTTTTTTGGGTGTAGGCCAGGTTTAGCTACAGTTAAAGCTTCTGTACCCTTGGTCCAAGACCGTTTACGTTGGATATTCTCATGGAGTATCCAATTTTCATCTCCAGTGACAAGTCTCTTCAAAAAAGATTGGCTATTATGTCGTTAGAGAAGAAGATCGCATGTTGAAATAAGCTGAAGTTTATTTGAGTCAGTCAGTTCATGAAGAAGCCACACATCTGAACGATTGATGTAGACCAATTTTGTCAGATGATTATGGAAGGATGTTTGTGGAATTTCTAACTTTTTAGCTATTTCGCGAACAGTATATCGCGGGTTTTTTTCAACCATGGCTATGATTAGAGCTGTGGGAAACTTATGGGACAACCTAATATTCACTACACACGTAGCTCCATGTGCAAAACATTTTGTATTTAGGGATCTTCTTTGACATTCGTTTCAAAATAATCCGATTGAAAGCCAAAGGTTAATTATTTGTGGAGTGAAATTTCGACTTACCAATTTGTCTGGTCACTTGGCTATTTCTCAGAGTAACATAAAGATCCTTGGTTTCACTATCACTAAGATCATTTGTATCGTATTCCAATACATTTGTCTCGTCTCTCCATATGGATATGATGCAAATGGCTCTCGAATTTCATTCAATCGTCAATCGTTGTAATACGACTCGGATGAAAGAATATAATAAAAATGCAGGACTCGGTACAGTACCGAGGCGGTTTCTCAATTTTCACGTAACATTATTCAAATGGCCCGTTCGTCCCTTCGACAATTACGAAGTAGAACCGACCTCGTTTAGTTTGTAAATTAGGATTTAACGGCATCATTTTAGAGATATATATTCAGCAGCCATTGCTAAATAATGGGGAAAACATTGATAATGGAGGTCGACGATGATAATCGTCGTTCTGATTACAGACAACGATGCATACATACATTTCTTTCGAAACTCGTGGGTTTTATTTGCAATCCAAAGGAGGAATCTCTATCAGGAGGAATCACACGGCGGATAAATAAAAGTTTTTATTTGCATGGATAATGAAAAAAATATCATGATCGGATTACGTGAAACCGGGCCGTTAGTCAGGCGACATTTATTATGTATTTATGTCCCCCATTGCGAAATAAAACGACCAAAAAACACCTACACGTAATGCCCATTCGGCATACGAATCGATTGGTTGACAATTAAAATTGGTTTGGTCTTCATTGCAAGAATCGTTCGGAGTTGAACAAGTCTGAAAACATGTAGGAACAACGGGAAAATCGCTACCTGTATAATATATTGGCGCCATGGACAGTAATATCCCTGTTCATCCAATAAAATCATTCTAGACAAAATGCTGAAGGGATGATACTTATCTAAGGCATTCTAAAAATTTCGAGAAAAATCAGGAACACATTCAGATAAGTCGACCATAAAAGAGGTGCGGTTAACTACAGTGAGACAATTTTAATTTGAGTTTCAGTCTCAGATTAGTCAGAGCCAGTCAAGTCTTTAGATCCGACCGATGGTCTTGGTCGCGAGAAGACTTGGTCTTTCCACGGTCAACCTCTCCGATATCGCAACTAATCTCGTAGTCTTTATCTTGTTGTAATAACCATTGTATTGTCAAAAAATCATATTCATAAAATTGAGCACACAAGCCATAATTCAATTAAATAATGGTTATAACGCATTTGTTGCTAAATTCATTTGGCATAGGTTAAGCGATAAATTTGTAAAATATTTTAGTAGATGAAATTTAAGGAAAATAGAGTCAATAAGCTCTCATGCTTATGAGGAATTTGATTTTCCGTTCTTTAGCATCTTGATCCGCAATAACGAAGAGGTGAAGGTCCAATCTCCAACTCCAATAAAGATGTAAATGGAAGAATCCAAAAAAACAGAAGTTTAAAGCGGACCTCATAGGTCAGACGCTTCCATATCGAAAAACAGGTGAAAGGTGCCAGCTTAACAATCAAATATCAGACCTGATTACGCAATTAGAATCACGACCTCCAATCATCTTCAAGGCCCAGCCTCCCATAAATTTATAAATCAATTTTCGCCCCCCCAAAAAAAAAATCCAACATCGATCAAAGCGCATAAATCATTCAATATTAATATCCGTGAGAAATACGATGTTTTTAAATGTCAACCGTGGACGTCATGGTGTCCAAAATCTAAAATGACGTTATTGTGCGTAAGCCCCAACCAGAACTGCATTCGAAAACACGGAGAAACGTCGGGAATTTCGATAAAAGTGTGACCGCAAATATACGTGACGCAATGTTGTCTTGCGCGGTTTCGTGCATTTGCGTTGATATTTTTTCCAAAACTCTGGATGCAATTTAATGCCATTTTTTTCCCCTAAAATATTGATTGATGCCACGATCGACGTGTCAAATTTGGCACAATAGCAATAATTCACGTCTCGTTTTGCGTTCGCAACTTTCAAGGATTTCAAAATGCCATGAACGTGAAAATGCGAACTAATCTCGCAGATCGTCTTTATCCTGTTTGATACTGTAAAATCGTGAAAATAGCGTGATGATAATGTGTCAGCGCTACTAGAGATTATTAGGTAATCTTGAACTATCAACAGGTGAATAGACACATTCGCTGAACTGAACGATTCTCAACATATTTGAAGCTTTTATTATTTTTCTACACATTGATTGCCTTTATAAATAAATATTAATGAAGAAAAATTTAGCCTAATCTTCTAGTCACAGAGCCTTTTTATAGCAGCAATATTTTTTTTATTATATTTCATAATGAACCCAAAAATCCCATATCATACAGGATGAATCTTTACTTTAGTATTTGAAAGAATAAATTTTGCACCTCAAGGAAGCACTGCTGAAATTTCCTTTCAAAGGATTCAAGGTAATCTTCTCTTTCGAATATCATTAGGATTTACCTCCAGTTTCTACACATGACAACTATGGATATATTTTCAATTACGTAACATTTAATTTGCGACTCATAGTTTAAGTACCCGCGTTATTTCATATTAATTTCTCAAGTAATTTAACACAAATCATCTATTTTATCTTGGACGAATTCTCGTTTATATCAGAACACATTTATTCACCATTGAATTTAGCTGTACTGCATAAAGTCCAGGAAAACGTTGATTATATGTATATTATATATATACGGAAAATCCTTGATTTTCTCAAGAAACGAGTCATTTGACTATTAGATCATAGATTGCTAAATCCTGTTTGTTTACAAACACCGATTGCCCAATGTCCCAGGTTGCTGGACGTGCATTCAAATACATGCATAGTAATTATATATGCAAACTGCGCTATGGAAATCGAGCGACCATTAATCATATGGTTGCACATGCGAAGATGTGATCTTTGAGAAGCAGGATGAAAAAATCATCTGGGATTCTCCGGCGACGATCCCAATCACACATCTGCCTCGAATGAATATTTAAATGACCAGAATGGGTAACCTACTTGTGTGAACTGATTTTTCAATCTTAAATACAATCCGTATAAATTAGCATTTCATATTTGAAGAATGGATAATCGCAGCAGAAGCTTCAAACGATTGGTGTATGATTTTACCTAATTTACATACATAAGAGTTGTCACGTTGGAGCTCATTTTTGCTGGGCGAATGGAGGTAGAACTAATCACAAGTGGGTCACCAATGTGCCCAAAAGAAATACGTAATAATAGGTGAAGTGAAATTGTTTTAAGGAGAAAACTGCTCAGGCTTGTACATATGTTATTTGTGTGAATTAGGTATTTGTATATTTCCGAAATTAGCTATCGAAATTGGATTTTTTGCTATCTTATTAATAAAATAGAATTGCATCAACAGTCAGACTCTGTGAAGAAAATAAGCTCGTTTCAATCATCAAGAACCTGAACGCCAATATTTTTTTGTAATTTATAATCAGATATATGTTACACAACATTTTCACAAGCACATCCAAACACTCCAAGCACTCAAGAAGAACTTTGACCAAGATCCAGCTCCAAAGGGATATCTAATGTAGTACATTGCAACCGTTATTTAACTTTTACAGATTTCTCGATTTGTTTGTTACTCTTGCATAGTTAATAGTACCCAATGGTATACCGCGTATAGAACCTTGCCAGTTCAAATCCAGGAAAATTCAAGGTACAGGGCAAATACAAGAAGATCGCCTTGAGGAGAGCCAAACGAAGAGTCACACTTCGCAATGATAACAATATTCTTTCGTATCGTTTTAAAATGGTCACCCAGTCTCGAATTTGCTTGGGTAAATTACACGTGGATGAAGAGACATATAATATAAGAGCAAATCCAACATGCATTTAAGCGTCATCCAGGGCTTCATCCTAGCCCAAATGACAAAAGGAGAAACTAGACTGTTTGTTTTTCATTGTCTTCCGAGGAAAACTGCTCAGTCTTAAGATTAGTTTCCATACTTCCTATCGAGAAGGTCGCGAAAGCCCCCTTCGATACGTTAATTTAGGTGACATATCATCTTCAATATCCAACGTATGAGGATGTGAACGTGTGATAAAAACGAGATGGATGTAACCCTTTCCTATGAATGGATATTGAATAGGCTCTGATTCTGCAGTGGACTGTTTGTGGCTGCACAATGATGATGATGATGCACAGCAAATTCACATTGTTTATGATAGTCGTGAGCAATGGGAGTCATATTACTCCTTCCTTATATAATTCGCAAAATCTCATGGTCAACAAATCAAAATATTAGGTACGGTTATTAGGCTCTGGATTGAAGGATTGGCACGAGAAAGCCGGGTATATTCTAGGAATACTGCTTTGTTTACAACTCAGAAGTGGCTGACCGAATATTCCAACAATTTATTGCCTTTAGCATTTGGCGCCCTACCATTTCTGATTTAAACCACTGGACTAAACTATTGTTTAGGATGTCGTAAGGACACCAACAAGCATATCTATAATCCCAGGGATTCGTTGAAGGCATTGGGAACATTACAGCATAATCATAACCTGATCAATGCTTAACATTATTATCTACAAATATACGGTTCAAATTTAATTTGGCGAGTATCTTCATTTTTAATATAGTGGGGGAAAATGTCCTACTCATTCATAAGCTAAATGAAGATTAGTAGAATAAGATCCAGGATTTTGACAGGACAGGACAGGGTCCAGGATCAGGACCAACATTAAGAAAACGATGCTGAGGAAAAATCTCAATAGCCCCTATGGATATCAATAGCTCAGATGATGAATATACTTATTTGCACATTAAGTTATAGTACAAATTAGTAATCAGAAATTTTATATTAATTTGCTACACGCCTTTTATATTGCTAAAAATGTCTGAAAATAGAAAACTGACTGTATGCACATCTAAGCAATTTTCTGGTGCTGTTTATCGGATAAACTAATTTCACGCTCAATATTTCAGACGGGAATGAAATCATAGATTTAAGCTTGGCAAATTAAATGTAAATTTTACGTCAAAATGCCACATTCCACATCCTAAATTAGCTCAAATTTTGTCCAAAGTTTGATATGATACAAGCGAAAAATAACCAATATGCGAAGTGCATTGGATGAGACTATCTCAGAATAGATAGGAAGAAAGCGCTTAGTCCTGCATGGATTACATAGGGTTGATGACGCCTGTATGTAACGAATATTTATTAAACAATATCTAGAATTACCGATAGCGTGGTTTGACTATGTTTATCAGTTATTGTGGGTATTTCCATGCGCTGAAATAAAAGCGGATGACTTATCATACACTTAAGCAAATTGGGTACAATTTATTCCTAAGACGAAAAAATCAATTGATAATTGTTTCGTCATCCGCTTAATGAAATAAGAACACTCCAACATGATTGTAGCAATCGAATGAATAATCTGGGTATTTTGTAGCTCTTATTTTTGCTGAATAATGAATGACATCCTTGTGGGCTACCGAGATGAACGTGATAACTCCTTGCATTTCGATGAGTGTGCTACAATCGACAGCGTCTTAATCTGATGTAGATAATACAATGAATTATTGATCAATATCATTATACTTCAATCAACACTTAACTAACTGGTGACATGTGAATAAGGATCATGATTCATGTTGTCTGCATTTGACAAACCAACCAGAAGTAAAACTTGTATAGACGCGGTAGGGCAAATTTGGCCGAACGTCACGAAAATTGTTGTCACGAAATGTTTCTACGAATCCAGAAAAGAAGAAAAAGAGGGAGAATCATTTGTAGTGTCTTCATAAGCAAAAGCATAGTAGCATAAAGCAACCACTACACCAATAGCAAGCATATTTTATTATATATTACACAAAATTTTCCAATGAGCTAAGTAAGATGTTTTACTACTGCGAGATAATCACGCTTTTAATTTTAAAAAAATCATACTCATAAAAGGATAATGATCTTACTCATGCGTCCTTATTTTGATACATTATATATAATTTATTTCTACGTCCTTCTTATTTATATGTAATTTTTTGAGAATTCCTGTATGTGTCCTTGCTATTCAAAGATCTCAAATTTATGAAAGATCGCTAAATCGGTGGTTTCATGATGTTTGTTTTTTTTATCAAGACTTATCCAATCGTAAAACATCACTGACCTTATACAATGTCGATGGATTTTTGCAATGGAAATTTAATTCATTGTATAAAATATAAGTTTTTTTATATTTACAAATACAATAATACAGTCCGAAGTATTGTACTATTGTTTTTTAACATCTAATGAAGAATTGCGTCTTATAATAAATAATATCGGCAGAATCATTAAGAAGTATAAAGATTGTTGAAGAAATCGCAAATAATTAACATGATTTCAGAGCAGTGGTATTTAACTTGACCATTCTACTTTACACGAATCAACACTGCTTAACTCTGTCCGTTTTTATAATATGTATATACTACGTTGTCTAATCCCTCTTTTCTCCGTTATTCCTTAAACATTGAGCAGACTCAGCTGTAATGAGAGTTCGTAATCGTTCTGTAGATGTAGACATGATCGGTATGGCATCTGATCGCGAGGTGCTCATTCGTCATGTCAGCGATCCGAAAAGCGGACCGATTGGACATACAGACTTTGTGGCCACTCCGTTCTCTTTTAGAGCTTTTTGCGGCATTTTCGGGGATAAATACATACCCGGGGGCTTCTATGATCTGTACGATAACGGAAGCCCCATCAGAGGTTAATTTACATAGGAGCATAAGACTATTCCGGGATCAGTCCCGGGATATTTCCATTTGTTTAATATAAAAATAATTTGAAGGCGAATTTCTTTTTATTTATTTAAGAAAAGATTAAAATACAATTCAAAAATAGATAAATAAAACACTAAAAAAATCAAATATTATTTTGAAAATATGCTCAAAGTAACATTAAGCATCGAGTGTTTCGTCATTTAGTCTGGATCTGATTTTGGTAGCCAGGCATTCTGCTGCTGAAAATGTACGCTCAATCTTCATACTTGTTGGAGATATCGTCATCAGATATTTAAATGCTAGTTCAAATTGATGACTACGTGAGCCCCCATTTTCATATAATACCATCAATGTGACTGATAAAATCCCTATTTGCTGAGACACGGACTAAAATTCGCAAAATTCCCGATTTCCCGACAAATTATTTATTTCCGTCACTGCAGATGAATAATTATATACTATAATACTTTGATGTAGATCGTAATTATATTATGGAGGAATAAAAAAATTTTGAACCCCGTATCTACTATATTTCATATGGATATTCCGATTATTAGAGTCGAGGTGTAGTAAATACATCACCGATAGCGAAAGATTAATATAACAATTTGAAAAATATATGTACACCATATATGTATATACAGTTATTGCCCCTAGGCATCGCCTAAGCTCGTCAATTAGTAGATACGCCACTGTTTCCAAGCGTCCAGATTTCGGCAAGAAGATCTCGATTTAGAAGCCTTCATCGTGCTGGTGAGGTGTACGATTTCCGTTAGATAAAAATTTCAACCCCGAAATGTTCGAGTCGTTCGGGATTCATGAGCACCTAAAACTGTCCGTGATCCCGGGATTGGATTCCCTAATCGTCAGGGAGTGAATCCAAAAGCCTTTTGGCTCAAATTTATTATCGAAGCGTTCCTACAGAAATAAATGGAAGAAAAACGATATAATTTATTTGAATAATTTCCTTTATATTGGATTGATGCCTGATTCGATTATAGTATGGTATTTGTCATAGTCTGTTCCTATATATCATATCGGCGTTTGTTTATTGAAATTACCGCTAATGTAAATTGCATTCTTGCTCATATAAATTTACAGATAGTACACAAACTTTCCATTGGAACACTGATCCATTTCACCAAGTTCCTCGTTGCAACACACTAAAACCCAGATTGTAATATTGGCACAGTGATAAACGCAGTATGAGGCTGATAGTCTTACTTCTTGTATATTATTTAAATTTTATATCAATGCAAATGATAGTGAGTAAGAAGGCAATGAGTCAGTCGATCGTCAGACATTTGGCTCATGTCCGGTCGGTCACACAATTATTTTCCAAGTGATTTTGGTTTTGACTAATCCACATCCATCGTGACATCAACAGTAAGCATTGCTTAGGTCAATCGGTAGCTGATTCATAATCCAGAAGTCCGTCGGCTCGTCGAAGATCAATCGGATTATTTTTATTGACCAGAACGAAAAGGGTTAGGATTGGTTCAACTGAATCGAATCTGTCATGTTCCAAACATAACGGTCGAGGAAGATATTAGAAACAAAACCGAACGCCGTTTGAATCACGATAAGATAATGGTGAATCATGTTGCATCAGTGATTTTTTTGTTGTGTGGTCATTGCGAAATGATAACGAATCAGAAAATGAAGATGACTCATGAACTGGACTTTCAGCAGGAGAACTACTGAAATATTTGAATCGTCATGTTTTCTTTTACGCACACTGAATAATTCATTAGAAGCACATGTAGTATGAAGATTATATCAAAAAAGAGTTGTGCTTCATCAGAGGATTTTAAAATAACATGTTTTTCATGAAGCAAAAACTAAGCACTAAAATGACCTAAATGTAACACACAGTCATACAATTTTGAAAAGATCGATACAACAGTCTTTTTAAGTGAGGTTTATTTATTTTTTTCTAATAGAAATAAACATAAATAACTCATACGTAAGATAAAATAATAATTTCTTTCATTTAATTATTATAGCAATAATTAATTGAACCTAAATGTGTAAAGATCAATAAAATGATGGGATAAAAATATGAAACTGGAAAATTGTTCGTTTATTGTAAATGTTTCATCATATTATACATTCTTATGCATATTGTATGATTAATAAATTTCACGTTAATATAAGTACGCCGAGTACATATTTAGATTAAGGATTTCAATACGGAACTGAACCGAAAACCGATATAACCGTTATTTTTGTCGGAACATTGACATATGTGATATTCAGCATTTTTATGCAGAATTTCTTTGGATGTATTTATTTGATAATACTGTAATATTTTCTATTTGTTCATCCTGTTAATTGTCCTGTTAAATCAATAGTTCAGATAATATTATTATCAATCCAAAGTCCAGTTAACAATCTTAAAGCATTATTATGTATTTTGTTCAGCATATTATGTTTTCCTATATATGTAATTGCTATGTACCCAGACTGGGACTCCCAAATTTAAATTTGTTTCCTGGTGCTAGGTATCCTGGGACTTCCAAAATACCAGTCAATATCCTTTCGTTTATTATATTATAATATTATGTAATTCTAGTTCAACATATTATGCCTTCAATTGATTATTTATATTATATTTGTTCTCTGCATGATAATCTTTAAAAATCCAGACGTTTTTTATAAATAAATTGTAAATTCATAATCCTTATGAATTATCAATAATTAATGGGAGTAAATTCAAAATATTATTTATGTAGAATGCTTATTATAAAAGTAGGAATAAAATGTTCTAAATTTTGTTTGAAAATAAGTTTTTAATAAAAATAAAAAATCAAAAATGAATTACCCGTGGATGAACAGAAAATCACAAACAGTTCAATTCTCTTTGAACAATTTATTTTAGTAATGAGAATTCATAACGTTCAGGTATGGCGTCCGATCGCGAGGCGCTCATTTGTCATGTCAGCGGTCCGAATAGCGGACCGGTTGGACACACAGACCTCGTGGCCACCTCGTTCTCTTTTAGGGCTTTTTTGAGACATTTTATATGATCTGTACAAGGAAGCTCTCTCAGCGGCTTACATAGGTGGCTCGTGTCAAATAAGGTCGCTAACTATATTTATCTATCTAGTAGTTTTAAAATACATAATCTGTGGAATCAATAAACAGCTCGGATCAGTGGAGGGTTCCCATGTTCCTTTGTCTTAGATGGGAAATGATGGATCCATGTCTCATCTTGAATTGATGCGAAAACTCGGTCTTGTTGCTATCAACCATCGCCAAAAAATCGATTAAAACATCTTTACTGTTCAAAAAGAGCATAGGACACCGTTGACCTATGTGGCGTCAAACGTGTTAAAGAAAGCCAATAAAATGAAGATATTTCGCCAATAAGAAAATTACTTTACTAAATGATGAATAGTAGTGATGACGAAGAAAGTCATATGATATAATATGTAATGCTTTTGGACATCATTGCTTTAATAAGCCTATTATTCTTGGTATTAATTAATACTGTAACTTTTTATCTTGATATTGGTAATTTTTTACAATTGAATTAATCAACACAATGATCTGCCAAATTTTCGTAATAAAAATGATCATGGCAATTGAATATAAGTTATGACGCAACATTGGAATCGTTCATAGTTATCGACCATCAGCTGTTTGAATGACGATGAAATTTGTTAAATAAAATCAATAAGAAAACATTTTAAAATCGATTAGTGCTTGTAAATAAGGAAAAGCTGATTATCAAATCATATTTTTGACAATACCAAACAGCACAAAGATTGTCCAAGTGAAAGCAGGGAGAAGCATTATTTTTTGGATCCAACGACCAGTCTGAGGCCAATCCAGGATCAGACCTTGTTTGTGAGAGCAAACGTGCTTACTTTAAATTTTCATAGTTGCGAGTTCGATGCCCCGAATCACCTTTGTACGTGATCAACAGCTGTATTAATATATCGATATGACCATAAAATTCTTGTTAAATCAATAATAATATTTGACAATGGAAAAGAAGCAGGAAATGTCGTTATCTCCGCTCTTAAAAATAAGTGCATATTCAAATATGTACGCTTTAAATTTCATTTACGAATAAAGATTTTACTGAGAAATATAAATTAACTACAATTGGATCGTTATCATATTCAGGTAATAACGATTTGGTAATGCCATGTTTGCATTTATATTTGGCAATTGGGAGTTGAAAAAAGGCTTCCGAAGACCCAAATAACTGGTTCATTTGGGGAATGTCAAAGTTCGGCGATTAGCGGCTTATTGCTGTTATTTCCAAACGCCTATTATTTCCCAACCCTTTATCGTTGTGGCTTCACAAGAAGCCGCCTCGACTAATTCAATGTTTTCGTGAAGACTCTTAATTATGGCCGAGGACTCTATTAACACTCGAAATCGTTTCCGAGAACCGGGAAAAGTTATTCTTTAAATGCTTCTGGGATTTCCTAAAATAAAGTGCTCGATATGACTGTCGTTTTCGATGACATTCATGCAGAATTAGAAATAAATTCTAAAATTACAATTATAATATGAGAAATCCACGATATGTACATCTTCACAGTGTAGCCACGCGGAATCCACTGCAGGACTACATAAGGAATATACCTATGAGGACTCTTGATTGACCATTAATCCCATTAATAATTAAGTGAAATAAGTCTATACAGGGTTACTCTGTTCTAATCAGGGTTTCGAACCGATCAAATCAAAAACCGAAAACCAGTAAAACTGTTACTTTTGCAGAGCCGAACCGGCTCGGATTTATCGTTATTTTTCGATTCGGTTGAGTTTGATTACTATAATATGTGTCCTTTATCATTCTTATGCAGTCTTTGTTTGATTATATTCATATGATAATACTGTAATCTTTATTCTTTGCTCATTCTGTTAAATGTCCTGTTAAATCAATACTTCAGATAATGTAACGAACGAAATTCCTTGAATTATTAAATCATTACCGTGTATTTTGTTTAGCTTGTAATTTCTTACATATTCGCCTTGTACCTAGATTGGGACTCCCATATTTAAATTCTTTCAATTCTAAACAATTTTGATGGTTTCTTGGAGGTAGGATGAAATTCCTCAACTCCTTGCTCACTTGTTGTTGCGCAAATAGAATCTAAATAAAAAAAAAGTCGCATACATCCACAGTTCAGGCATTTGAATCATCAAGAATACTGTGTCTTTGAAATGGTTTGCTTAATTACTTGGCCTCATATTGTTTGATGTATCAACTGTTATCCACTCACATTCGATCGCGCATCAATAGAAGCGTCATACATTAAAAGTATCTTTGACTAATCTTTGTCTAATTTTTGCGTTATAGCGTGTAAATAACTACATATCTCACATATTCGCCATTGGATATTTTCAACCCGATGATGATGATGATTAGAACATAGAAATTTCTAACCACATAAATATTTTACTTTATAAGATTATCCCTTACGCTTTAGAGATGTGAATCTCTAATGGAATAGGATGCAATATGCGGCAATCGTTTGTTTTAAGTGCTGTTAGACCCACTATGAAGAATATAATGCAACCCAAAAATACCATCAATAAAATGTTATTCCATACTTGAATTCATAATATCATAAAATGATGTCAGATAAGTTCTATTGATGCGCCAGAAAAAGAATTAAGCGTAGAGAATCGATTGATGACATAATGATTCAATCGAGTTGTTCTGAATCCTTTTACTTTCGATAAATATACAAGTTCAAATATGAGGTCTGCATCCTGAATACCTGATCCCATTCCTACCATTTAACGTCATGGTATTTTAGCAATTACCTGAAGCATGTCATTCATCAGGATTTCTCGCTAAAGGCGCTCGTACCTGAGCTCTGGGACCTTTATTGTTCATTCTGGAAATAGTCGTTCTCGCACCGAGTCGATTCTTCGGATCATAAATATAATCTGACGTCAGCAAATATTCATCTCGAGCCAATCGGAGATGTTTCGTGGTCGGTGATGCTGCGGGTCGCAACAGGAAGCGAACCGGTTTCCTTGCTCCTGCTTGAGGAAGTACTGCCCTCGCGACCTGCCACTGAGTCGCACTCACGACCAGCTTCCGCCGAACTCGGATTCCATTCCAGCACACACTCATGTGCTGGATATGGATCTTCCAGGAATGCGCAATTAGCTCACGATCATTCAATCCGTACTCTTGCATTGGGGGGGATGGAGAAGGCTTTAGATCCGTTCTATATTGTTGGATTTAGATCAGAATCATTCAGCACTGCATGACGCTCATTGCTGTTGACTGATTTCCGGCTTCTAACTTTTTGCGTCCAAGGCAAAAAAAGTGGTCGTTGAAACCTTCCGATTTTTTCTGCATATTTCAACACACCAATATACAAATAAAATCAGAATCAGACTGAACACCATAGAAATACATACAACATATTTTTAACTCTGAGTAGTGAGGTAATTTTAAATCACCATAAACTCAGAAGCTATATTTGTACAGTAGACTCTCAATTATCCGGGTTAATGCTGGAGAGGAAGAGCACGGATAACTGAAAAACACACATATTCAAAATACAATTTTTTGTTTCATAATTTATTTAAAAAAAACGCCCGGACAGTTTTAGGTGCTCATGAATCCCGGTGCGAATTAGTAAACGTAATCCCGAAAAATTCGGGATTGAAATTTTTATCTAACAGAAATCGTACACCTCATCAGCACGATGAAGGTTTCTAAACCGAGACATTCCCGCCGAAATCTGGACGCTTGGAAACAGTGGCGTAACTACTAATTGGCGAGCTTGGGCGACGCCTAGGGGCAATAACTGTACATACATATACATACATATACAATTGTTATATTAACCTTCCCTACCGGTGATGTATTTACTACACCTCGACTCTAATAATGGGAATATCGATATGAAATATAATAGATACGGGATTTAGAATTTTTGTATTCCTCCCTAACATAATTAAGAATCACATCAAAGTATTATAGTATATAAGTATTCATCTGCAGCGATGGAAATAAATAATTTGTCGGGAAATCGGGAATTTTGCGTGTTTCAGTCCGTGTCTCAGCAGAAAGGAACACTCGATGCTTTAATGTTACTTCGGGCATATTTTCAAAATAATATTTGAATTTTTTAATGTTTTTTTAATCTATTTTTGAATTGTATTTTTATCTTTTTTTAAATAAATAAAATTCTTTCGCCTTCAAGCTATTTTTTATATAAAACAAATGGACTTATTAGTAATTTTTGATCAAATTCATCAATATAATTTCTTAAACTATTGAAAATCCCAGTCCCGGGATGCCGGGACTGGTCCCGGGACGGTCTGATGCAGTCCCGAAATCCCTTGGCTCGGGATTGGATTCCCTATTCGTGGCTAAGAATTGTATAGTAACAATACTGCTTTCTATGGCAATCCCTTATTTAAAAAAAAGGTGATACTCAAATAAGGTCCGATCCACACCATGGAGCCGTTTATTTTTTTGTATTATGTTCGTTTTGTAGCGTGTGTCTCATAATCATATATGAAATGAAAAAAAATATTTTTCAGATACGGATAATCGAAAATACACTGTATGTCCGCCACTTATCATCCGTACAAATCCACTTATCTGTCAGGATCGTCGCAGCGTGTATGAAGTTTGTACATAAATAAATAAACACTGTCGATAGCACACAATATTCGGTCATTTCTTCAAATAAATATAAACAATACACTCCGTCAGTGGTGCATTGCAATATTGCAAATACAAAACGTTTGTGTAATATTTTAATAGTGTTGATCTGTCTGGAATTTTGTCATTTGGATTTATTATACTTCATCTCTGAAGAAATGTATCGCGATTATGCATATTATTATGAAAAGACGTAACAGAAATTTTATAACGATTATATCACGAGAGCATTAAAATGTCCGTGTCAAGGATTTCGTCGACGATCGAAACGATCATTTTGCACAATCCATCGGCGACAAAATTAGGATATTGCGGATTGCGGACGAAGCAGCCCACTTTGTATTGTGAAAAAATGCATAACTTACATTTCACCACAAAAATTCGATTCTTTTGGCAAAAAGTGCGTCGTGGAGAAATGCGAAGATAATCCTTATTAGACCGAGATGATTAAATTTCTGATGAGTCGAGTAGAATTTCTGGAACACATTCCCGGCCAGTATCGCATAACACAATCGAGAGCCAAATGTGATTACTGGGCTTCGGAATCGGACACAAAAATGTGCAAAATCGCTTTGGAAACGCATTTTTCCAGACTTATCGCCGAGAAGCATGGCGTCAGTCGAAATTGTTGATTATTTGTCTGATGTAGTGATTTCAATTTCGCGTGTGCCACAGCGATTGATCTTCAATTAGAATATTTCATTGCCGGCGATGCAGAAAAAATGTTTTCAAATATCATGGCGGGATGAAAGAGAACGCATAGAAAGCGACTTGAAAAGAATCCGAAATCTGCACATCTTCCGGATCCATTGATTATTTTTTAGAACGATCTTCCATCGTGTACGAAATTCATCAAAGAAACGATAATCGATTAATTGCCAAGCTTTCGGAGCCATTTAATACCGTCCTTTATTCCTACTGTTTTGAAGATCATGCCAGAAATTCTAAATAGAAATTTGCGATCCGTCGATTTGTTCATCCAAGCGTACATATGTCGATTACTCAGTTTGCCTTCTAATTAAGAGGCGTGCCATGGACGTGCCATAAATGGGATGCGTGCCGTTTAAATATCTGCATTGATACTTCTAAGAATTTAAATCGACCTACATTAATGCGTTATTTAAATAGACCAACGAAAAACGAGGATTTATTATGAAAGCATCGACAAAAAAAACCCCGCAAAATATCATATTTATTCAATATTTCGTACTTGAATAAAGGTCTGCAAAGCGCCAATTTAGCAATCTAAGGGGTAGGGTCTGAAAAATTAGATGGATTAGAATCAATTAACTTTTTATATTTGGTTAGAAAAGGATTTGCTTCAATTTTCTGTTAGAAACTTTATAAATCATCTTTGATCAAACGTATAATAGTTCAACACTTCAAATGACATCTAACGGATTTTCCTAATACGTATATTTATTAATTCCAATGAAATATATGTTCTGATAGATGCACATATTTTAAAAAATTATAATTGATGAATTTGATCAAAAATTAATAAGTCCATGTGTTTAATATAAAAATAACTTGAAGGCGAAATAATTTTATTTATTTAAGAAAAGATAAAAATACAATTCAAAAATAGATAAACAAAACACTAAAAAAATCAAATATTATTTTGAAAATATGCCCGAAGTAACATTAAAGCATTGAGTGTTCCTTTCTGCTGAGACACGGACTAAAACTCGCAAAATTCCCGATTTCCCGACAAATTATTTATTTCCGTCGCTGCAGATGAATACTTGTATACTATAATACTTTGATGTGATTCTTAATTATACCAGGGAGGAATACAAAAATTCTGAATCTGGTATCTATTATTTTTCATATCGATATTCGTATTATTAGAGTCGAAGTGTAGTAAATACATCACCGGTAGGGAAAGGTTAATATAACAATTTGAAAAACATATATGTACTCTATATATGTATACATAGATTAGACAGTTACTGCCCCTAGACGTCGTCTAAGATTGCCCATTAGTAGTTACGCCACTGTTTCCAAGCGTCCAGATTTCGGCGGAAATGTCTCGATTTAATAGCCTTCATCGTACTGGTGAGGTGTACGATTTCTGTTAGATAAAAAATTCAATCCCGAAATTTTCGGGATTACGTTTACTAATCTCTGGATTCATGAGGATCAAAAACTGTCCAGGTTCGGATTTGGGATCCCGGGATCAAACAAAAACATGCAAACATGCTGATTACTACGGTGAAGTGACCACACGTTTAGGCTTACAATATTACATTTGTCAGCTACTCCATCATCGGTTGCAGTTTGAGAGCTTTCCTATAAAATATTATTAATAACAAAGAGATTATTTAGTGTTGGAAAGATGTCTCACAAGTGATTGTTAGTCTAAACGTGTGATCACTTAGCTTCAGTAATGGGCATACTATTAAACCATGCACAAGAAACCACGCTGCTGGAATTCACCCATTATTTACGTCGAAGATGCAATTAGTTCTGAAACCATAGACCCAAACACTGAATGATCTTCAAATACGAACAAGCATTTGCTTGTTAAATCATAATGATAAGGAACACCATACAGTCAAAACAAAAAATTTGGACATATTCGTAAGACAAACATCGATTATCATTGCATTTGGTATCACTGATAATATATTAATTTTTTCCGGGGATTTACTATTTTAGTAATCCGAATTGGACGCAGACGATAAGCTCTACGATAGTAAAGTATGGATTCGATGTTAGATAAATCTTGCATTGCATCTTCGGAGTGTTGCCGAGATCCTTTCCACATCGGATCGTTTGCAAGAAGTTACATAATCCGAGTTGAATATCTAAGCATCCACATTACGCTTCGGTCGCGGGGGCCGTTCCAGTTAAATTGACGAAACTGTCTTTGCATCACAGATCTTGCTAATAGATCGCCAATATTTCCTCCGAAACGGGACCACGGGGACAGGCCGAACAAAAGTCATCTCGGCCATATTTTCGAATCCAGCACGCTATGCGGCGTCAATTATTTTGCAATGCACAATTTCAAAACGAGGAAACGTCGAACGAGCAAGAGCTGCAAGAGTGACGCAACCCGCCTGCGAAACGAGAACTTCCTCGTGGCTGCTGGAGGTGATGCAGCCCAACTCTTGCATCCACCAGAAGCTTCACGACTCCGGTCTCGACCCGAAACCAAAACAGTGGAATGGCGCAAACGTCTCGAAATAAAACCAACACGCAACATTCTTCGAATTAGCCACGTCTCAACGAACACGAGCACCGTTCAAACCGTCGACGGAAGACACAATTTCTTTCGCTGACCACGATGATTCGCTTAATCAAAAATACTACTTCAAGATCCTTCATCAAGGAATTTATGCATTTATTAACCATTCATTTGATATAGTAAGATAGGTCTTAAATTCTTCGACGACTGGTTCGGGTTCATTTCTGATCGATCTTCTCAATCTAGGTAGGACTGACTATTAACGATTGATTTGCTACAGTAATTAAAAATATATTTTAAAGCAACGATCACCACTCATTTGTAACTCTTTACCTATCTTAAGACTCCTACATGCATATATTAGATATAATTATAATGTATATTTTAAAATTGTCAACCATCGACTCTAAGTGCGCGAGCTAGCAGACATGGCTTTTAAAAGTGCTGTACCATTGCATATTGACTGAAAATTTGTACATGAAAAAGCTGTGCGCAATATGGGTGCCACGTTTGCTCACAATGAAACAAAAGCAGCGTCGTTATGATGTTTCAATCGAGTGTTTGGCGATGTTTCACAGCAATAAGGACGAGTTTTTGCATCAATTCATAGCTATGGATTAAACATGGGTTCATCACTTCACATCTGAGACAAAGGAACATAGGGACCTTCCAGTGATTCAAACTGTTTATTCGTCATGCCATTCCGCTATTCAGGAGCACGTCAGCCTGCTCAACAAAAGTGCACAGCAAGGTGCTAAACCTGAATTTAATATCCATGTCCACAAGGATACGCTTATTCTCAACTTTGAGTGACCACTTGCGCTCTGAGTCTGTATGTTCAACCGGTCCGCTTTTCAGATCGCTGACATGACGAATGAGCGTCTCGCGATCGGATGCCATACCTGAATATGTCTATATCTACAGACCGATTACGAACTCTCATTACAAAACGAAGTTGTCCAAGCCCAGTTGCGCCCGTGGCAGGCGCCTGCTTTGCCATCTCCTTGTTATGGCGCTGTATATGTGGAAGGTAATTGGAAATCATCGCATTTATTAACCATATATCATAGAAACGCTACGCGCATGCGTTGCGCCATCTCTTTTGCGCGCGTGTGTCTTTATTATATTTATTTTATTGTATTTAACACAACCGTAGCTGCATCTTTTGGCCAATATTTTACGTTAATAAATGAATTCGAATGAAAATGAAATGAAATGATCTTTTTGCTAAACTTCCCACCTTTTTTTTCCAAATTTTGAAATAGGCTAGTATTATAAATGAGCAAAATTTGACCCATTTTTTTAAAAAGGTTCGGCATTACTAATATTGTAGGGATCGTAGGGAAATATATATATTTTTTCAATAGAAAATATTTAAGCTCTAATATACGAGATGAAAATAAAGGTGTTATAAGAGTTCTCATGAGGGGGAAGCGTTGTGGATCTTGATTATGATTCTCATTCCACAGTCAGGAGATCTCATCCATCCAACAGGTCGACGAACTATTACACATTTTAAAATTTGTCATTATCATCCAACAGTCGTTCGTTCATATCGCCGCATGACCTATCCATCGCTATTTTTGTCGTTTGAGTTATTTTTATAAATCCATTGTTATTCGAAGAGGCTGAAAACCGATCCACATCAATAGTTGTTTTCGGAACCGTGGCGTTTCACAAAGAAACAGCAAAATTGAAGGTTTCTCCGCTTATCTAAGGTTGAAATCATTCTCGGAAGTAGCTCAGGTAGATTCCTGATATATTTATTTTCGATAGCATCCCGGGCAAAAGGCACAACCGCGCGGGATCGAACACAATTTCTCCTTTTTACGAATAATCCAAATTCATAACAATAACAATCGATATCTCAGCGCCTGGGGCTAATTTATGCAAATCGATTAATTTCGTTTGATAAAATGCATTAAATAATCGAAGGGAATTAATGCAGTTTTATAGATGTATTGAATATAATAATTGAAATATTTATTTGAAGCGCGCGGCGGTGGAACTTCCGACGCTTCCGGTACGGGCGCTCCAAACCTCGGCGAACCCTTCGCTCCGGATGCGACGAATAGAAAGCGACCGTTCCGAGATTATCCAAAATGCATTCTGGAGAAAGTCGTTATTACAAAATGTCTCGATATATTACATAGATCCTCCTTCGGAACATCATCGTTCGCATACATTTATTATTGTCGCATTCGATGCGATAATGCTCGCGCAGCAATCTATTTGGGCCAACGGCGGTTAAAAAAAGTCGGGATTCGTTTGTTTTTTATTTGAATTTTGAGCGCTCAGTAAGGAACGGCAATGTGTCGCATTTAGGCGGTTCGGAAGCGGAAGCGAGGCGAGTTCCGGGGTCGGTCGGCAGGCGGCGGGCGGCGGGCGGCGGGCGACGGGCGGCGGCTCGCTCGACGTGCGTGACCATGAAAACGGTGCGCCGGTAGCTTCGGGACGCGCTTATCTCTTCCGCGACGCAGAGTGAATCTTTATCGTCGGCGGCCGGGCGGAGGGCGCGGGGCGGGCGGCGCGGAAGAGGCGCGACGGGGGCGAAACGGGGATCCGTGGTGGGGGCGGACCCCCGCGGGCGCGCGGCGCGGTGCGTGTCGCCGGCCGGCCAGTCGCAGTGTGCTCGCCGCGCGAACGACACGCATCGCTCGGTCACCGCCGGAGCCAGCGGCTAGCGCGCGACTTGCGTGGAGTCGCCAACGGGACGGATCTCATCTCAACTCATCGGGCGATCGACTCCATGTTCCGCCGCCCGCCGCTAGATCTGCACGCACGCGAAGTACGTAAACGGACGACCGACGTCGCTCGTCGCTCGTGCGCCTCCTCGAACCCAGTGAACGTTGTTACCGTGGTCCGGATCGAACCGATTCGGGAAATTCGTGCTCGACGACGAAAGAGTGCATCGCTTTCGTCTTAAGATGACAGATTGAAATATTGCAAATTAAAAATAGTGCCGCGATCGTCAGTGAGAATCCGAAGCGCCGTCCGAGGAGCCCCGCCGGCGCGGTTCGGACGAGACGCAACTTGTTGCCGGAGCTTCCTGCTTCCGCGTCCGTCTGCGGGCGGCGCGCCGTCGCCCCGTCGGACGAGCGTTAAAAATAGACCGCGACGTTTTCGCCATTCCTGCCTACCTACGCGCTTCGACTGCGACCGGATCGTCATTTTGGCCGTCAATAAAAATCGAAAGGCGTCCGTCGGTCGCGTCCGTCGGATCGATTTCGTTCGCGAAATCCCGCAGACGATCCGCGAGGAGGCGGCGCGGAGATCCGGAAGTCGTCGCCGCGCCAAACTTTTAAATTCGCAGCGCGCCGCGTCGGTGCCGCCACCTGTTGGCGGCGGTTCGCCCCTCTAGCGAAGAATCGAATCATTTTCGCCCGATAAATTATTAATTTGATAAATATTTACGAAACGTACTGAAAATCATCGAATCGCTCTACAACAGTGGCTCTCTTCCAGGTTGCGTCGACTGAGCGCTCGTAAGACATTCTCGTCGGGGTTATGAAGCTGTTATCCCTGTCGTTGCCGCCTATTTCCACGATGGAGCGAATGCCGCCCCTTCAGTTGCCCTTCAGCCCCACCGAACTCCTGTGGCGCTACCCCCTCGGGCTGCACGCCGCGCAGCCGACGGCGCCTCCGCCCTCTTCGGCGCCCCCCCTGTCCGATCTGAAGGCCCATCTGCCGGCGTCGCTCACGCCGGACCCGCGCCTCTGGACCAGGGAGGACGTGGCCACCTTCCTCAAGTGGTGCGAGAGAGAATTCGACCTGCCCAACTTCGACATGGACATGTTCCAGATGAACGGTAAGCTCGAGATCCGATCGAACGCCGGTCGCGGATTCTCGCCTCGACTTCGACTCATCCGTCCGTCTTCTTTCAGGCAAAGCGATGTGTCTGCTGACGAAGAACGACCTCGGCGAGA
This sequence comes from Stenopsyche tienmushanensis, assembly GCA_008973525.1. Lineage (NCBI taxonomy): Eukaryota > Metazoa > Arthropoda > Insecta > Trichoptera > Stenopsychidae > Stenopsyche > Stenopsyche tienmushanensis. Next base: position 197,479 of record WACJ01000278.1, on the reverse strand, counting down.
GGTGCCCCGGAGTCGGCGACGTCCTCCACAACGTCCTCCAGATGCTCGTCCGGGAGTCTTCGCTCCTCGGGCGCTGTCTCCCCTCGTCGCCCGTGACGCCGACGTCGCGCGGCCCCTACCCCCTCAGTCCTCACTCTCACCCGCCGACGCCCAACTGGAACCTCCTCGGTCAGCCCTCGGCCGAGTCGGCCTTCCAGCAGCACGCCAAGCAGCAGGCGGCGAACCTCGCCCACTTCATCAGCCAGAGCAACTCGGTGACGCTGAGTCCGGCGCCGTCCGTCGACAGCCAGTCGAGCAGCCCCCAGCACGTCGAGAACGGCACCGCCGCCAACTACGTCCAGACCCTGTACGGGAACGCCAACTCGGGCGGCAGCTCCGGCAGCAACCAGTCCGACTCGGACGAGGACAGCTACCAGGACGGCTCCCAGCCGACGACGATCCCCCATTCGGTCGCCCAGAGCACCCCGCCGACGACCCCGAGCTACGCCGTCGCCCCGATGTGCCTGCTGCCGCCCCCGCAGCCGAGGTCCCCCAAGGAACCGTCGACTCCGTCGCACGTCACGCTGTCCGGCCAGAACGCGCCCCTCGCCCCCGGAGGATCGAACTCCTTCAAGACGATGTCCCGAGAGTTCTTCCCGACGGACATGCCCGAGCCCAATACGAGTGAGTCTTACCGCCTTTTATTCCATCGAGATCTCCCTACGATCATTCGTCTCGAACTATTCTTAACGCATCTCGTTTCTCTGTACAGACGGAAGGCTCCTATGGGATTTCCTGCAGCAGCTGTTGAACGATCCCACCCAGAGGTATACGAATTACATCGCGTGGAAAAATCACGAATCCGGCGTCTTTAAAATCGTTGACCCCGCCGGATTGGCCAAGCTCTGGGGAATTCAGAAAAACCATCTCTCTATGAACTACGACAAGATGTCTCGGGCCCTCAGATACTATTACAGAGTCAACATTTTGAGAAAAGTGCAAGGCGAGAGACACTGTTACCAGTTAGTATTTTTTATTTTTATCTAATGTCGTTTGAAATACTCGACAATCCATGAGAGATGTTCATTTAGACGTTTTATTGATCGATCTTTTTCCCCTGCAGATTCCTGAGAAATCCGACGGAATTGAAAAACATCAAGAACATATCTCTCCTGCGTCAGCAGATGAGCCCGACGAGGGCGAACCAGCAGAGTCAGCCCTCCCCCCTGGCGCTCTCGATCAAAGCGGAGCCCAAGACCGAGGAGGAGCGGACGACGCCGTATCCGTGGACGCAGCCGCAGGACGACGACATGCCTACGGACCTGAGCATGCCGACTGAGTTTCAGTCGCGGAAGAGATCCCACCCGGACTCTCCGAAGGCCCCCGTCGCATTCGGACCGACATCGAATAAGTAGCATAGTCGGCGAAAACGTTCAGAAGCTCCGTGAGAGGGAGCATTTCGCCTCTTTAAATTTAAAACACGAAGAGAGTGCGCATCAATGATCTCGCGGTCTCGGTGTCTGCGTTTAAGACTGATAGACTTGTGCGAAGTGAATAAATACAATCCAAATTGTGATATATGACACTCATAAATAAAACGTGCCAATAATTATTGTGTAGTTGATAAAGTTTAGTACGTATATATATTTTTTCCGTTGATGTAACTTTGAAACGGTCGAACAAATTACAGACGTTCTGCGATATGTTCTCGCGAAAGAGGACCGCTCGCGAGATGTACAAATATTTTATTTCCAATTGTGAAGATCTCTCGAGAATACTTGCGTCCGGCGCCGTAGGGGTCGGACGTCTCAATTATGAATCCGCTCGGGCGGCAGTCGCGAAAGTCGATCGAGTCCGTCTGCTACATTCCACAAACCGATGCAGACGGTGCGCTCTTCCGCTTTCGCCCGCCGCCCGAGAGTTGTGACGCGTCGGGTCGCTTTTGAGATTTTAAAAATGTAACAAAATTCTATTCCTGATGAAGTATATTTTTATAAGCGCAGTATTTCACTCATATGTTTATAAAAAATGAAAAAGAGAAATTCTATATAAATTAAAAATATATATCCCACTTGAAGGTATGCGAAGAATTAAAAAGTCTTACCTCTGTGATAAATATGTCTTCAGGTGAAATTAACTTTTATAAATGCTATTTAAATTTCCAGCTATATTTTTCTGTGATCTCTCATGACATATTGTCAGGTAATGAGAAATATTCTGAAACATGTAAATAATTATTTTTTTTCGAGTAAACTTGTGAGATTTATGGTTGACGATCTATCTCAAATTTTGCTATTTTCGTATTCATTTTTGAGTCTTCGATGTGTTGATTTTAATAGCTCTCGAAATTTGATATGAACAGAGATTTTGATCTTGCAATGGCTATCGTGAAAAAAGTAATTATACAAAAATTAAAATTAAAGTTTATTTTTATAGACGATGTGAAAATAAGATGTAAAAAGTTTGTAATTATACATTTTTTATCAAAATAGCAAAGTTAAATAAGATTGTTGACTACTTATTATTGAATCTATTATTGTTCATTTAAGTTTGTACAGGAAAATAAAGTTTAGAACATTTAAAGAGCTTTATGATTTTTAAGTATATTTTAAATATAAATCTAAAAGAGATTAGCGGCGAAGACGCGAAGAGCCGCGTCGCTGCCGAAAAAGACTAAAAGATGTGTAAATTTAAAATATTGGGAAGACATTTTTTCTTTCCGATCTATAATTGTAAGTCTCAGGGTAAATGAACCAATAAGCGCATGAAATTGTAATTTTTGTTCAAATTCAGGAATGTTCACCTGTAAAAAACATTATGGCCTTCTCCCACTCGTAGTTGATACGTTTTAAATATTTAAGCTTGTTGGGATATTTACCAGAAGATACGGATAAGATTATTGTAAGATTTTTCAAATGTTCTGTTTTAATAACGTATGGTTATAAAGTAAATGAACTGAACAATATAAACGCATTGAATGCATAGTAAACATATCTATTATTTATTGCACCCCAAATTGCTTACTGACCAAATCCGTAGTAGTCCTTTGACACAAATTACATCACTCTCGATTTCTTTTAAATTGATCAATAGAAAAATCCTATGGAGTTATAGCTTGTCGATTTAATCTCCCTTTTGTAAAAGTATAAACAAAGCGTGGCATAATGAATTATGTCATAGATATTACAAAAGTAAATAAACAATTATTTAACAGAATGTAGTTATTTTTGTTTGAAATGTTTATAAATCACCAATAAAAATATGGATTATAGTTGTTAAAAATGAAAATTTAAGTCCAACGACATCTAAATTATAAAATAAATACATACATACTATTATCAAAGAAACAAACCAAATTTGGTATATTGCCATCTATCGAAGATCAATAAAAGTTTTATCTTATATATTAATCTAAACTATTTGCATGATGTATATAACAAAATATAGATGTCATTAAAAAAAAATTGAAACTAGGGAATATTCAAATAAAAATTGTTTATACATTAAATTTAGTTGCTATGGCTACAAAATCAAGATCATGCTATAATAACAAAGTGAAAATGAATTGAAAATTACACGGCCACCAGGTATGTACAATTTTACATGCTGTGTTATAGTTTTGTGAAGTGTCGTTGGCTGAAATCAAATGAATTTGAAAATATAATAAAAATGTAGTAAATAAATTATGGCAGCAGTAGAATTTATTATAAATTCGGTTCCTATTTAAGATTTTAATAATGCCGAAAGTTTAAGCCTAACTGGATATTAAAAAATTCAAAGTATGCAAGTAAGCACTAAATATGCAGTAGAGTGGTGTACAGAAGATTAGGATTGGATTGTGTATTTTTTAATATAAGCCAATATTAGTCATATATAATTTTGTTGTTTTTGTCGTAAGGAGTATCACCAAGGCAATGGCTGTTAGTCCGCATCCATGAATCCGACAGGAGATTCGAAATATTGGGACGAGGTAGATTTAAATTTTTAATTTATAAATAATCACTATTTAAATAGCATCATCTCGTATACCTCAACTCTCTCTAATAAAACTCTCAACGTCCTTCCTCCGGAGCAATTCAGCTTTCGAAGAGTTCATTATTAAGGTCACCAACTCTTTCGTGTTACGGAATTTATCCATGACGGCTTTGAGAGAACGGGTATCATTTTCCTCAATGTCGCCAAGGCCTTCGATAAGGTATGGTACAAGGGATTAATATTCAAACTCATTTCCTTTGGTTTCAAGGACTCTACCATACATATTATCCACAGCTACCTTTCCAATCGGTCCTTCCGTGCCAGTCTCCAACTTTGTTTCCAATTCTCTGTCCCTAAGGCTCCGTTCTTGCTGAAGCATCTTCTCGAGAAAACAGTTGAGGAAGAAATTTCCTCCAAATTCAATCCTTTCCTTCCCTCAAGGCATTATCCCCTCGGTGAGACAAATCAGGTATCTTGGTGTTTTGGTATTCTCACATCAATCAAATATCCAAGAAAGCCCGTGGAGCCATGACTTCTCTCTTTCCTAGCCTCAATCTCAAAAGTAAACTTTCCATCCGAAATAAATTAATAATTTATAAATACTTAATTCGTCCTGTCATGACATATGCCTCTCCTATTCGGGGATATCAGCAGAGTTACAATCCCAAGCTGCAGACAGTATAGAACATTGCAATACGTTAGTTGTTTGGGGCTCTGTGGTATTTCCAAAACTCCCAGCTCCACTTTGAAGCTGACATCTCTCTCCTAAATGATCACATTGTCAAACTCTCATACAACTTTTTCATCTCCCTTTCCTCAGTCCAAAATACAATCATCAAATCCCTCTCCTCATACTCGAGCAGCTGGATAATGAGACCTTGAGAGTGAGCCTAAATTTTACATACATTTAATTACAGTATTTGACGGAAACTTTGTGGGAATGTGTTAACTTTTATTTAAAGACAACTAAAATAGAGGGACATACTTCAAAGGCTAATTATATTAAAATACAATAAACCTAGGTGGAAAAAAATAATTAAAATATCACATCGATTTTCATACAAAAATGTTATTTCATTTCAACATGTAAAGCTAACAAAAATAAGATCTACGAAGTATAAAATAGTATGCCACTTTGATGAATTATACCATAAAATTTAATCATTTGGGAGATTCGTTTTTTGGAAAAATATAACTTCATCTAGCTATAATAGAGGATGTATTTCTAATTTGTCCATCTTCAGTCTTGATTTCACCATACGTTAATCTTCCCGTGACGTACACCCGCTGTCCTTTTCTTAAATACTGAAAAACACTATCACGAAGATAAGGTCTGAATACACTGATTCTGTGCCAGTCCGTTCTTTGGACCATGTCTCCCGATTCATACTTGTAATTGTTGTGGGTAGCCAGGGAAAATGTAACGACGGGACGTTCATCCGTGCCCCTCTTTTGTGGATCGTTACCGACTCTGCCCAGGAGTGTTATATTATTGATACCTAACAAATAAAACATTTGAATAAGCGATTGCATTGATAGCATTTCGTTAGTGAATTGTCGACTTACTTTTTTCAAATCTAACATCATCCAATCTGATCGCCGTCGTGTGAATTAAATGCCTTTGTATTTTTAAATGCGCATTTAATAACGAGGATAACTGGAAATAAAGATATGATCGTTTAATAATTTGATTTAATTATGTTTTTCAAATGACTCGATCAATGTATGCATGACAGTTTTATTGTCTTTAGCGCAATTCAATTAAATATGGATTATATTGTGTGTGTTGATCTTATTTGTATATTCAAATTACTAGAGCGATTAAGGAAAATCAAAATCAAACCGTATTCCGTATCATTTTTGAATTATTCGATTTGTCCAAGAAAGCGCGCTCACATAAATATTTGTGGTTAGGTCTGTTATGGTCTGCATTTCGAGCATGCACGCATAACATATTATTATAGATGCTTAAATTTGTTTTAATTTGCTCCATATTAAATTGAATTTTAAATATTTTAATCGATGCGAATAATATTGTTATTATAAAATTAGCTATTGATTGTGTTTATTAATGTATTAAATTGTGAAATGATGTGCAATCATTTTTTTAAATATTTTTGTTGCATACATTTTTATTGTTGAAAATATAATTAAATAAATTATACGTTTTTGTAGTGTCGTATTTAAAAAATAATTATGTTTTTATGATAAAGTTCGATATATATTTTATCTGATTGTTTTCTAATAAGAATTTTATAAATATAAATGATTTGATTGTAAAAATATCGATTTTTTGAAATTAATTGGGCGGCTAATTTTAATTGAGGGTGTTATAAGCATACCATTATAGGAGGCGGAAAAGTGACATCTGCGGGGTTGAAGTGACAGTATAAAAGAAAGGGAAGTAAACAAAGGAGATAAATTAGGCTGACGAATCCAGGATAAAAAGTTTTCAATTCGATCGAGAGCGGGTAGTAGAGTCGGGCCACGTGCGCTCATTCCGGCGCTGGACACTAAGCCGGCAACAACATGGGCCACGAGACGCTGCTGGACGGACTCTCCGCTCAAGAACTCTTCTCCGGTAACGATGGACTTACTTATAATGACTTTCTCCTCCTGCCCGGATACATCGACTTCCCCGCCGAAGCCGTCGAGCTCAACGCTCGCCTCACGAAGAGGATCTCCATCAAGGCGCCCCTCGTTTCGACTCCCATGGACACCGTCACCGAAGCAGACATGGCGATCGCGATGGCTCTCTGCGGGGGCATAGGCATCATCCACCACAATTGCACTCCGGAATACCAAGCCAACGAGGTCCTCAAGGTAAAAAAATATAAGCATGGTTTTATTCGCGATCCCGTCTGCATGGGACCCAAAAATACCGTCGCTGATGTTATCGCCGCCAAGAAGAAGAACGGATTCACCGGTTATCCGGTCACGGCACGTGGTAAACTCGGAGAGAAACTCCTCGGTATTGTCACGTCGCGCGACATAGACTTCAGAGAGAGCAACAGCCCCGAGCTTACTCTCGACCAGGTGATGACTCCAGTGGACACGATGATAACCGCCAAGTCCGGGGTCACTCTCGAAGAGGCCAATTCCATTTTGGAAAAGAGCAAAAAAGGCAAACTGCCGATCATAAACGAAGCCGGAGAGCTCGTCGCTCTGATCGCCAGGACTGACTTGAAAAAAGCCCGGAGCTACCCGGACGCCTCCAAAGATCTCAACAAACAACTCCTAGTCGGAGCGGCCATAGGGACTCGCGTCGAAGACCGAGCCCGTCTCAAACAACTCATCGACAGCGGCGTCGACGTCCTCGTGATCGACTCCTCCCAGGGCAACTCGATATTCCAAATACAAATGATCCAACACATCAAAGAGCACTATCCGAAAGTCGACATCATAGGCGGTAACGTCGTCACTCGCCTACAAGCCAAGAATCTGATAGACGCCGGCGTCGATGCGCTCCGAGTCGGCATGGGAAGCGGCTCCATCTGCATCACGCAAGAAGTTATGGCGTGCGGATGCCCGCAAGCCACCGCCGTATACCAAGTGGCCTCGTACGCCAAAGCATTTGGCGTCCCCGTCATCGCCGATGGCGGAATTCAATCCGTGGGACACATAGTCAAATCACTGGCGCTCGGGGCCTCGTCCGTCATGATGGGCTCGCTGCTGGCGGGCACGTCCGAAGCCCCGGGCGAATATTTCTTCTCCGACGGGGTCCGACTGAAGAAGTATCGCGGGATGGGCAGCCTCGAGGCGATGGAGCACAAAGACGGCAAGGGCTCCGCGATGAGTCGTTATTTTCACAACGAGAGCGATAAGCATCGGGTCGCTCAGGGAGTCAGCGGCAGCATCATCGATAAGGGTTCCGTGCTTAGGTTTTTGCCGTATTTGAAGTCCGGCATACAGCACAGCTGCCAGGATATAGGAGCGAAGTCTGTGAGCACTCTGCAGGAGATGACGTACAATTCCGAACTGAGATTCATGCGTCGCACGCATTCCGCTCAGCTCGAAGGGAACGTGCACGGGCTGTTTTCTTACGAGAAGAGGCTCTTTTAATTTTGCGAAGCGGAGGTTTTTTTCTCCTTATTCCATTTTTGTTTTAAGTTAAGCTTATTTGATGTGAGGGATTATCTGAGCTCGTGATTGCGGTATCTTTCTCATTTTTTTTTTGTTGAGTATTAAAACTAGGCTTACATTTCAACGCGCTTCTCTGAAGGATTTATATATTTTGCTAAAGTAGATATTAATTCCCTCCATTTTATATTGAAATTTCTATTATTTACTTGTTATTTTTAATTTCAAATTGGTTGCAGATGTAAATTGTACACCCCGACTGTTATTTTTGATGAATTTTATACAATTGCAAAAAAATACCAAATGAAAATTGTTCAGTATAAGTATATATGTATTAAAATGTGTTTTTAATGAGATTTTTACAATCCATCGTGGCATTGAATTAAAATGTTTTCACTAATGATTTTGAATAATTCACAGAACGGAAGAGACGTAATGGATTACATTAGGGAAATATGTCTGAAATAGTTTCATCGATTCACATTTAGCAGGATAAACTCAATGAATAGTTCATAAATCTAATTGCCTTTCTCTAGTCAAAAATTTCTATTTTTTTTAACATCTTTTTAAAGTTTCTATCTATGATAATTGTGATAATTTCCGAGAAGCATTGAAAAATGCATTTTTGTGTGATAAATATATTTTTATTCGCAATGTTTTCCCCAAACATTGTATGTAGATCGCAATCTAATAATATTTCCTGCTAGTATGTGATTTATAATTATTCAACCTAACGCTAATGTTTCCAATGACTCTTTTATTAGGGAAAATTTAAAGTATAGACTGAATATTTTGAAGATTTCAACGCAATATATATATATAGTTGAAAATATTGATAAACGTCTGATTAAACATGTTTTGATCGTCAAACTTTAGGTTTGATAAAATTTTAGACAAGTTTACATTGCAGTGTATTGGGGTTGACTTGTTAGTAATACAAACGATTCCTCGATTTGCTGTTACATACGATTGGTAATTATTAGACGAATATCAAATTATTATGGTTTTTATAAACGTGTTTTTGGTTGAGGAATGAATTTTGTATTATTATTTGTGATTTGATAGTATTTTCAATTATAACATAGCTGATCTCGCCCTGCCCCTATAAGAGAACTTTGGCTTCTTACATTTGGCATGTTTTGCTATTTTCACCACTTTCATCTAATTATATTCTATACATCACTTCCATCAATCTTATAGATTATTAATGCAGTTGATGTCGATACTGTATTAATTACAATTATCTAAACTCATTTGAAATGTATTTAGCTTTTATGATTACATATTTACAGCGCAAAAATAAGATGTATTCCATGACTAAATTGTAGTTAAACTACCTCCATATTACCGATACTTTAAATCGATGACGCTAATGAAATTACGGATCTATATTTATCCACAAAGTGGAATCCCAATTTGATTTATTCAAAGATTAAATTCACCGTCATCTATTGTATAACATATTTTAAAGAAAAACTGCAAATGTACTTACGTCGATAAATAAGTATAATATTGCATTATATAATATATGCATAGAATAAGCCGCTGGGTTCCGTCGGAAGGTATACTTATTAGGTTTCACTCGATCTTTATGCTAATAACTGCAAATTTCAACACAGAATACATAAGTTGCATTGTATTTTTGTGCCATTTTACCGCAAGCATATTTAATTTTTAAGAATGCGATGCGTTTTACCATGACTTGATGATTTCTATTCCTCGTCTAATCTGCATATCAACGATTGTCTATCGTTAGCATGTTGCCGGCCCGCTTCGCGGGCTGGTGATCGTTTAAAAGTGATTTTAAGAACTGAATGAATTTTGTCAATTTTGGATTTTCAAACGTTTTTGCCGTTTATTAAACAACCTGATGTACAAAAATAAATATTTAACAGATGAAATCTATTTAATGATATTTTTGTAAAATGTAACGATAATTTTGCCAAATTACGTAATAGTCAACTTAACCAGGGTTTTGTCTTCGATTTAAAACTGCCAAATGACATAAATCCCAGTGTAAGAATATTTATACTTCTCAGTATAGAATCTCCTTTACTTTTGTATTTTTATTATTAGATAATCTGAGTGTAAATTTAATTATAAGAGACCTTCGGAATGTTTGAAATGTTTTGTATTTGCACTTTTTATCAGTGTTATATCCCGATCATCCTCGTTATGCGGGGAACAAACGATAAATGTTATTAAAAATACTCTACTGCGTGATTTTTCGAAAAATTTAGATTGAAAGGTGCAAATATTCAAACTTGATATAATTTCTTACATTGTCGGTCTAAATGTTTATATTCAGCCCCTATCCTTCTTTATTCACACGAGAAAATAGTTATATAAACAGATATGGTTTGAACTTATTCGATATTGATATTTCTGTTAAGGCTAGGGTTATTCAACATTCTTTAATTATTGTTTTGTTTGGTAAGTAATATTATATATAAAGACATTTTTTATTCATAGTGATTTTCTAAAATGTTTTTGAGATATAATACACTGCGATGAAAATGTTTTAGTGTCAGAAAATGGAACACTAGTATTTGAACAGTTCATTCATTTTGTTTATGTATCAATTCATTGAAACGCGCGTTTATGGACACAGTTGATGTATCGCGTTATTATATCTCGGTTGACAAAATAGTAGTCATAATATATAAATTGTATTAATAGTCATATGTTTGATAAAATTATTAACGTTAAATATACATTTTTTTAAACTTGTTTATATTTTGGTACTTTAAAAATGTAAAAATTTAAGTAATTTGTATCACGGAACTCCTTTTGTTATATGTATATACTCTCATAATATTTACTATGAGTTGTGATAAGAATTTATATTGCAGTTCCTACAGTGAAATATTTATTTGCAAATTGACTCATAGATTACAACTTTGAGTACTTAAAATATGTGGAGCATGTCTCCTTAATAGTTACATGATTTTTTTTAATGGATTAAGTATTTAATACATGCTATTATATTGACATTCCCCAATATTGTCAAATCACCAATATGTTTATTTCAGAAATAAAATATATTAGCACTGATAACTCTTTTTTCATAACTACAATTGATTAAATAAATCATAGACATTCAATTAATTTATTCTTAACACTTTCATGGCCATTGATATTTCATATGTTGCATTATAACGGGTTCGATCATCGGCGGCCACATATGCATCATGATTGCGCTGACCGTTTGTGGTCGGTAATGCAGCATATAATCAGTAATCAATCAATACGATGAATGAATTTTTATATCTGCAATTGCCGATGCTACATCTATTTGAAGTAATACGTTCAATGTTCAAGTTTTTGGTAATTTTGATGCGGCCATGATAGTGTTAAGATTAATATTCCCGACACAATCCAACTCCCAATTGATCCATTTGGTTAACATTTTATAACCGAACCAATTGTGCTATTGACTCACAATGTACCTATTAATTTAATTGCTCGTCGGCAGACTATATGTACCATTCATAACAGACAGTCAAGGTTGGATACCGTATTAAATGACTCCCAAATAGAATGCGAAATATGAATTCATAGTAGACGTTTTTAACACTTAAATAAACAGTTGTGTATAATAAATGAGAACCGTGTACTCCACAGGTCAAAAGTTCTTGATCAAATATTGAATGATTTATTTTTTCATATAAGAATGCAAACTGCTTTTTAATGCTTTAACCGATGAATCGCTATGTTTTTTGATATCTAAAAATTATTATGCTAGGGAAAAGTATTAATAATTTTATACTATAAGTAGTTAAACGCCTTTTGTAATGGTCTATTTTGTGGATTAATTCGAGTGCGTTGTGAAATTTATAATACGATAAAGGTTATTCTAAGAGTACGTTAGGAAACGAGAGCGTATTTGTACAGATAATAGATAACCCGTCCCGTTTTCCTTTGTTCGAGCTTGAAATCGTAGCGTGGGAAGAGTTGTTCCCCACTACTCCTGAGATCTAAATTTAGTCTATATGCTGGCGTTTTTTATTTGAACTCAAACGATTGCAAAAAGCCGACCGGGCATAATTGGCCACATTTAAATAATAGTACATACGCTGATATAAATCATAACCCAATAATTATGAAAATACGGCAAAGCCTCGTTTGAAATGAAACCGGTTCTTGTTAACACGTGTAAAAGTAACTCTGTAGCTGAAGGATCATCGGCGTATATTTGATGAGGTCAATTATGCTGATTAATAACGTGCAAATGAAGGAGTTCTCTATTAAAGAATATGCAAATATATTTCAATTCTTGAAAGCTTTACAATATAACGAGCTACGGATATCGAATCTTAGTTTTCATGCACATTAAGGTAAAAAGTGAAAATGTATTGAAGATGAATATAATAAATAATACAAAAAGATAAATTTATGCAAAGTGCGCTAAACAGATGCTAAAATTTCAGTTTCTAGTCAAAAATTAATTTGTCTTTGTTCGTATGTAATGCGCTATCATATCGTTCATCAGATTGCGATAAAACTTCATCCACTTATTATTAAAACTTGCGGAAATAACATAGGCATACTAAAAATATTATTTGTGTATGCAGTTTGTTATGCGAGACGTGGCATTGCAATACATGTCAGCTAATCACTAGTATAGAATAAAAGTCAATTGTTCTTTGTTACCAAAAGGTTTTCTTTATAATAATTTTATATGCATATTTTGAAAACTAAATATTTGATATCTGGTTCAATTTTCGTAAGGAACAAACGAACGTCTTTCGGAAATATTCAATGGTTTCTCTATTTATTCATAATATAATTATCAGTACTAAAATATAATTCTACAAGATATGAGCTAGGGAAAGGTATCAATGAATTGAATATCATTTTCTACACATTCGGATATAATGGGGGTATTTTTTCCATATTATCATAGGTTTTCATATCCGTCACTATCAAAATTATGTTTACATTCTTTATCATATTTAATTTCTAACAGTTCTCCGTAGAAAGTTGTATCAGCTTCCTCAATATTTTTTATCTAGTCATACACCCACAAGTTTGTTAAGGTGGTTATGATATTTTTCAAGTTCCTCTGGAGTTATATCATCTTTTATAGATGTAACAATGTGATAAAATCCGCTACTGCAGAGCATGAAAGCTTGAGGTAAGATAGTGACTGGCATAGCATGCATATTATACACAAATGGCTCGCACAATGACATTTTGCCATTTTTGTTTATCATAAACCTACTTTTTCCCATTGTTTCAATGATGCATATCTTGGTCCACTACATGATTTACCCCAGTGTATATATTTATCTAATTCATACAATCCTATAAGGATATCCTGACCACAGACACCATATCGTGACATTTCCGTCTGTCTCTTCCAATCAGTAGTGTTCAGATGTTCGTCATTAGCTAAAAATTCAGCGACAGTAAAGTATCTCACAGTTTCATATTAAAATGTACGAGTTTTCCATAATACTTTGATATTTAAAATAAAAATCCCTGTGTACAATGTTTTATTTTTAAATTCAGTTCTAGACACCCACGTGAAAGATTATTCATCAAATGTTATCTATAAATTTAGAAGCTATGGAAGATTTATTTGAACAGATTTAGAATTTGACCCAGTTTTCGGTATTAATATTTTATTGACGTTATCACATAATATAGACAGATTGATAACTTTGATGTAGATTTATAGACTTCGTTTCTCCCTCTCCTCTTTTTCCGCTTCCGACAGAGCCTCCTTTAGTTGACGGTGTTGTTCATGCAACTCCTTCAACTCGTCGACGGTGAGGTCCTCGCTGTGTTCTGCAATAAGTTCTTTGATGTCATATTCGTTTACATCGAGGCTTAGAGATTTGTCCAGGAACACAATTTCTTCAGCAGGCTCCTTTTCACTCGCAAACCCCTCGAAGTATCGTTCTAAAATCATCTCAGACCACAACTTACTCCATGCAGAGTTGGTGGTTTTTCCAAAACTCTCGTAGGGTAAGCTGCGTGCCCTCGGTGACGTCGAAGCAGAGTTTGAAAAGCCCCTTCGTATACAATTTCTTGAAGTTAGAGATAACTTGCTGATCCATGGGCTGCAGGATAGGAGTTGTGTTAAGTTGAAGGAAGACAATTTTTATAATACTAAACTCCTCCAAAATATTATTCTGAACTCTCTCGGTGTAGGCAGGAGCATTATCCATAATTAGTGTGGCTTTCAGAGGAAGATTATTATCCAGCAGATGTTCTTTTTATCTCAGGACCAGCAGCAGAACCTATCCATTCAGTAAACAGCTCTGTCGATCCATGAGCTGCTGTTTGACCTCCACATAATAGGCTGCCTGTCCTTTTACACTTTGCACCTCTTGAATGCTCGCGGGTGCTCCGAAGAGTAAACAAGAAGAGGCTTTATCTTTTTATCGCCACTCGGATTCGCACACAAAAGAAGACTGTCAGACGACAGAGAAGGAGTGTCTTTCATCGGATTATGACTTGGTAACTTGGTCCGACTGGACCCGAAATTTTGTTCGTAAACCGAGGCAAAAATTTTGATGAGTCTCAGCTCGTAACCCGAAAAACTCATAATTCCACTGTATTCATTTGAATCAGTTTTTAGCTATTTTCTGAAATTGTCAAAACACATGTATTGTTGTTAAACTAATTAAATCTGTTAATTTTGATAGACTTATCATTTTTGATAGTGTGACATTCAATTTCCATTTAAACCACACGGTAGCATGATTCATTTGACCTCCAAATATAACATTTAGGATTAATTATAGCGATATTAATCATCAAACATTATCACATAAATATTTTTTATTTGAATATTTTTATTACAAGTCTTTTTATAGCCATAGAAATCGTAAAAACATCGAGATTAAATTACATATGGGGAGTATGAAAGCACGTTTGCTAAACTAGTTACTTATTGAGCATATTGTGGACTCCAGATTTAATGTCTACATACTTTTCGCTTTCAATCATTTCAGCGTTTCTTTCTCATCTTTCATTAAATTATGCTTAAAGATCAACACACCACTTTGAGGCAGTGAAAGGTTGCAGTGGGTCGATCTAAATTAAATAATATATTTTTAAATAGATTAAATTTAAATTAATCAACGAAAATACTTTTAAAATGTCTTTTATTAAGTGATTTGCATCATTAAGGTTTGTGACCACTTGAAGCACCTGTCCCATATCATATGAATGGTTTAGCTGAGCGTAATATTCTACATTTTTAACCTCGTTAGTGTTTATACCAGGTCTTTTACGCAGCCAAAGTTTTTAATGATGTAAATGTTATTTTTAATTCATATACAAAAATAAATACGAGCTTTAATTAATCGTTAAAAATCGGTATATATTAAAACTTACCCTAATCAAAAAATAAATTAATAAGATTATAAAATATAATGTCTTTTAACTATTCAAATGTATACTTAAATTGATCTAAGAACAAATTAACAAAAATATTTTATTAACACTTTCGCGACTAGCGACTCATGTCTGAGTCTTTTAATTTCCAATGCTTGATGACGGAAGATTCACAGATGAGTCTTTTGGTAATCTTAAGAGAGCAAATTAAAAAACTTACATATGAGTCTCTCGTTGCGAAATAGTTGATAATACGTGTAAATTTACTTAAAAATATTCACATTCTCTATCCATATAAATTCCAATCCTATAATCAAAATTGCATTGGTCCCATACAAATCATTAAATCAGGAGTTCACTATATTAAATAGTATATTAATAAATACGATAAGCTTGCAATTCATTAAAGCGTTAATACAAATAGTTTGAGCGCGATTTGCTACTTAAGGATTATGCATTATTCTTCGAGACTTCCTTCATTATCTTCTGTTTTATCACAGCTTTCTATTATTTTTACGTCATCGACCGGCGATGTTTCAGAATTGGGATTTTTATCGTCTTTGGACTGTATCAATGGTTCAGGATCTTGAACAATTGGTTCAGTAGCTTCCGATTTAGACGTTTCATCATCGGCGTCCACTTTTTTGATGTCCTTTTCAAAAACAGGTCCCACATTAGAATCTTCTCCATCGAATACGATCTCATCTGGGTCTGGTGCTCTTGGTAGAAATTCCGAATCGTTGCATATTTTTGAAAATATTTCGTGTCCCTAAAATCAAAATTTCTTTAAAACATGCTCAAAATTGGTTTAATTATTTTAAATTAACGACGTTATTAATACTTGTAGTACTGCATGATCAAAGTCGAGTTGAATGTCCGGACCGGAACAAAGATGAACTCTTGATGTCGTAGATGGATTGAGATTTTCTTGACTATTATCAACCATATTGAAGTAAAAACACCAGAGAACCTGAATCAAAATTTTAGTATATTGCATATCAATTGTTTATTGAAGCAATTTGCTTGGTAACAAAATTTCGCTCATAAATTATTTATTTAGATAAGTTCTAATCATTATTTTTATATAAATATAACACAAAAATATGTTTTGATAATAGTATCGTTTTAATGCATGCATAAAAAAATATAGATTATTTTAATTGGAAAACATTTTATGATAACAAATATTTGCATAGACTAGACGGTTTTTTTTATTATTCAAACTATACCTGTGGTTTATTTGGAGAAACTGGAGTATTAACAGACGAATCTTCTATTTTCACTGACTCGCATTCTTCAAAGTTCAACAACTTTTCAGCATAGTCTTGTAGATCATCTTTGGCATTCGAAGTTTGAACAGTGGTCATGTGTAAAATATCTGTTCATGTAAAAAATAATAATTGAATATAAGTTATCAATAATATCTTAAGATTCAATAAAATAGATTGGAATATATTGATTGATTGATTGAATAGATTCTATGACTTACAAAGTCCTTTCGGGCAAGAGCATGTTGACGGTCCTAATTCGATAATAGTGACAGGACTCTTCTTTCCTTCTAAAGGAGGAAATTGTAGAAGTGTCAATGATTCTCTTTCAAATTCGAGTATGCTTTTATTTGTTATGAAAACGGCTCTGGATATCCCTTTAGTAAATTTAACGTCCAACAAAAATTTCTCAGGGGCTTTACTTATAGCCATCACAACATTATCACACTTGAGTTCTTTCCCATTGGTAATAACCGTAACGGGTTTTGTTCCTTCTGGTGGATTTTCTTCAACGTTGATTTCATCAATTGGACGATTTAAATAATAAATACCCCCGTAGACAGCGCAGAGTCTGCAAAATTTGTTTATGATTTATTTTTCTGTAGCAGAATAAATTTAATTATGGTTTATCAACTCGTGTCTATTTATAATTTGGACTAAAATTTTTGCAGCTTGATAGTTCTTATCAAATTTCAGTGAGTTAAAAATGAGATAAAATTTGAAAAATATGCATTTTTGTAAATCTACAGACTTTAACACTTGCTGTAAATGAACTTGACAAAATGATAACAAGTATGCTGGATTAAAATAATAAGTGCCATCAAATAAACCATTTTGAATAGAGATAATCAAATGATTAAGTTTAAACAAATAAAGAAAATTGTTGATGTAGGAATGCGGGTGAAAAAATACGGGAAAAGTGCAAGCGGTCTTACAAAAATAGAAGACGGCGTTTCTGTATAAAACCATCAGCTTTCAAATTTTCGTTTTGTAGAAACGTTTCCCCAGAAAATTTGTTTCCTACGACTGATGATCACAATAACAAAGTAGTGCATTCGGTGCTATTGTACAGTCCCAATATGGTCCGATGCACTGCAAACACAAAGAACCAGGCTCAACATGGCTAGGATACAGCATAGAAGAGCGATCAGAGTGGCTGCTGCATACCGCACAGTGTCAGAAGACGCTATTCTGATATTGACTGCCATACCACAAGTTGACCTGCTCGCTCAAGAGAGACAGGCTGTCCAAAAAGGAAAAAAAAGAAGACTGCCAGAGAAAGCACCATGGCAGTCCTGATGGAACAGCTCCACAAAAGGTCAGTGGACATAATGACTGATTCCAGACCTGGAAGGGTGGAACAGAAGAAAACACGGCCAGCTGTGTTGCCACCTCACAAAATTCACAAAATAGCCAAAGAGACAAGTCCGGAATACTATCATTGTAAAGCAACCAATGACGATGCCGCACACATGACGTTCTACTGCCCAGTATGGAACACTGAAAGGGATTTGCTATGCGATAAATTGACAGTAAATAAGCTCTCATCCAACATAATGATCCCTTCAATATTAGGGTATGGAACGCGCAGAGCAAATACACAATGTGCGTTATGCAGAAAAAGGGGAAGGCTGAGCGAGAAAGACGCAAAGGGTCACCGTGACCGATGAGCCCAGGGTGCATGTATGACTGCCACTCTATTGCAATACTTAATCCTTTAAAACTGAAGAATATACATGTTACGCTCTAATGTAAATCCACTTTTCTGTCAGCTCCGCCGCAGCGTGCAACATTCTGGATAACGAACCAGGCTCAATAAATGAACCTTAACACTGTTGATAGCACACAATATTCGTTCATTTCTTCGGAATATTTCTTAACGTTCAACTTGCATGACATCTGCTAGAGTTTGTAGATTTTGCAAAGGAATGTTGATATTCGGCTAATGACGTCACTCCAGAACAGTCAAAGCGGAATAATAAAATTGGTCAACTGTAAGAATGATGCGAGTATCTTAAATATCAAAGCAAACACCTGCTCTCAAGACAACACGAACGAAAGTCGTCTTATCTTTGTTGAAAGAGTTTAATAACTTATCCGATGGTAGCAATTTCAGTTAATTATACCTAAATTTTATGACAGTTAAATGTTCTCTAGAATACGATTTTTTGTTGAATAGAAAGTATGCACATTTACGAGTTTCGAGGCACGAGTGTATGATGAGATGCAAGACACCCGTCTCTGTCTCATGATTTCCGGGCTGATAGGGTTAACTAGTAGCCGGGTGGCAGCCAAAGAGGAGGGGAGTTTTAGTGGGTAAAAATCCCACACTATTACCAGAATGCTGGTGTCTTCTGAAGAATTTTTCCCTCCACAAAAAAAAATCACATAAAAGTGGCTCTAATAAATGTGTGAAAATTGAGACATCGTCTTTGAAATTCATTCCAAACTGAACCCTTCTTGCTGACGTTACGAATAACGTTGCAGCTATAGAGCAACAGAATCACACCCTCGGGATGAAAGAGTGCTGTTGTCAGACCCTGAGAATTTATCTAAGAGTCCACGTTACGTTAATCATTGATCATATTTAAAAACACATTATGAAATTATATATTACCTGCAGAAACCTTGAGGTAGTTCTCCACAACCATACATTGACCATAGGAATGGAGTGTTCCCATATCTTCCAAGACTGTTGAGGAATTTCTTACATTTGACGATTCCAACCTGACATGGAGTTGAATCAGTACCACCAGCGATAGCATAAAGTACGTAGTGAATCAGGTTACCAGTTAACTTTTTACTTTTGAGATACTCCAAAAATGTTTTATTTTCGATATCTGCAATTTAAAAAAATGCAATAAATTTGACAATTAGATCTTATTTTATTTGAAGATAAAGTGATTTAATCTCATAGTAGATCATATATTTGCAACATTGATTTATATACTTTCTCGAACAATGGACTCCTTGTTTTATTGTGTTTGATATGCTATCAATATATTTGGAAATTTGGAAAAATATTACAGCATTGGAGACTATTAATAAAAATTCAAAAGCATGGATGTCGATCGAACGTACAATATTACAAATATCGTTTCTAAACGCATTACCAGCTAAAGACGAACGACTTCTGGATGGTGAGATCAATACTGAGAAAAGAGGGTTCGGAGCTTTTAATAATTTACGACACATTGGACGTTCTGAAAGTTTAGAAGGAAACACAATTTATGACTGACAAAATTCAGAAAAATTTTGAATGAGCCATGAATTTGAAACGATAGGAATGCAAGTATTGAATGAATAAAAATGCGAGTTTGTATGAAAGCTAAGAGATTTTTTGCTTTTAAGCATTCTGTTATGGATCATCTTCTATGATTGAGGAAGTTCAATATTTTTGTATGGTAGATTTTATTATTAAGCTGAATATGCGTTAAAAATACTTTAAAAAGTATTCCAATAAAATATATAATACATATATATTGAGTTTTAAGAGAAATAAACAAAGGGAAAAGTATAAATCAAGAATATCTTTTGAAAAATCTATGACCAATAACAACAAAGTGTTATTGGAGCTGGGTTGCAGCACCGGGAGCTCAGCCCCTGAGTTCTTAATTAACTTAATTAATTGTGAGCCTCATGACAGTTTTAAGATGATTTTTAGTGCCAATGTCTGATTCATTATAGTGCAATCAATTTTCAGTTTTTATTAGTTTCTATAATATATAACTATTTTGTGATTGGTTATACATGTATATTGATTTCAAGCCGTAAAATGAGGTTGTAATGGTTTGTTTAGCTGTTGTTGATAGGCCTTACATAATAAGTGCAGCAAGTAAAGCAAAGTACATTGGACTTAATAGCAATGTTGTACAAGATTAATGAAATTTTTTCAAATCAATAGTAAACAAACTATTTTTCAAATCAATAGGAGAAACTAGCTAGATTTTGTAACTTAAAACTAGAAAACTACTAGCTTAAATTAGTAAGACAGATAAATATATAGTTTTTATGGGTGGGGGGAAGTTTAGACTCATTCGTGACCTCATTTGGACCGAGTCACCTATGTAAATTAGCCTTTGAGTGGGGTTCCATGATCGTACTGATCATAGAAGGCCTCGGGTACGCATTTATCCCCGAAAATTCCTGCAAAAATCCCTAAAAGAGGATGGAATGGTCACAAGGTCTGTGTATCCAACCGGTCTGCTTTTTGGACCGCTGACATGACGAATGAACGCCTTACCTGAAAATGTCTACAGAACGAAGTTACCCAAAGAAGACTGATTTGTTTAAATGGGTTTTTGGGTTGTTTAAATTTTACAATCGGTCGAAAATATTGTTGTTTTAATTTTATTACGAGCTTATGTTGGTTGGGTTGGCCCAATGCTTAAGTAATAAAAAAGAAAAGAGGGATTAGACAACTTAGTATATATTATAAAAGCGCACAAAGTCAATCAGTGTGGATTTATGTAAAGTAGAATGGTCAAGTAAAATAAAAATCATGTGCAACTCATGATTGGGTTGATATTCTGTACATTGTGCCCAAACCCAGTTGTGTCCATGGTGGGCATCTGCTTTGCCACCCCCTTGTTACGGCCCTGCTGTTGAGGGTACGATTACTGAATAATGTGAATCTTCTTTTCCAATAATTTATAATTTTATAAAAGGAGAAAATAATTACAATACCTGGGAATTCACTTGTTTTTGTTTCATCATAGTCCATCAATGATGACAAAAGTTTCATCAGCATTCTTTTTTCGACAACAGTCACATGCTTCGTTGCAAATACATCCGCTCTAGAACACGGTACAGGCTCAAGAGCGTTATCTAACCAAGTTAGGACGCGGTTGACACATCTAAATTCTGTATATCTCGCTATGTTTGATGAAATTAACAGCTCAACTAATTCACCCCTTGCAAAGAGCAACTGAAGCAAAAAATGATTTTTCATATTGTTAAATGAATTTACACCAACATTATTAAGATAAGAATACAAATTAACAGCATATATTTTTGTAAGACAAATGTAAAATGATTGAATATTTCATTATACCTTAGGTGCTAAGTCTATGTTGAATTTACGGTATTCTTTTTTCAACATATCTTGTGTCCATTTTGCTTCAGAAGGTTTTTCAGAATCGTGATCTTTTTCCTCAATTACAGCATTAGTTACAGTATCGTCATCACCATTGACGACCGATGAACCCACACTAATATCGTTACTTGAATCCGTTACATTCGATTGATTTTCTTGGATAATATCATTTACATTTGTATTGACAATATTAGATTCTTCTATCCTGAATAATAGATAAAATATTCAAAATAAATTTCAATAAGAGACGATTTAAAAATATTAAAATAAATATTAATCAATTACCCTTTTATATACCAATGGCTTGAAATGTTAGATATTCCGATTTTATTCGGTTTATCCGAATTTTCCGCCTCTATTATAGCCAAGAGATCTTTGAAATTAAATGAAGCCCATGTTCCTCCGTAAAATTGATCGGAATCAAGATGTAAGACTTTTTTGCCAATCCTACTTAAGGCTGCTGCTACTATTGACTCAGTCATTCCTAAATGTGATTATCAAAATTATTTATAAAAACAATATTAAGATGACAAGAATCACAACGGTTAAATCACAGCACATTTAAATTGTCACTCAATGACAATATTATAGAAGTTTGAAAGGATTTTCATATATCGATATGGTAGGAAAGTATTGTGGTATCCACAAAGGATTTTGATGTCAAATAATAAAATAAAGCTAAATTGAAAGATTATTTTACCAGTTCCGACGACAATGGTGTCATATTCTGTAGGTAAGTCGTCTTCCATGTTGAAATATGCAATTTAATGGTTCACGAACAAAGATCAGCCACACATCTGTCAACTGTCAAATGTCAACTACGGAATTATGATTCATTGGACTTAATAAGCGTAATTTATGGCCAGCGCCAGAACGTAAATCGATAGAAAGGACGCGGGCGAAATGGCATACTTGTATTAAAATTTTAGCTTGTGCCCTGACAAATGTAATAAGATGTATTTATTATATAATCGCAGACTCAAGAATATTTTTAATTTATAGTTTTTTAGCTTTAATTTAATTATTAAAAAATTTCAGCTTATTAAATGAATGAGACAAATCTTGTAATATTTTATTTATTTTGGTCATAATTAAAATTAAATAATTTCACTAATATTAATGCAAATTCTTTGAAACAAAACTTTATATTAAATATACTTTTAGAAAAAATATTTTCTGACGAATATATATTTAAAAAAAATGAATCATTCAAGTTAGATAAATAAATCTAAGCTTTTTCTTATTTGATTAATTAGAATCATATTTGTCTGATAAATTTGAGAATAAATTAAATTTGTAACAAGTTTCGACAAGCAAAATTTTGTCTCTGGCAATGTAGGTTATGTTTGACAGTTGTGATAGTGGCGCGTATTATCACAGTCTCATTTATAATTGTGTTTTGTAAGTTTTTCATAATTATTTAAAAGCGTTCTTTAGTTCATTATTTTGTTGATCAACTTAATCTTTAAATTGATCATATAATTTATTTTTTATAAATAGTTCTAATGAAATATTCTTCAATATAAAGGATGTCAAGTAAATCATTCATTTTGAATGTCAATTCGAGCTGTTTTTATGATATAATAAATCTTTAAGGCAATCTATTGTCTCCCACATTAATAGATCAAACAACATTGTATTAGTGCTAGAGATAAAAGTGAAAATTTAAAGGAAATATTTCATTCCAACTGCATACTAAATGGAATTAATTGTCAATATTAAATTTCTAATATGATTCATTTTCATTCTTCAGGATATACATAGTATATTTGTCATGGATGACAATAAACCACTTTGCAAGTACTCTCCTAGATGTTATCAAAAAAACCCTGAACATCTTAAAAAGTACAAGCATCCTCCAGCTAAAAATTTTAAAATATTTGATTTCGCACCTAAAACAAAAAAACTGAAACTAGATGAATGTGTTACGAAGGAATCCACAGAAGAATCCATACCGGTATCAAAAGATGAGCCAACAGTATCAAGAGAGAAATCAGCGGAGGAATTAAATGATGAAATTAAGCCTAGCATAAAAGATAATGTAGAGACGAAAATAGATAATTGTCCGAAATCTCCCAACAAATCAAATTATTCAAAAGAAAAACCAACTGTTTTGAGCCATTCGCCAAGCAAAAATGAAAAGAGACCATCAGTTGAAGCTGAAAACGATAATAAAAGTGTGGAGTTTCATGATATTCCGGATGATGTACCGAAATTCATTGAAGACACATTTTTAGTTAAAATGCCGAAAGATTTCTTTGGTTTTTGGGAATTTTATTCAAAAAATGTTAAAATTGCTGAATACATGAGAAAAGTAAATTTGGATATTGTAGGTCCGTATGATGTATTATTAGGAAAATTGCCTATCAGAGAAGATAAAACTGATTATTTATTACATTGGCGTCACTTTTTCGACCCGCCGGAATTTCAGGTATATTTTATATTAAAATATTTGTATATTATTTTATTTGGTACTGATTAGATTCTTATTATTTTTTAGACAGTCATAATGTCCACAAAAAGTGAATATCACATCGGCTATTTTAGGGATTCACCGGCAGATTTACCCTGTTTCGTTGCGAGCAACGATGGAATCAATTGTAAAATACAACCGATGGCTGAAAATATATTTGGGGCACTCTTGTTGGTATTTTGTTTATTCATGTTCATTATATTGATAGAAAATTATATATTTATTCATATTGAATGTTAATATTTCAGATCGTTCTTAAATTTAAAACTAAAAAGTAATAAAAACGTATTTTTAAAATCCGACATTGATAATTTTGCAAAGGATTTAAAACAATTTGCGAATGAAAATAAGTATTCGTTAGATTCTAATACGCCAGCAATGAAAAATAGAAGAAAACTTACCGTCGCTAAAACATTTCATGAAGCGTACATTGTTGTTCCATTGGAAAAGAGAACTAAATTAGGCTATAGGCCTCTCATCGAAAAAGACGGTAATATTGTAATATATTTGTAGTATTTATCATTGATTTCCTAACATATGCTTGATTATTGTTTTTTTAAATTGTAGTTACAATCAAAGCGATATTAAAGAATCTTGCCGAAGCTGAATCTGATAAGGATAGAGATTCAGCACGCGCTGCATTACAACCGATCGTAACCATGGCAAATATTGCCACGGATGAATGTGATTTCGGAACAGGCTTAGAACTGGGAATTGATTTCTTCTGTTTCGGAGAACCTATTTTACATAATTATGCTAAAAGCTTACTGTCAATTGCTTACAACATGTTGAACAGGCATGAATTTGGTGAAATTATAAAGGTTATATCTTGATAAATACATAATATGATATATTACGTAGCTTTGTTTTATGGATTTTTTTTTGTTTTAGGCGCACTTGCAAAATCGTAGGAAGGGATCCAAACTGAGTGTTGCAGATCTTTGAAGCAAACGCGTTTTATTTATTGAACACATGAAATATTTTTATATACTAATGTGCTGCTTTTAATTCTTATTTGTTTATTATATGTATTGATGCAAATTATAATTTCATTTTAATTTTTCTTAAATATTTGCAATTTTAATTAAGCAACCCAATTATAAACATAGTATCCTAACATATCTTAAGTCCAGGACGGGTTGAAATATCCGTCCTGGACTTCTCCGTTCACAAACTTAAGTTTAAAACAGAAAAGGTAGTTCTACTCGGTTATATGGTTATTATACATAATTTATTTCATAAAGGTCTAAACTATATTTTAATGCTATATAAAGTATATATTTTGTTGCTTTAACATTTTTTTAATGTGTTACAATTCGGCAGACAATGTCGGATGTGTTCGTGCACAAAAAAAATGACGAGCTACATGTGTGGATTTACAATTCACAGAGGTGAATGTTTCGATAAATATCATATCTTATCTAGATATTAAGATATTATTATTCACTAGCGTGTGTTTTTTGTACATAAATAAAACATTGTAAATGTTCTATATTTTATGCGCATCTATAAAAAAATCAAATGCTTTTGGGTTTTAATAAATATGCAACCATTTATTCAAAGTGTATTTATCACGCTTTGATGGTTTTTGCCCACTACGCGTACCGATGGCAAGTGATATAGAATAAGCATTCGCATGCTTCCAGACTCAACGTGCGAGAATAAGATGTGTACAGAGACAGACGGGGAGAGTGTCTAGCGAACAAACATTTTTATTGATCGATAATGACGACCAAAATTTATCGATTTCAAGCTTCAACACATGCATTCTTTTGATTAATTTAATATTTCCACTAATTTGTCTTCGTTCAACCTACAATCCTCCAATATTTCTGGATGTCATGAATATCTATATTATCAAAACCTTCTCCACCAATATCACGACAAATGTTTATTGTCCTTTGGTATTCATATTTTGATGGTAAAACATTTTCTCCAAAGACTGCTTCTGGCCACAGCTTTTTAAAAGCAAGAATTTAAAGAGGATTGTTTTATTTCTTTAATGGATGTAGAAACAATATCGACACAATTTTGAATACATTTTTTTTCCTAGTTGTTAAAAGTGTTAAATTTTCATCGTGATCGATGTATTGTAATATTTTTTTCAAATGTTCGACGAATATAATATGCTTTAAATATTGAAATTATACCTTGGTGTAAGGGTTTGATTATAGACATAGTGTTTGGCGGTAAAAATACTATTTGAACATTAGGATGCTTTAAATCGAGCGGATGTCTTGGTGCATTGTCCAATATCAATAATACTTTAAATTTAGGTATATTTTTTCCCCTAAAATCATGTTGTAAAAAACATGTCACAATTTATACAACGTGTTGTATAGAACCGTGTTATATGAGGTCCGATTGTACTTGACAATTGGCCCCCCTTTTTGATTTTGGCTTTTAAAATGTTCTTTTTGTCTAATAGTGACGTTTTAAATTGTCTATATTTTTCTATTTAGCCTTTATATACCCTATACCCTAAATTTCCATATTAGCCTTAAATGCAACAGACGAAGACTTATAACATAGATTTGGTTTTAAACATATCAAATGTTTTTGATGAATTAAACGGTTTTACAGATGTAAAATATTGATCGTGTTAAGATACAGCTACAGATTTTTAAGTTACTGATAATAAATTGGAATCTACAATTATAGTTACCATTGATATTTTTAATATAATATTAGTATTAATTCTGCAATTTAAGCAGATCATATTTTAACGAACCTAATAAACAACGGCGGATAGAAAATCAGGAATTGTAATCGAATTCATTCATTCAAAGTTGAACCTTTTTCAATATGACGGCATAATTGGTTTCTTTATTGCTATAAATAGGCGATAAATACTAGTGTAACATATATTAGAACTTCCCATAAAATATACAATATTTTAAACACTTAAAAATTCTTCATCAGGCGTCAAATTAGAATAAAATTATTTGAACAGGATTTTTATTGATAGGAACGAATTATTGTTGCAAATCAGTCATTAATAGGCGGCAACCCAGCCTGACTAATAATTGTCTCATTATTTACTTTTTTAGATCCAGGAAATTGAACCTGGATCAAGACGATAAATTGGAAACATTGATCTACCAAATATTTTGGTATGGTAAAGATTTTTTCCCATAATCTGAATTTGAACCCGAACTTTTATAATAAGAGTATAGTCATTTGGCGCATATATTATTATTTAAATGAATAGCATTATTTAAATAGTATGAATGAAATTTCAAAAAAAATAAATGATCCATAATTATATTTGTCAAATTTGATATTAATAAAATTGGCTTGTTTATGTTGTGCCAATTAAATTTATAGCTAATATAACATTTTTGAAATAATATTCAATTATATAGAGTTGGACAGTTTCGCGCATGCGCGTTTTCACGGAATCTGTCTATTGGTAGTTTAATAATGTGAGCCCATACACGCTCCAAATAGTACTCGCCCATATTATTTCGGCTTTTAATTAATTATCGTTGTTAATTTATAATTAATCTGTGCTTGTTTGATGGTATGCAAATATGTCGCGTTAAAATTAAATTTAATATATTATTATTGGCGGATTTTTATTGAAATGTATTCAAATTTAATTTTAATTTAATATGGTCGTTCGATATTGAGTATTTGTATCAGAATTATTCGATATTAATCATAGTTATAAATTAATTAAAAATTATTCATTGTATATTTTTAAATTTGCACGTCTGTGTTTTTTATATTTTCGTAATTGATTAGATGTTTGATGTTCAATTGAATTAAGATTGAGATCATTGCGTTAGATGTATTGAAGGTGTATGGGCTGCGCTCGGGAAAAAGCTCTTCACTGTCGACAGTTTTACTCCAATACGTTTTCCGGGGTCAGTTTCGTGCGGATCGCGCCGGGGGTGGTCACGTCAACACATTTTCCAACACGAGTGGCTTATTTATTTAAATAATACATTGTCGCCACCCACAGCAATGAAAGCCACGGTGAATACACCCCATTTGCCTTGGGGGTCGGCTGCGTGATGGTACATGTGAGGGGGCTGCGTTCAGGGCGCGGATTTTGTGAACCACTGTGACATGTGAATGCCTTTAAAAATGTGAATTACACGCGTTATAATTTAGGCACAATACCATTCGAAAGTGTGGTGATAGTCTTGTGAAATGTCTCCTTTTGTCCAAAATGTCACCCTCGAATTGTGGTCCGTGTTGCGTGAAAGAGGAGAGAATTTTCTGTCGTTCCTATCCCGCGAGGAAATGTTCCTCAGGTGGTTGGATTGATGGATGATAATCAAATATAGGTATCATTGTAATTTATTAATATTTATTTAACTATTAGCTATATTAATTCATATAAATTAATTCTATTTATTCGCAAAATGTATCAATTTTTTGACTCGTAAAAAAGTTCGAATAATATTTAAATATATATTTTGTATCCGTTACTACATCTGAATTATTTTGTATATATATGTTTAAACACCAAATCATTCAATATTTAAATTTATTTCCATATACAATATATATGCATATAATCGATTTAAATCAAATTAAATACTTTATAATAATGGTGTTTTGCACATGGACCGACAAAATTTTTTTGGGGGTTAGGGGGGTCTTGTGCTAATTTTGAGAAAAAATAGTCATAACTTTTCAATCTCTGGTTGTAATTACACGAAATAATTGTTATATTTTGCAATGTATTTTTTATTTAAAAAAATCATTATTTTATGCAATTGATTAAAAGAAAATGACTTCTGAGCTTCCAAAGTCAAATAAAATGTGCAAACAAATAAGAAATGTCAACTGCTAAATTCTCTAAACAAAAAACTAAAAATTATTTTGAACTTAGTTTAGTTTTAAAAAGTTTTCTAGATTATACCCTTTCCAACGATATGCTACAAGTCATACAAGTCATTCAATAAGTCGTTTAACTTGAAGAGGTACCAATTTGGCAGGGTCAGGGTTAAGAAAATATTTTTTATGCTTAAGATGTTTTTATTAAATTTATTTAAAAAAAATATCTTTATTTCAACTGTGGTTGTCTGAATTAGTATCTCCTCTTTCATTTTTGTAAAGGTGGCACTCATTCCTTCAATTAGGATTTCGTTTGTGGGCATCTTTATCATGTAAATCAATTATTTTGGTGGCCCTACTCCGTGGCTCGCACGATCTCCAGATCTGACACCACTGGATTTCTTTGTCTGGGGACGTTTCCTATTTCATGGCTCGCACGATCTCCAGATCTGACACCACTGGATTTCTTTGTCTAGGGACGTGCAAATCTCCTTGCGCAAAACCCTCTGTATAATTTTCTTGTCTCATAATTACAAGAAATTAAATTGAATTGCAACTTGAAGATTCCCATGAAGAAGGTCCATTATACCGTTAATAAAATAAAAATATACTAGGAGACTTGAACTTTGAAGAACAGGAAAAGACCGGACCGACCAAAATCTACTACGGTTGCCGAGGATAGCTCGATTTTATCGAGCTCTATCATCCAAAAAAACCGTTTTACAGCTCCTCAGTGGAGTGCAAAATTGAATTAAACTATATTAGATCATCTAATGTGTTAAATTGATGAAATTAAACTTATTGAATAAACAGAGTAGACTACTCTAGGGACAACCATAAAATTTGGACAGTTGAACATTGAACGTGCTTTGTGTACAGTGCCTTCAATTAAATACGGAGGTAAAAATGTGTTGCTTTGGGGGTGAAAAAACTGGGGAATTTAATATAAATTGATGAAAAATTATATAAAGTAGTTTATTAAAAAAACTTCAAGAAAATGCAGTACCTTTAGGTCATCGAATATTTGGGCGAAATTTAAATTTGCAGCTAAATAATAATCTCAAATATGCATCAAAATTCTGTACCATTTTTTAAACACAGAATGAACTAAATTTGATCCAATAATTCCCAGACTTGTCCCCAATTGATCTATTATGGGATGGGATTGATTGAAAAGCGAAATCATTTACATGTGAAAATGTTCAGGAATGACATACAAGAATACTGAAATGATTTATCAAGTGATTTTTTAATTTAATTATACAAATAAGTTCAAAAATATGTATTGTAGTGATATATATTATGTTAAAGGCGGACATTTTGGTGTTGAAACCAATTTGTGTTATCATTTGAATGTTTATACAGGATGCGGCAGGGAAACTACCTAATTTGAAAGGTGAGGTGACACCTCTAAGGCATTACATGATCGTTACTATACTTACATGACAGAAAGCGTTAGATTCCGTTATTTCGAATGAGTGCCATTCTATTCTTCTCTGAATAACTGTCACTTTATGGCGCTTGTTTCAAATAAGGAAGTTTCCCTGCCGCATCCTGTATTATGTGATTGTATTAAAGAAAATATGCATATTTTTTTAAATTTTTAATATCAATAAATCATGAGTTATATTATTGTTTTTACACGAAGTATAAAGCGTTTCCAAACTTGTTGTCGGTAGTTAATATTTCATATATGATGCATCTATGAATAGACAAGAAGGGAATGTTAGGGCAAACATTCTTCATGTAGCACAGATTATTACATGCATTAGAATCTATAAATATATAGTGATGCTATAAAACTATTGTTTATTTTGATTTAAAATCGCATTTAAATCATTGCAAAAGTTGCAATATCATAATGCATAATTGAATAAATTTAATCAGCCAAATCATGGATTGATAGATGATTTATCTCATCAAAATAAAAATAAATGGATGGAACGAATACAATTTTTTGAAAATAAAATGATAAAAATAAATATATATATATAATTGTGCGTATACAAGTATC
Source organism: Stenopsyche tienmushanensis (assembly GCA_008973525.1). NCBI lineage: Eukaryota > Metazoa > Arthropoda > Insecta > Trichoptera > Stenopsychidae > Stenopsyche > Stenopsyche tienmushanensis. Next base: position 166,454 of record WACJ01000278.1, on the reverse strand, counting down.
CAATGCGAGATTGTCTTTATCGGCTTGGCAAAATTGATATTTCCAGTCAAAGGATATCAATCGTCTTGACAGACGTCCCTTTCGAGCCATCTTCGCAAACAGCGATTCCGCAGCCTGATTTTGATGGGTCTTTCATTGTCTTCCGAGGCTGATTGAAGTGCGAATGCGAAGAATGGAAAATTCTTCGAACCCAAAAATGACCGTCGAATGGAAACAATTAAGCATGTGCCATTAGCGCGACGGGGGAGGGGCACAAAATATCAAATCGTAGGGGGCGATTAAAAAATTATCTGCGGTAATTTCTGCTCGAAGAGTTTACCCTTGTTGGGCAGATTTGCTTTTAGGGACTAAAAGGGCCTCGTGTCATATAGTCGTCCATTCTATGAGCCTTATTAACCTACCCTCTTGTTGACCTTGTTCCCCTCATAACCCTAATTTTGGCACCGCTGCAGGATTAGCAAAAAACGTGTAAATAAATCGGGGCATAATTAGGACAATCAAAAGATACGTTTTAAAAATAAATTCGTAATCGGAATTTTTATTCATCATTTCAATGTATTTAATATGAGCTGCTTGGAAAGTATATTGCCATCCGACGTGTACGAGATTTTGTATTGTATTATAATGGATTGAACGGCTTTACACGATGTGACAATATATTGGCATCTTATTCCATCCTCAATATCATGGTGAATAAACTATGCTATCTGTTTATCGTTTGTATTTTCGTGGGAACTTTCTTGGACTCTAAATAATAATAGTTTATACTAAAATTAGTTTAATATCTTATATAATCAATGTTTGTTTGTCCGTATTTAATGCGCTTCTATACCGTTCATCTGATTACAATAATACTATGTCAACTTACTGTTAATACGCTTGCGGGAATAACATAGGCACAGTAAAAATATTGTATGGATGCACCATGTCGGCGCATATAGATCTGGTGAAATGAAGTATATAATTATTAAGCGCTTATGACGTTGTAACGCATGCCGCATATTCGCTAGTACTTAATAAGTTATATTTGGCTATCCGTTTGAAAATTTTGAAGTTTATAATGATATTTTAAATTAAAAACACTCGAAGGCTCGGTGCGTTCAACTTCGAGCGTATGACGATTTGAACATATGAATTGTATAATATAAGGTGGTCGTTACGCCTACGTTTGAATGGGAATTAAAGAGGCCCAGATTGAGCAGCAGTCGAATGCTTGTGGCTATTGTATATGATGATGATGATATTGTAAATATTATATTATCGGATTCGAAAAAGAATTATAGGCAGGAGAAATGATGAAAGTTTGTATGGATTTTAAAAGAGAAGAAAAACAATAAACGCGTAATACTACACTAATATTTTTCAGGCAATATTTGGCTCTCATCCATGAAAAAGGATCAAGATTTTCACCATGAGAATCGTTAATATATTACAAGATGTTATTCGTTTTGAAGTAGATTTGATGAAGTCTTATTTGTTAAAACAAAGCTTCCAGGCCAAATTCCAAGCATTAGCAATTTCCATTGGGACCATTTTGATTTGGTTTTTCTACACTACGATTTTCGTTAAAACGATTTAATTGAATATTTCGCAAGAATTGAAAGTCGATTGAATCGAATTTGGGACCGAATGACCAACTTTCTGATTGCTTCTTATGGCTTTTAACACATTTTAGGCGGCGCCCAGTATTAATCTTTGAGCGCTGCAATGCGCTAAAACTTTTTAACAGGGATAGTTATTATTAAAGGTTTCATATCGAGCGTCGTTGTTAGGATTAAATATAAACTTTTTTTAAGAAGAGATGCCAAAAAATATTTACGCAAAGGCTGTGTTGTATGCATAAATGATTTTTATAAATTTAACTTAATAGAAGGTGCTAGATGTATATTATTAATATTGTATACATAGTTGTTCCTCGGTAGTTTTAAGAATAACACATAATATACACTTAAATCTTTTTTGTGCGGTGGATGCGTTCCGTGGAAAATAACAAAAAGAAATCGCATAAAAAAAGCTATGAATTACATAGAAAAAGTGAAGATTCCATGGATTTTAAAAACCACATAACTCCAAAACAGCTATATAAAATATATCAAAAATCGCATAAAAAAAGTTGATAAGAAAACAGGAAAATAATAAGGCAATTAAAAAATAACATTTTTGGTAGCATTTAAAGGACGTCATGCATCATTAGTAAAATTTTAAGGATGTCTGACATCTAGCATCTCAAATGCCAAAAAATGGTATACCCAGTGTCAATGTCATCATTGTTCTTTGTAAATTTTCTCTTTCCAGTAATTTTATTCATAACTAGTAAAGATGTCACTATTGTCCCTAACTTAAAAAAATCACAAAATGGCTACTGTTTTTTGTGCATTTTTGACTTTAATTTGGCATAGTTTTAATTTTTTAATAGTTAAAAAATAAATTTTGACAAATCTGATAGGATTAATAGAGGGTTTTATTATGGTAGGATCGGCCAAAAATAGCTATAACTCCGTAAATAGTTGGAATTTTGGAAATTTCTTTGAAGAATGCATTTTTAAAAGTCGAAACATTAGAAAAATGTAAAAAAAACTAAATCGATCAGCGATAGCAAATTCAATATGATTTACACAGTGAAATTAAAAGAAAAGAAAAAAATGCGTTAAAAAAACCGCATAACTTCGAAATCGCACAAAAAGAGGTTTGAGTGTATATACATTGTGTATAGTTTAAAAAGTAATTTTCTTCTTGTCTTCTTGCTTATATGATTAAATAGATGAATAGAAATATATAGATGAGGGATTTTAGGGTCATTTCTTCTCTAAAGAAGAGATTGAAAATTGGGACTGTTACTAAGAAGCTTAGAACTTATGCATCACCCTAATAATATTTTAGAGACCGATTTAATTTAACGATAAATCTGAGTAAAAAACAGGATTTTATTGCACGTTTTTAGCACAATCTTGAAATGGTATCCGAATATTTGACCGCGCAGGACGCATGCATTTAAAAATAACTTATAGATGCATAAATTCATTCTCTGCTTAATTTCCACATTGATATTTAGACAAAATAAAAAGTCTGCTTATGCTGCGGATGTGACTAATTGAAGAGGAGCGTCCAGATTGCCATTGTTTATAGCTCTAGCGCTTTTTATTAAATTCGGCACAAAGTTCTTCAATTGATTCGAATATTGTCGGAGTGACGACTTGTAAAAAATATGATAAATCGAATGAATAAATTATTTAAATTGGCGTTCTTCGTGTGTTCGTCGGTCTGGGATTGAAGCTCGCGGGTTGTCAGTACACTTCGGGTTCAAGTGAGTGGCATTTCAATTTGTATCGGCAGATGTTTCTCTATTAATAAATAACGCTGAAAACATCGATATCGAACATGGACTTCGAAAATAGTTCGAAAAATATTTTTAAACGCACATGCTCCAAATCAGATTCGAGCTAATAAATACAGCATCTCAATAGATGCGTACGTCGGTCATATCTTGCATGTCGAACGGCAAGCAACGATGGATGAATGTTTGAAGTCTAAACAGTACTCCTAAAAATAGCCGAACAAGCACATGGAAAATACTCATTGGAATTCCAACGGATTTAAAGCTATTTATTGTGTTCTGCATTTTATTATTGCAGCTTCTTAGAAGCTGGGTTTGTTTTATGCACCCATGCACGACATGCAATCCGAGCTGCAAAGATGTTAATTTTATGAGATGCCATCGTTTAAATCATATTGTCCTTGTCACATTTGTACGAAAACATTTTTAATAAATACCTCTAAAATATTCATAATGGAAAATCTATGAGATTCATATGTTGTTAATGCAGACGACCCAGACGACGACGGCGCTCCAGTTTAATCCGGCGCCTCCTTATAGTCCGACATTCCAATACAAGCATAGTACATATGTACAGGTAAATCAATGTAAAAATGCAAAAGTGTAATTCTTGACCGCCTAAATCGTAATAAATCTTTTTGTAAGTCGGCAAGTCAGTGTAGCGTAGGACGATCCACAATTTATGATACAAAAAAGAGCCTCGAGAACATTTAAAAGTTTGTCTCCACCATTGATTGTGGGTCAGTCAAGAGGCAAACTTTTAAGAAAACTAAACATCCAGAGATGGATGAAGCTTTATATATGTGGTTTCTTTAAAGAGATAGAAACGTTTTCTAATAGAATTTTGATATTTAAGGACTTAGTGAAATTGTTTTTTGTAACATATTTGTGTATTAAATGTTCACGCCCTAGTCTAAAATTTTAAAAAACATAATTGATATTAAAAAAAAACATAATAATACATATTTTTTTTATATTTAATAGTCCCAATAGGAATGCTCATAAGGGTATCTTTTAAATATAATATATTAGCGAATACCCGGTATGCATTGCAATGCCATAAGCGCTTAATAGTTATTTGAAAAGAAACGCAGTACGTGGTTTATTGCTTCAGGTCACGTGTAGCGCGAGCCGAAGAGCTGGGATCCAAAAGCATATGCACACTCGCTCTCGTTTTTCACCGGACCAATATGCGCCAACATGGTGCATCCATACAATATTTTTACTATATCTATGTTACTGGCGCAATCATTAACAATAAGTGGACGAAGTTTTATCGCAATCTGATGAACGGTATGGCAGCGCATTACATACGAACAAAGAAAAAATATTTTTTATATATTAGATTGTGTTATAATTTTCAAGCTTTGATCAAAAAATACAAGCAGATAATGAATTTCGATGACCAGTTCGACCCTAAATCATGACCTGAGCATATCATTGCTTTTTCAAGACCACTCGCTGTTCCAAATCATGCCTGTGTGCAAAATTTTTACTTTGCTATATTTATTTCTTCTTGTGCATATTTAGGTCTTGCATAAAGCTCTTCGTTTTATAATTCAGGAGCTCCAAATAAGGTACATTTTTCAGTATGAGATCAATGTAACTAGTCGACAAATTCAAAGATATGGATAACTTTTCTGCTCCTTGCGGCGGGCATTCACATCTGGAACCGTTAACTGGAATATTGCCGTTCGTTTCGAGTTGCTATTATTACATTTGGCGTTGCCGCCGGTACCATTGAAACGATTAATGGTACGATTCATGCGCATTTTGTTGCAAGTTTTGATGTTTGAGCTCGACGACGACAGCCGGTTGCCATTCAAACATACGGCACAATCATACTATTGCATTTAAATTGCTTAGCCAATGCTTTTAATTCGGACAGAATGCTTCTTACGACGCATGAATAATATAATACATGAGCGCGCTGTTATCAGCGGTTTGACAGTCGCAATGAAGTAAAGTTAGTAGCACTTATTCCAGTGGACGTTTATATTAAATATTTATGTCTAAGCTTCAAAATTTGTATCACGTTACTTATTAAAGTAAACCTTATATTATATTCCACATTTAATCTGTTTCTTTATTTTGATATGTATAGGATGCGACAGGGAAATTACCTTATTTATAAAATGAATAACACAAATAGTATTGAAAATATAAGTTTAATTATTTTTTCTATGTTATAGAGAGACATTTGAAAGTATTTTTTAATTACATTTTAAACATTGTATCATTAATGTGGGCCTCCGTTCTGATCAAAGCATTGAGAATTGTTGAAAATCTACTCTTGTAAGGATAAACTCGGTAGGTAAGCATTGTTTACATTTGAATATATTTAAATCATGGTACATTCCAGAATTTTAAAATTATTGGTGTGTTTATGCAATATTATAAACATTATTGCTAATAAGACATTCATTCGAAATTCGATCAAAAATATGTATGTGTTTGATCTTCCTAATGTATTGCCACGATAAAGATTTTTTCGTAATCTGGATTTAAATCTGCATTTTTATATCCAGGGACTAATCCATTATGACGTACATATCCTTAATCGTCCGTAAATTTGATTTGTCAAAAGTGACAAGATACAAGAGGATCAATTAAATAATCTTATCTCAATACACGAGTCGCAAAACAGAAAAGCTTATTGAATTATTTCACAGTGAACATATTCTGGACTAACCCAACGGAATGTGTACAAACCCGGAAATAAGGGAAATAAGCCAATTGTATACAACATCAATCTGCGGAGAAATGGCGTCTATTTTAGCAAATCCGCCGGTCGTAAACATGAGAATATGAATGAAACCCATACAGGACCTAAGCAAACATGATATCTTTGCTCGCCATCGAAAAATGTTTTTTTTTATCTGAATGGCAACACGTTTTACATGAATTATTCGCGAAGTGCTTTTAAACGAAATTGAAATGAAATGACACCCATATCGACTCTTTTTATTCGATACAAAGTGGTATTCTAACGTGGATTGCATTAAAATTCAATATCAATTCTCATTGCGTATCATGAGTCTGATGGGGTTGGTTTTATCCCACGAAGGGAGGATTTTATGAGGGCGAACATCCATTTTATACTCGAACGAATGTTCCGTAAGCGTGTTTTAGTCTCCATAAATCCTTATGTGCATTAGTGATTACATCTTTTATTTTATTATTTAATTTGCTCGAGAATACATAAATTGATGAATTAATAAATGCACATTGATTTCTGGACCGAACTAACGCAGTGGACGAATTACAATGGCAAAAAATGCGACATTACCCTTGTAATTAAGCTGCGCGCGCATCTTATGTGATATAAAAAGGCGCTTGCATAAAATTACCATGAATATTATGAATTTACTTCAAATCAATACATCATTAATTCATTTCTAATCATACTCCACATCGCTGAGGATTATAATCTTTGTTCCCTCGGGAAATGGGGATTTTTTGTATGGTGGTTTCCTACGTTATCTCCGACGTTATTGTACATCGGCACAATAATAAAGCTGTGAAATATTTAACGAAGTAGAATTACCAGAATAGTCTAATAGCATTACTTTGCTTTCGTTGACGTCAGTGTACTAAGTAAATGTTCGATAAAATCAAACTCAAAATAAACACATTGGATGTTGTTCAGATATATATGGCAATTCGATATTTCACGCACAAGTTTTTTGGGCCTTTAATGTCAGTTATTTGAAATACATCACTTTAATTGGATGCCGAGAATGAAGTGATTGGAGCACATTTTTAGGGGTGTCGGATAAGTTCTGTCCTGTTTAACAGACGCATTCTAAATGTGAAACTAATTCGAATTGCTAAACAATTTTTATCGTATTTTTGCGAGCAGAATAAAGCCGATGTTTTTTATTTGTTGAGCGTTCCCACAGATACACAAGCGACGGATGGACTAAGCATTCGTGGTTTCATCAATATAAGCAGGAAATGTGTTTAATGCAAATCTTTTAACAAACACTTAAACCTTTTTTTGTGCGGTAGATGCGTTCCGCGGAAAAAATGAAGATGCGTTCCATGGATTTTTAAAACCGCATAACTTTGAAACAGGTATATGAAATATACCCATCGTCATGTTTTTGTGTAGATTTTCTCTTTTTAACAAGATAGTTATTAATTAGTAAAGATGTCGATATAGTTCCTACGTTAAAAATATCACAAAATGACGATTGTTTAAAAAAAATCATTTTTTGGCTTTTTCTTTGTATAGTTTTAATTTTTTTTAAAATAGTTGAAAATTAAATTTTAGTATAAATCTGGTAGCAACCATAGAAGCTTATATAAAAAAGCTTCGTAATCAATTTGAAGTAAATCAATAAATTAGAACTTGAGATATGAAGTCAACCGTGTTGGAAAAAATTGTTTCGAGAAAAACGCGTTTAAAGATTTCATTCTGACAGGATCGGCTTTATGTTGTTGATTTATTTTATATTTTATCCAAAATATCTCGATACATGCTCTTTATGAAATTAAAAAAAAATGCTTTGAAAAAAACAGCATAACTTCGAATTCGCATAAAAAAATTGGACAAAAAGAGGTTTGAGTGTGTATGACTTTTGATCTCGTTATGTTAAAAAAATCATTGATGATGTTGGTTTAAATTGTTTTCTAATCTATCTCTGTTCTATTCCCTATTGATTCTGCGAAACTGATACAATGATTTTATTTTGTGTTTTCATCTCGACATAATTTAGGTAGTATTTAAGTTTTTAATAACATTTATAATTTAACAAATACTATTTTATGGTTAAAACCTAATGTTTGTTATCGCTAAGAATATCTCATTGCAGTTTATATTATATTATAAACAAGCGGCGTATAATAACTTTTAGTTAGATGGACTCACCGATGAGTCGCTGGCTCCTTAACCCTTCGAGTAGTGAGCTAATTTTAAATCACCATAAACAAAGGTCCTGGGTCAAGTGGTAGCACAGTTGACCGTGCTTTGAATCATTTATCTATCAGGACTGCCGCAGTGTGTTTGAAGCTTGTATATAAATAAATAAATACTGTCGATGGTACACAATATTCGGTAATTAAATCAAGTAAACATAAACAATACACTTGATATCATTTTTAGTCGATAAATTTGGGTTAATAATCTATACAATCTTACGATGTACGCAAGATACTATCTCCGTCTCTGTTTCTCTTCAAACTCAACGTCAAAGACACTCTGTCTCTGTCTCTCTCCGAGCTCAACGTGTAAGAATGCTCTTTCTGAATCACTGGAACTCGAACGCAAATATGCGTCTTAACGCCACAAAAGGTTAAGTAATTTAAATATATTGTAAATGTCTTCTTATGTGCAACATATGGATAGATAATGTAAATACTCTTTGATGTAAATTAAGATATTTTTCGATTCTTGAATATATTTATATTGATCCATTTTTCACATGTACTTTTTAATCTAGCTACAGATACAGGTGTAATACAAATTAGAATTCATAGAACCGTTTATTTATTGAAATTGCTTTTAAGTCACTTGAGAAATATATTTTGATTTATTCCTATGAGGGGAGGTTGGAAGCGTCACCTTCTATTGCGCGGACATTGGCCGTATTTATATTCAGCCCTAAAGAAGGCTTTTCATGCGTAAGATTATAAATCTCCGACTATGTTCGCCCTGTTTGTTTAGCCTTCTTAAGACATCATCCATAAAAAATGGGTCCCGAACACGTCGGTACAAAATCTGACGTCAACGTTGACGAGGTGTTCACGAAGTGTGGGGACCACTGGGACGGCGCGTTGATTGTTATATTGATTTTCGCTTTAAGGCTATCTCGTCGCAGAATTGCAAAAACGGGGGCTATTTCTACAAAAATATACAGCCCTATACATCTCTTTTACGGCCACTGATGATATCGTAGACGAAAATAAACAGACGAAAAAAATGCGTGGCGTTTGCTCAATCCCTATCCCCAATTTGTGGCCGAGTGTGCTGTACAGATTTTACACTTTTTTTATGTTCGAGATATCAATCGTGATTTTATTTTGTGTTGAAACATTTTACGCTATTCTGGGTCGAGCATACGATTTGAGTCCTGACTCATTTACTGTTTTGACTATCGAATCTACCATATGCAGACGGACGAATGCAGACGCTCTGATTTTCAGACGAATCGCGCGAATTTTTGTATTGAGGCCACCCTTAAGCCCCTACCCTCTCGACAATACATATAATCGTAAAATCGATAGCAATTAATCGGTTGATGGCGTTCTTTGTCACTTAAGTTAATAGCTTATTATTGCCGCTGTTTATTATCTGAAGCCGACAGCAATTAATTGTCCTCTAAGAATAGAAAACGGCGGTTCTACGATGTTATTTTTAGAGCAAACTAACATGTTTCCGTAATGAAGGCTTTCAGCAAAATTAATTATGGGGTCATCTCAATCAAATTAGGTGCTGTATTAAGTTTGATACTACAACATGAGCATACAAAATCGACAATATGGAAACGTGTCAAGTTTTTATTTATTACGTTGTTATATTGCTGAATCTAATTAAAAAGAGTCTCTTATCCTAATGTAAATTTTCATCGTGTTGATTTTGGTAATTGTTTAGCGCGAAATATTCAATTACCGCGCAAATAAGTTTGTATTATTGATATCATTCATTTCAAAATATCGACGTGTTTTAATTGATGGCCTTTCAATTAAAAATGTTTCATTGCATTAACGTGGTCGGCGTAATCTTGTCAATATGCGAACATGTCAAGCTTTATTTATTATGCTATTATGTTGCTAAATTGAGATAACGATATAATCGCAGGTTTGATGGATTTCCAAAAACATGTTTATAAATATTTAATGAAATATGTAGAGCGGTGGTCTTTGATATGTCGGAAATAATATATGTGCAGAGGATAAGAGACAGCCGAAACATGTAAGCGGAATGGTTAGTTGATGCGGGTGACAGCATATCTTAAATGATACCGACTGGCGATCCCCCCCCCCGCCACCAGAAATCCAATTTAAAAAAAAGTTAAATAAAATAGTTATTTAGACAGAGACCGCATTTACCGCGAGCCACCTATGTAATTTAGCCTCTGAGGGAGCGTCATACAGATGTCTGCGTCCAACCGGTCCACTTTTCGGACCGCTGACATGATGATTGAACGCCTCACGATCGGTCGCCATACCCGAACATGTCTACAGAACGACTGCGAACTCTCATTACAAAACGAAGTTGTCCGAAGAAGACTGATCGGGAGGGTTGTTTAAATTATACAATCGAAAATATTGTTGTCTTTATTTTATTGCGGACTTATGGGAGCTGAATATACCCAATGTTTGAGCGATAAAGAAGAAAAGAGGGATTAGACAACTTAGTATATATTATAAAAACGAAAAGGTCAATCAGTGTAGATTAATGTAAAGTAGAATAGTCAAGTAAAATAAAAATCATTTGTAACTTTTGACTGGTATTCTGCGTTTTGCGCCCCAAGATCAGTTGCGCCCGTGGCGAGCGCCCCAAAACTTTCTTGGGCAGCGAGTGAATTTATGTCAAAATGTAAATTTTTATTTTTAATTTCATTAAGTCATTTAAATTCATTTTTGCAATGATTGGCAATACTTAATTCAAATATGAATTTAGGTTAAGTCTATACAGGTACGGAATAAAATTTCCCATAAAATCATATTTTATATATCCATGTGTCATTATTCAAAAAAAATCATTACATATCATCAACCTCATGTTCTTAGATGTTTAATATTTGTGTTCCTTGAATTCAGAATTAATGGAGTTCTTCTATATAAAAGCGGCAATTCTTGTGAAAGAATTATTTTCGTTTCCTCACCCGATATTTAACAAGTCATCGCATCCCAAAAAGTCCCGGAAATTCTCGGGCAAACACAAACATTTCTCGAAGTAAGCCGTTTAACCAAGAAATTTTATGATGCATAATGACTTGAATAGCTCATTCGAGAATAAGTAGTTTTCGGAACATTTTCACGAACATATAGATGAATTATTTAGCAACATCTCATAAACCACAAATTTATAATACTATGAAGTATTTTGTTGAAAACCTCTAAGCGTTGAAACTCAAATTGATTTTCAGTTATTAACGATCATCACTGACGCCGTTAAGAAGCATTTGTATATAATTAATATCTAACTTTGATTATATCGATTCTATGCAAGTGCATAAATATGTATTTGTGTATGTATAAGAAAATGTTATAAACACTGCCTCGGTTGGTTGTATGTAAATATATGCAAATCGAATGTTCAAATTGCTTTTTTTTCATCGATGAAGAAGTTTTTTGCTCAGTAATAATGGAAGGTATAAATGTGTAATATAGAAAATGTCGAAATCAAGTGTGTTTATCCATTTGAAGAACATTGATATGGCCCATAAGCACGGCATTTCGATTCCGTATAAGCTTACTGAATAGAATTCAATGAACCGTTAAACGGCATATGCTTTCCTAGTGGAATACATGTGGAAAGAGTGTTTGGGAATAATGTGGAAAAGTTTGGGAATAATAATGACAGCTGGATTTTTTTTAAAAATAAAACATATCAAGCCATTTTGACTGAGTCGAATTGATTATATTATTACAAACGATCACTAGAGTTAAGTCATATTGAGGTTTCAATCATGTCACATTTACAAATATTGCAGTTGTTGCTGACTTCTTTTAACAACTGAAAAAATGAAGATGCGTTCCATGGATTTTACATTTTTAAAAACTGCATAACTTTGAAACGGCTATATAAAACATATCCAAAATCGCATAAAAAAAGTTATTAAAAAAACAGGAAAACAATGAGGCAACTAAAAAATAACATTTAAAGAAAGTCTTGCTTCATGGTAAAATTTTAAGGATGTATGAAATTTGAGAACTCAAATGACAGACATCCACCAGAGAAATACTAATTATTTTCGCTCTCTTTTTTGGAAGAAATAGTATACCCAGTGTCAATGTCATCATTGTTCTGTGTAGATTTTCACTTTCCGACAATATAATTCATAATTAGTAAAGATGTCACTATTGTCCCTAACTCAAAAAAAAAATCACAAAATGGCGACAGTTTTAAAAAAAATTTAGTAAAATTATTTTTGGTCTTATTTTGTCAGTTTTAATATTTTTTAAATAGTTAAAAATTAATTTTTACATAAATCTGGTAAGAATAATAGAAGGTTATATAGAAAAGATTCGTACTCAATTTGAAGTAAATTAATTAATTAAAACTTGCGATATGATGTCAACCGTGTTGAAAAAAGTAGTTTCGACAAAAACGCGTTAAAAGATTTCATTATGGTAGGATCGGCCAAGTTGCCGCCTCACTAAAATAGCTATAACTCCGTAAATTGTTTACATTTTGGAAATTCCTTTGAAGAATTTATTTTTAAAAGTCGAAAAATGCAAAAAAAAAACGGATCAGCGATAGCAGATTCAATATGATTTACACAGTTCCAAATTATAATATTTTTCTAAATTTCGGTCAGTGTTGATGATTTATTCCCTATTTTATCCAAAATATCTCGATACGTACTCTTTATGAAATTAAAAAAAAGAAAAAAATTGCTTTAAAAAAAACCGCATAACTTCAATTACATTGACCGCATAACTTCAAGTGATTGACTTCAATTACAGTTTGATTTTTTATGTTAATTTCGAATGTTATTATAATTTTTCTGCTAAGAAAGAAGTGTTTAATATTAATCCAGCCGTTTTATGAGCTTATCGACGTCTAAACATATTTGTGCGGTAATTTCGCGCAAAACATGCCAAAATTTATATCTTAAGCATGTTAATTAGAGTTCGGTTGATAAAGAGAATTAATTTGAATCGTACATGAAAATTTATCTCAAAGAATACAATAAATTAGCGTTTTAAGGGCCGAAATGTATTAATGCATTCCATGACAATTAAATTAAATCGTACTTGTATTACATTTGCTTTTGCGCCCTTTTCGAGGGGGCGACTTTTATTTTTCGGCGCTAATTAAACATGTGCTTACTCGGCAAAATTTCAAAGGAGAGGACCTTCGCTTTCTAAATTAATTACTTTCATGCTTTAATTAAAATTTCTAAAATATGTTTTTACATCGCGCTTTAAGAATATTATTTTGGAGGGTCCTTTGGCTGAAAAAATATTTGTAAAAAACACGCGTAAATATTTTTTGCAAAAATAATGCGGCCTCTTGACGGCCATAGCTTTCAATGGAATTGTTTTCCTTTGTCTCTTATTCAGGGTTTGGTCCTTTTAGTACTTAACCCCTTATTGACCCCTTGGGTTCCCTCCGTTCCAAATTTCAACCCATCGTATATTATCGTCCCGTTCGCGTAACAGTTTCTTAATTGCGTAAATTATTTTCCATTTATCCTTGTAAAACGAAGGTATCCGACAATTTGAACTGAAAAATGGTCAGATGTTGATTGAAAAAAATATGCCTTCGGCTGGATCCGAATGGTTGAAAGAGTGTTCTAAGATTAATGTTCAATTTGAATGAAAAGTCTCATTTGCTCGGTTATAATGTTATTTAACTTCAATATTTGCGTTCACACTTTGCGTGGCACGTATGTTTCGAGTACGAGGGTTGATCCTGTGTCTTATATAATATGCAAATAAGAGCTTCTATACATAAAGAGACATATTAATTGTTTTAAAGACGTGTTTATGTAAAATTGAAGCGAGTAGTAAGCACACATTATCTTATTGTTCGTAAGTATGCTTCAAAGGTTTCCATGTGGGCGCCTTTGGCTTTCATTAATTACGCTTAAGAGGCGAAGGATACATTCTTTTTGAAAGAGACATTTGTCACAATTTTATTTCATCGTAAAATACTCGTATAGTGACATTTTAAATGTTTCAATTAAAATTATGAAGCTTTGATAGCTATCGGAAGGAATTCGCTCGCAAATATGCGATCATCTTACCATACAGGTTAATTTTAGTAATCAATATATTTATTTTTATTTATTAATATTTTTATTTAATTCAAAAATCAGCGTAAATAAAAAAAAATTAATATTAACATTTAAAAAAAAAATTACTTCCAAAATTGAAAAGTTGATTTTATGCATAGCTTCTTTCCATTTTGGGCGAAAGTTGTCAACTAAAACATGAAGCTATGTTTGTGTAATATATAATAAAATAAGTTTGTTACTTCTAGTGGTTGCTTTATGCTACGTATGAACACAAATATATACACACATAGTAGAGTCGGATAAAAGGATTTTTTATTAATTTCTCAATGAATTTTGCTTGTCCATTATAATAAAATTTTGGGTAAGCATTTCAACTTTTCAATAAAAACATCTTTTATTTAGATGTCGTTTCAGAAGTTCAATTGTAACAATGTTCATAGTGTTTGTTGGAGTTGTGATTGAAGGGAATAAAAATATTCTGATCATATATTTTTCCCATACATTTATTTTTGTGACATAGTTCCACGATTTTTATGTGTTTTTATGGGGCCATATAAATATCTTAGCTCCACTAAAATATGGTATATATCAGCCTATATTTTATCTTTGCGATTTGGATTCCAAACGTACTATAAAAACCACACCTTATACTCCTTTATATAATATTACATACTTATTCATATATTTTTTATGTTTAAATATATATATTTTAATAAGCATGTATAGATGTTGAAGTCAAATATAATCCAATATGAAGTCACGTGTTGCATTATGAGTTCGCATAGTTCGGAGGTATCCACTTGCAAATCGAAGTCCTTTGTGGATGGCAACTGTGGGCGACCCTCCATATTGAATTACAACTTCATCTACTTTTCTGGAAATAGAATTTCATTCGCAGAGAAAAACAATACCAGGTGTTTCATAAAATATAAGGCAAGGAGCATATATTATGTTTACGTGCTGCTTTTGCGAAAACATTTTCATTGTAACGTCCATTGCAAGGGTCGTATTTTGGTATTTTTGCGACGATTGAACGTTCACCGTTAACGTGTTTTAAAATAACTTATGGAGATTTCGATAGCCTGTATAAAATGCAAATTAGATGAATATATTCATAGGAAGGATTTCGGCTGAATTATATGATTATGTGTATTTTCGGAGCATAAACATCGTGCCTTGCATAAACAAAGGAGCTGAAGGTTCCTCGAATATGGTACAATAGCCTATGGCATCTTGCCAATAATTACATAACTGATATTACTGTACGTTTATGGAGTCAATTGATTTTATCAATGAAACGTACAGATTTTTTCTCTTCTCATTTCTGTATTTAAGACTAAAAATATATATTTATTGGAAGGAAACGATGGAACGATTTGGTGCTCAGGATATCGAAACAATGCTCAAAGTTCATGTCTCATACTTGAAAGAAGATCTTATATATCGTATCTTTTTCGGATGTCAACATTGGTTCCAGAAATGTCGATTTGGAAATGTTGATTTAAAAAATTGTCTTGGAAGTGAAAGACTGCGTAAGGTGGATGTCGTCACACTGATTGTTAAAATTGCCGCGCGTTGAGGTGCCGCACGAGCTAAGTAAAGAGAACTTGGGTTATTTTCTAAAAATGGAATCCGAAACGCCGTTTTTAGGCGACTTTATTAA
This sequence comes from Stenopsyche tienmushanensis, assembly GCA_008973525.1. NCBI lineage: Eukaryota > Metazoa > Arthropoda > Insecta > Trichoptera > Stenopsychidae > Stenopsyche > Stenopsyche tienmushanensis. The sequence continues at coordinate 150,541 of WACJ01000278.1, read as the reverse complement.
CCCATTGCACTCGAGAGGTGACTCTCGCTCACCACTCGGTTTTATGCAGTAACTCGATGCATGGCAATAACAGTTCCTTTAAAGCAAGTTTAAAGGAACATAACTATAAGATTTTCTTATCTGAAATTAGTCCGCAACCACGAACTGGACTGCATGCTCGGCTCTAGTTCGAACTTGACAGTCGTGGCAGAAAGACTACTAAGTTTTTGATCCACATAAGCATTGAACAGGAGTTAAGAAGGATTGCAAGTCTGTTCTCAAAGAAATAAAGCTGGCAAAAACATCAAACTACACATTATTGTAATACTTACACCAAAAAGCCGGGCATGCATCTTGGCAATTGTTTTATGAAATATCACACACATTAAAATTACAGTTACTAATATTTAAGATATTATATTCATAAAGGTGTAAAGATATGTAAAATTTTAAGTTAAGAGTAAGAAATTCGCTAAAAGTTTGCCGCTAGTTCGAGTTGATGAGCGCGTGAGCCCTTATTTTCGTATAACACCATCAATGAGACTGATGAAATTCCTATCTGCTGAGACACGGACTAAAACTCGCAAAAATCCCGATTTCCCGACAAATTATTAATTTTCCTTCGCTGCAAATGAATACTTATACATTATAATACTTTGATGGGATTCGTAATTATATTACGGAAGAATACAAAAATTCTGAACCTCGTATCTATTATATTTCATATCGATATTCCCATTATTAGAGTCAAGGTGTAGTAAATACATCACCGGTAGGGAACGGTTAATATAAAAACTTGAAAAACATGCATGTACTGATATATATATACATAGATTAGACAGTTACTGCCTCTCGGCGTCGTCTAAGCTCGTCAATTAGTAGTTACGCCACTGTTTCCAGGCGTCCAGATTTTAGCGGGAATGTCTCGATTTAGTAGCTTTCGTCTTGCTGGTGAGGTGTACGATTTCTGTTAGATACAAATTGGAATCTCGATTTTTTCGGGATTACGTTTACTAGTCCCGGGATTTATGAGCACCATAAACGGTCCGGGATTGGATTCCATAGTCTCGAGTGCAAAGGGTTAATAATTGGAGATGAGAAATGAGTTCTTTGCTGTAATTATGGACGCAAAAATTAATGGCTATCGAAGGGTCAGGTAGCAAAACCGACCCCCTAAGCCCGACATAACAACAACAAAAGTATATTTTGTCTTTTTGGTGGGACTGCAAGGGATTCATTTTGAAACATTTAAACCTGGACAACAAAATGAACGCAATACTTTATTATGAACAACTAGACAGTTTAGCGGCGGAAATACAAAAAAACGACCCAACTGTTTTTACAGCATTAAAATGTTATACGGCGAAAATAGCGCGGGAAAAAATAAACAGTCTTTGATGGAAGACAATTCGACATCTTCCTTATTTTCCAAATGTTGCTTCGTCAGATTTTCATCTTTTTAGATCTATGTAGCACTATCTGGATGGGAAAAATTACAAAAAAAACGAAATATTTTCGATCAAAGCCCATGATGTTTTATGACAGAGGCATTTAAGTGTTACCAGATAGGTGGAGAAAGGTTGTATCTAACGATGTACATTTCGAAATAATATGTTAAAAATTAATAGAAAACGAGCATTCAAATCATTCATTTAAAAAATGAAAATATATACGGGTACATCTTATATCAGTATTTTTTTAAATTTAACCTTATTTATAGGTTTAGTTGTTTTTAGCCTAAATTATGGCAAATATACTTCTATTTTTTTTCAAAGATTCCCCTTTCATATTAGGGGGACCCGAAAATATTCAAAAATTTTGAGACCTTATGTTTAAGCTCAGTTTGTGTCCAAACACGATGACGGAAATATCTTCGTATTTTTTTAATATAATAAACTATTTTACGCAAATGTATTGTTCAAATTCAATGTTTGAGTTTGCACATAATAGATAATTGAGTAGTCTCAATCAAACATATACAAATTGCACTATTACCTTTGAATTCTATTGCAAATGTTGCATGTTTCCCACGTATTTTATGTATTATAGTAAACTGAAGTTGAATCTAAAATGAATGCGCGAATAAATGCTATCAACGACAACAGCTCCAATATAGCAAATAGTTTTTGCCGTTTGCTCAATTCATTTTATTTGGATCAAGATTCTTTAAACAACATGTTATACTATGATTTTAAATATACTTTGAATATTTTATAGTTAATGATAAATGTCTACCATTTAATACAATCTATAATAAGTTTGTACAATGAATTAGTCATCAAGAGATTGATAGTAAATACACTTGCATTCAGTTCAGCTTCAATTAGTTAATAAAATTGAAACATGTTGATGTAATTAATTTTTCATTTAATATTATTATCGAGCAATTTATTTTAATGGCGATGGATGGATACAAGGAAAACTTTCCGAGATTCGAAGAGATTACACCAAAAAAATGAGTATTCCACTTCTCAAAGAAACAACTTTTTTACTAAAAGACATAAATTATAAACAGATTCAGTCTATTCGCAATAATAAACTCTTTTTCTTTGTGTTGCTCCCGAGTATTTACATTCGACTTCTGCTCGTATACTTACATTTTTTCCAATATACAGCCTTTCAACAGAGTATATTTTATCTTGGTTCGAATTTGTGTATTCAACGGCGTGTTCATAAATCTCTAGAGCGCCATACTATCTTAATTTTTTAGTTTGCGTTTTATTGAAATCGCTATATTAATCATCAAGCATGTGCGCTATGAATGAACAAGGAATATCGGATGGTATATCGGATATTGAATTTTTTCATTCCTATGATCTATATGAATTGAATTGGCCATAAATAAATGTAAAAGTATGAGATATTTGGGCACTATTGGCATTTAATATGAATCCATAAATCATACTATGATGTTTGATTAAGACCAGACATGTCAACTTACACTTTTGTCCTTTTTTACATCGATGCATAGATATTTTATATTTTTATTTAACACTTAAATATCTACAGTTCATCTCTGCTTACAATTTATGGCAAATCGGAAACAAGACAATCGATAAACGATTTCAAAAAGGGTTCTCGATGTTTTATTAGGGGTGTCGAAAAGGAACGCCATCTTTCAATATAATATTTTATTATTACTTTTTATGCATGAAAATATAAATCTGAAACTGTAATTTCCTTCATTTTTAATGATAGTCTTCCATCTTTCTCTACATTTCCGACCCATCTTAATGAAACGGTTGTGATTTTGAATCGAAAATTGAATAGAAAATTTGAATAAGTTCTTAGTTGGCCGTGGATAATTCATATGGTGTTTAACACTAGATTTATAAGACCAGTCATTTTGACTGGTCGTGCAATTTCAATTCAAAATTCCTACTGCATGTAAAATTTGCGTTCCGAAATAATGTTATGACTTTTGTAGCTATAAGTAGAGAATACATTTTATGAACTTAATGCTACTTTATATATATTCGTAATAAATGTATTTTTTGACTGGTGCATGCTTCTATGAAGAAATTTTGCGATTAGGGAATCCAAACCCGGGATTCCGGACAGTTTTGGGTGCTCATGAATCCCGGGAATGATAAACGTAATCCCGAAAAATTCAGGATTGAAATTTTTATCTAACAGAAATCGTATAACTCGCCAGCACGTTGAAGGCTACAAAATCGAGACATTCCCGCCGAAATCTGGACGCTTGGAAATAGTAACGTAACTACTAATTGCCGAGCTTAAAAGATGCCTAGGGTCAGTAACTGTCTAATCTATGTATACATATATACAGTACATGCATGTTTTTCAAATTTGTATATTAACCTTTCCCTACCGGTGATGTATTTACTACACTTTGACTCTAATAATGGGAATATCGATATGAAATATAATAGATACGGGGTTCAGAATTTTTGTATTCCTCCGTAATATAATAACGAATCACATCAAAGTATTATAGTATATAAGTATTCATCTGCAGCGACGGAAATAAATAATTTTTCGGGAAATAGGGAATTTTGCGAGTTTTAGTCCATGTCTCAGCAGAAAGGTATTTCATCAGTCACATTGATGATGCTAGACGAAAATGGGGGTTCACTCGGTCTTCAGCTCGAACTAGCATCTAAATATCTGATGACGATACCTCCAACGAGTGTGGAGGCTGAGTGTGCATTTTCAGCAACAAATTGCTTGTCTTCCAAAATCAGATTTTTTTTATCTTTTCTTAAATAAATTAAATTATTTTTCTTTCAAACTATTTTTTAGATTAAACAAATGGACTTATTAGTAATTTTTGATCAAATTTATCAATGTAATTTCTTAAAATATTGAAAATCCTGGTCCCGGGATCCCGGGACTGATCTCAGGATGCTCTAATGCAATCCCGGGATTGAAACTTTGGCTCGGAATTGTTGTTGATTGTTTTTGTACATAAACAGGAGAAAATATATCACGGAAAGAGTGACCGACAAACTGTAAACAATTTTGTTATTTGACAATGTCTATAAATCCATTTATCTATTGTAATAAATATTGTCAAACTTTTTTTAAGCCTCAATAAGCATTTTTTCTTATACACCAGTCATTCTGAGTGGTTTTGGTAGAAATATCTGGTAAATTTAGTGTTAAGCACCAATTCTATTCCGGACTGTGGTCTATGGAATTCTAAGTTTCGCGACTGTGAGAAAGTCATTATTGAAATTTGAAGCTCTTCCTTATCGAGTTGCAGCCTTCAAGTTTCTAGTTTCTGATGTAAGCTTTTGGAATTAACTTTGACATTTGTTGAGTGTTAACACTTTCCATAAAGACGCAAGTTTTAATCGACTACTTGCATGGGTAAAAAGAGCACACGAATGTTTAAAGTGAATTTCATCAGCTTTGGGGCTGAAAATTTTACCCCTTACAATGAAAGAAACAAAAATCAATCTATTATTTAAAAAAATAGTTTTTACAAGATTTCTCTATTTTTGCTTTACATCATACATTTAATTTTAAGAATCAGAGATCATCACTAAAGACCCTTTTTTATGTATAATATCTACGCATGATTCTACATTTATATTTTGACATCCTTATATCTAAATTTTCTATGGTATTAAATCTGCCGATAGTCACTAGTAATGTTCATCATCTTAAAATGGTTTAGAATCTCATTTTAATAAATTAAAAAAAATATTTTCATAAGTATAAAACAGAATTGCATAATTTTGTTCAATTGAATCAATTGAAAATATTCATTCAATTTGGAATAATTTCATACAATCGTGAGCAAATCATACTAAACCATATAACATAGATTTTGATGATTTATTCGCGTGCTGAAATGTTATTGTCATTTTCAGGGGAAAATTTCAAAAGTTTATCTCTGAAAATTTTGAATAAAAGCGTCTTCGCTTTTTATTGACCTGTAGTTACGTAAAGCTCTTAGAGGCATTTCCATTCTGTAGATATTTTCATAGAACAGTATTGACTACGTCTGAGGACCGTTCTTTTCGAAGGCATTGTTATCAGTAGACAGTTTCCGATGTTGAGGACACAACTGGGACACGATATCGAAACTGATTCCTCGGTCGATGATATAAAATAGAATTTCCTTTTCCGCTTTCAAATCGTACTATAGATACATACTATATAAAATATCCGCCAGATCAAGTGTTATCAATGCAAAGCGGCATAGATTGGTTATGCCATAGCAATTTTCAACATATTGATTCTAATATTACTTCGGCAATATTAGAAAATTACTATAAAACCAAATTTGCTTCAGCTTAGATTTGTCTTTAAACTGTTAATATCGTTATCCTTTTAGTACGATAATTCAGAGCTTCTAAAATATCTATGATTGTATTGACTTGTATTCAGTTTTAAGGCCTGATCTAAAACACAAATTAAGAGTTATAAAATCGAAATGATACAAGCAAATTCGATTCATTGTCACACAGTCCCATGGATTTCTACAGAAGATGTTTCTTGAATGCAAACAGAATACGATTTTAAGCCCATGATTCAACACATCGCTGTAAATAAGACGGTTTATTTTGTTTTGCATGCAAAAACACACAGAGGCCAGGTGTTGAAATAAAGGAGTGAATTGTAGAAAAACAATAAATATTTTATTTAACCATTTTTATGGCACTCGAACTATCAACAATTTACTTCCATAAATTCACCCAAACGCTAACATTTCAATAATCTTATTTGATTTCACATATCATTGATTATTTGCATGAAATTTGTACAAACAATGAATTCCATCCACAATGTCTAAATACCGATGGCTTTGCAAATAAACCGCAACGAGATTATAATAATTTAGTTTCAATGGAAAAAACAATTTGGAATAAATGTTTCCTTCAATGAACCGAATTTATAGCAATATTTTGATTTAAGCAGAAAAAATTGTATTATTCACTTTATCCTATATAGCAGATAAACGTGACCAAATGATAACGCTAAATGTTAAACCATATGTTTCCATCGATCCTATTTCGATCCCGTATATATTTTTTTAAACATAATCTATATATCTGGATACTATATATTATTATGTATATAATAATTACGATTGAGGCTGATTCTGGAAGATGGCATTGATAATAATCAGCGATCGATTAATAACAATTTAATTTTCCAATACATGCTTATAGTATATACTTAAGTTTGTTTTTATGCGATAGATGCGCTCCACGAGGAGTCGCATATAAAAAAATCGCATAAAAAAGACTTGAACTACATATGAAATTGAGAGATAGGTTCCATTATTTTTATAAATCGCATAACTTCAAATCAATGTGATATAATGTATCAAGAATCGCATAAAAAAAGCTTATAAAAAAATTACATAAATAAAAACACAATACATATTTATACTATTTTACTCGACAATTATACAAATGCAATTCTTAAACTTTTGAGTTGTAACATTGCACTATTTTTATCTAACAATTTTTTTTGTGCGAATTCCCATAAAAAATCCGCATAACTTTAAATTCGCATAAAGACGAACGTGACTATATGATTACGCGGCTGATATAGGTAATGATGACGTTATTTTTGAAAAAAAAACCATACAATTTCATGTATAAAAGCATTATACAAACTCGATTAATGTTCATTTAACAATAATATTAATATTATAAATTCTAAATATTAAAGATATCTTTGACCGGTTGAATACATTTTCGCTCGTCGCAAACTACATTGAATTTATAATTTTGCTAATTACATCGAGTCGCTTTGCGCGTCGAAAACTGATAATTATAAAGTTTTGATGGAAGCTTTAATTTAGCATTTCCAAAGTTTGTAAGAGAGCTTTGAACTTACAAAAAGCTGCGAAGTTACTTCTCGATTGAGGTCACTTTGTAGACATTGCTTCATCGTATTCAATGGTTAGTTTTTAATGAACTCCGGACGACGTCTTAATAAAAAAACTTTATAAGAAATATTTTTATTGTGATAAAACTAGGATCAATTGTTTGGAGGTATTTGTTAAGATCGAGTTTCAATACGCATGCTCTTAATACAATTATATCATATTCATTACATTCGTACAAGTCAATATCTTAGAATAATATCTATTTTTATTTGATGATATAAATTGTCAGTTTGTATGCCTATTTATATGATGACAAACTTGATCAATAAAACAAGGACTCTTCTATTAAACATAGTGTTATTTTAGTAAAGTAAAATTAGTCTATATATGCTATAAGTAAGGAATGGAGTTGATCTTAAAATTGAATTTTAAATTTATTTTCCGATAAGGACTCGGGTATATTCCATGACAGTAAATTTGTAAGGGATCCTTATCACATATCCTATCTGCTGAGCTTTTATTTTCCGAATTCAGCAAATTTTACGAGGTCAGCACGTGTCTGAAGTAAAAGCCCAAAATGTGAAGGTCCAACGCGCCAAAGACACGCCTCAACATATAAATATAAAATTCCGATGGTGAGACGTTGATAGATGATGTCGCCAAAATTATTTTATATCCCAATCAGCTATTTTTATTGGACAGTAAATAGATTTGGACCGTTTGTTTCGATTATAGGGCTTATTACTTAAACTATCAACTGTTTTTATCGTTCACATGTATATAGCACTATGTCCGATAAATTGGTTTTAGCACGTTTATAGAGTTGGTCGTTTATTATGTACGTTGCTTAACATTTTTACATGTCTGTGTTATCGCAGATAATCCTTTCGGATTAAAATTTTCGGCACGATAATCTGCCAAAGGACACGGACATGAAAAGCTCAATTTTAAATTGGACGTTGTGGGCTAAGCAAACCCGACAAAATGTTTGTAATGTATACGAGAAACACACTTCAAGGATTCATCTTTGCAACCCTGTTGAATAGATTTTATTAGCATAGTCGGAGCCAATCTTTGATTTATGGGCGAGCATCAATCATGCGTAAGGAAGCGAGTGTATTTGTAAAGAAAGACAAAAGAGGCCATCTTCTGGATTGGCGCCATAACTTAAGGAAAACGGAGAGTAATTTTGTCTTAAATACCAGAAAAGAGTCTCTACTATCTTATATCTCACAAATCCGCCCTTCGTTCATATTCCGAAGGTAATCTTCCGTAATATAAAAGAGACGATCCTGAAAATGTCTGTTTGAGTGATAATATTTTTCTCTCTCTCCTGTTTATTATATCATACATAATGATTGAGCTTTGAGCGACAAGTGATAAATGATCTTTTGGTATAATCATGTCTTATTAAAAAAAATATTGTTTAAATTCTCTAACGTCCGATAATAATACGTCATTTAGCTTTTGACATATTTGGGTCGTATTTGTTTGTATTTATAAAGTTTTGCTATTAATAATGCTGAAGGATATTATAGGAAAATTCATAACATATAGGGGAAGTTCTTGAAATAAGCTTATATACAAACGATTCTTTCCATTTACTGTAACTTTTCCCTCTATTTCATCAAATAACCTCACTAAGAATTACATAAATGTATTATTTTCTGTTTTGCTATTTAATTATTTGTTAGGCTGATTCGATAATGATTTTACTCGTATTCTATCAGGTTCAATGTTAAAGGAGACTCGACGTTATAATCGAAGCAAATATAATAGGCATTGGATTGTCTATAAACAATTTTCATTTGAGCATGGGTTTTTTTTTAGAGTGTTCCTACAGAAACACAAATGACAATCTGCCATTTAATATATTATCGCTTAAATTGTCTAGGATGGAATATAATGAAATATAACGCAAAAACAAACCAAGAATCATATTGAAAACAGATAAATAGTATTTTACATATGTTGCATGCTACAAGTTGGGATCGCAGTTTGCTCATGTAGCTCGATGAATATTTTCAAGCCACTCAAGCCAATTAGGAGTTACCTTAACGAGACTTGAGCATTTCCCTGTATACTAATTATAAGAGTTTCTACAGAGCTTTGCACTCACTGCTTCGTCTATATTCCATAGTCTATTAGATCCTCGACATGGCTTTAAATCCTGTCGGGCTTCCTCCGTCTGGAAAATACATTTTATTGCTTCGGCATAAGCCGAAATGAAAGCGAGGCCTATTAGGGCCGATTCATCTTCTTCAATGGCGTTGAAAGTCCGTTCACGTCCCGGCCAACTTTTATTTTGAAGTTGTCCAAATTGATAGATTGGTACGCTTTGTATCGATTTGGGACGATTGCTGTTTATGCTTCGTACTGACTTGGTGTTTATTATCACAACAGCAGCCTGTTGAAATCCAGGATACCCTCACCATCTGTTGCTTTTCGCTGCGTCACTCTGTTAATATTCCATTATAAAAGAATCAAGCCATGGAGTAATCCCTCCCTGTTCATTTAAATTTATTTTCTTTCATGGCAGCTAATAGCTCTCCTCTTTTTATAACACCGTTTGAATCAACATTGATGACTCAGCTATCAAATCATTCGAATTCCGCAACGAAATTAGCAAATATTTGCTAATGTTAAATATGTTTTTTCTGAAAAAAAAAGAAAAGTATACTGGCCTATATTATAAGTCTTCCTGTATCATTAAATTTAAATAAAAAGCATAATAATTATAGTGTACATTCAGGTCTCGTATAACACGGTTATATGATTCCGCAAAAGCGTCGTGTAATACAAATCCGTGTTATACAAGGTTTGAAGTTCATACGGAATTAGGATTTGAATTCCAAAAAAATATCGAATATCAAAATCTTCTCCACCAATATCACGATAAATATTGTCTTTTGGTATTCATCTTGTATTAATGACAAAACATTTTCTCCAGAGACAGCTTTTTCTAGCAAGAGTTTATAATACAACCCCGTACAAATTGTATAGTTTTTCTCCTCAAACAGTGTTGTATAAAGCCGTGTTATACGAAGCCCGAGTGTATTGTGTATCGTCCATAAATTCATAAACAGGTTTTGGGAATAATGTCTGAAAATATTTTCATATAAAATCTTAAAGCAAAAAAGTCGCGTGACCTTACGATCACGCTCGTTTTTATTGGTGGGGATTAAAATAATCATGCGGCGGAAGTTTGACAATCAAAATAAAGTAAATTAAACCGGTATATCTACATTTGAAAAAAATACTTAACTCATTATTTATTTAAAATAAACTATTTAACTTAAGAAACACTATGAATAAAATGATACCCAGCGTTACCATATGGTCACGTTAGTGTATGCAGATCTAATTCTATTAAGATCGTTTAGCACTATCCAATAATTTATAATAAATTATCATGTCTCATAAAATATAATGCTTTTGTGTTGTCTTTTTGTAATAATTTAAAGGATATTGCCCCCTAGTCTCATTTCTGGAAACAACAAGTCATCGATGCTAATTTCCTATAGAATTGCTGATATGCTTGCTTGATAACACATCGTATTTAATTCGTTATTATAAAGCGTAATGTAATTTCATCAAATATATTATTGTCCAATTACGTTAGAAAATAATAATATATATAACCTAAAATAAATATGGTCGATTAAGATCGAAAATATAATCCATTATCGAAAAATATTATGTTTATAACGTACATTAAAAAATACGCAAAGACTTTTGAGACCATCTGATATATTGAATAGCTTTAAGGAGCAAACTTGAAGAGATAAACAGCGATATTGGCTTGAAACTTTTTTCTGCTATAACTCAGACGAAATTATACACCGAGTGTTCCAGAATGATAATATAGGAGGTATCCTTGCTTTCGGTTAACAAAGAATTGTCGGGAAGAAAACTTTGACCCTTGAGCACCATATGGTTTTCATCAAAGTTACTTTGTTGGACGAAGACAGCTGGCCAGAGTACGTGGAGGTCAGTTTATCACGTTCTCACACAGACATGTAGTATCTCCACGAACATTATATACATCGTTATAGTATTCTAAACTAAAAAGTATTTGGCCTAAAAAGTTGGCCGGGCTAAATATATAGCTTAGTATGTGTTTTAATGAAAATATGAGAAGAACAGAAGAAGATTTTATAGAAATGAATTTAATAAAATTATCTGTAATCTTGGCAATGAGATTTTTAATTTTTTATATCAAAATTACAAAATCTTAAAAAAAAAATTGCTGTAATGCAGATAACGTGGATTAATTAAATTTAGATTAACCGAATTTCCGATCACCAGAACTCGCTTTATATATATATATTTGAAAATATATGGATTGCAAAATAACAGCAAACCTATGTGTGGTTTATCATGGGAGATAAACGTGTCACTTAATCGGAAAATGTGTGATAAATAACCGTTTAGGATGTAATAAATAAAGCCAACACTCGTTGCCATCGAAGATCCATCTTCCTCCAGGACGGAAACCAGTTTTAGTAAGAATGTTACAATCTGATATCGATCCTCCGTCATTGACTACTATATTAATAGCGTTTTCTTTCGGCTTGAGTATACAATACATTTTTTTTATATAAATTAGCTGATATTCTAATGTTGTACACAAAATGTATTAAATTTCCTATAAAGAAGCATTTAATAATATGGGATCTTTATCGATGGGAGATTTTGAACAAAGCAACAAATCCAATTCTTTCATTGTCAAAACGCAATTTTTCTGGTTTAACGTGTTTATTTGTTTATGAATTATGGTTTTGTGAGTTTTGAAGAAAGGTAATTCTTAGACCTATTTATAAAAAACATGATTTGTCAGTTACATGTATTGTGTTGTAGAGATCAAAAGGATAGAATGTGGCAGATGCGATGTTAGCTTTTGAATAGCTAGAAAGCAGTTACACTTATTTTTTGTGTTAAACTAGGAGGGTGCTGTAAATATGGATTTATTCTCTTCCAATGCATTTTATAAATTACATGTCACTTTACGACATACCTAGACCATTTATTTTCTTCTTTTCTCTTCTTGGGACATTAGGATAATCTCAACCCTTGAAATAGTTCGCCATATTTACTGCTTGAAATAGTTTACTGCCATTTTATGACTCCAAAATACTTGTAGAGGAATTTTGAAATTCGTAAATAGAAGTGTGGCTATCTGTCGACGGGGTCACTCAAAATCAGATTAACTATGTGTTAGTGGATAGAAGACATAAAAGTGGATGTTACGACTGGGTGAGAGCAGATCAATTAGTGGCAAGGCTGATGTCGAATTGATGTGGAAGAAGGTTGACACCGTAATACTTGAGGCCACAGAGATTTGCGTCGGAGTCGGAGGAGGAAAAAATACCTAGGAATGATTTGATGAGAGCTGTAGATTCACGGTTGAGGAGAGGAGGTGCCCGAAGATGTCATGGCTTCGTTCTTGTGTTATCTCCGGGGAGGAAAGCCCACGGGGATGGACAACATCCTGGCGGAGCTCTTGAAATGGGGAGATTATAAGGGCTCGTTCTGTCAATATGGCAGAGCGAGGTCATGCCTTCAGGGAGGAGGACTGCCGTAATATGCCCCATTCATAAGAATAGGAATAGAATAGACTTCTCTGTTCCAACCATAGAGGAATGTTCTTTCTAAATATTGCTAATGAATTATTTGCAAGAGCTCTGATCAGACGGTAATCGGTGTTATCATGTTCTAAAAAAGTTTTTGGGGAATAAATTACTATCAGCGAGAACAAAGATTAAAATTTATAAGGTCGGTAGTGGTTTACGGAGGTGAAATATGGATATGGACCGCCTAGAGAGGTTCAATAGAAGAATATTAAGAAACATTTTTAGACCCCATTGGGACGTGACCTCAGGCTTCGAAATCTTAAGGTCTAATTGTGAGGTCATGGACATGTACGACGAGTCGTCGATAACAAGCTTCGTCTGAATTCACCGTCTGAAAAATCTTTTCAACAGTAAATAATTACTTTATTACAGAAAACATTTCATGAGAAAACTATGTAAGTGTACACGAAATACGTACACTGTATTATCTATCGGCAGTTTATTGCAGCAAACAAATTAGAGCCAGAAATATATCGTTTGTTGCAGGATGTTATCAACATAGTTCGTTTTATATAAATAACATCCTTAAATATTAGAATAATTTCGATAATATGAAACAAAATAGGCAGTAGCCTTGAAAATCTTCTGCATCACACACAAGTTCATTGATTATCCCGAGGGAAAATGTCGAAAAGAGTTGTTGAATTGAATGATGAATTGCTCATTTTTCCTTTGGGACAAAGATGAAGAGTTCAAAGTTGCCTGCTTTTTCAGTGACGATAAGTGGCTGTTGATAGTATGTTACTTAGCTGACATTTATGAAAAAATATACATGCTCAATTTGTCTCTTTAAAAAAATAGGACATTTTAACGATGACTGAGAAAATAACTACATTTTTTGTCATTTATGTCGATTTAATTTGCTTTTTTTAAAATTAATTTCTGAAGTCGCTTCCATATGTTACCAAGCGCGAAAAACATCATCAATTGACTTACTACAAAATTTTACTCTATTCTATTACATGGTTCATCCACATCCATCTCGATGTGGGATTTGTTGTATGTATATATAAATGTACCAAGAAGACATGTGTGCTATAAGAAGTTTTATGCAGAGGTGTTCAAATAATTACTCCGAAGTGTCTGCTAAGTAACGTATATCAATATTTTATAACGACCATTATTTTATAGTAAATACGTGTCCTTGGATCCTGGCTATTATTCAACTCGACTGAAATATTATGTTTCAGAGAAGGTCGTTCTCCAAGAATCAAATTGTTGACGCAGCAACATAATAGGAATATCCGATACATTATATGTAGATATCGTATGACATAAAGGAGTAATTTACAATATGTGCTCATAGAACATATATTAGTGTGTATCGGAAATCCATAAAGTGACCTTACTAATTTTCCAAGGAACACTATATTTATGTATAAACACGACTTAAATACTTTAATCAAAACGTTTTGTGGAAACTTTCAACACCGAATAAAATATTCAACACTTAGCCAGCGCGCGGAGAGGCATGTTAATCATAAAATTGCGGTTTTAGACGATTTATTGCGATTTTATAGCCCTCAGTATATCCATATAGCGTGTAATATTTCAGAATATCAATTTTATGGTATCCGGAATGATGAATTTTATTTTATCTACTATACGCTACCATTATGCTTTGGTGGACGTGTATCTTTAAGTAGTGCGAATAGTGCGTGTTTTATGAAAAATGTGGCTGGCTTTATATCCATGCGGAAATGCTATACAAATATATGATTTAATATTCAGCCACATGTATAAACACGAAATAAAATATTTAATAAAAAATATATAACCAATATGTTTACGGTAAAGGCATACTAATTTGGTCTATCTAACTAGCGTGTGTTTATTCAATAAATATGATAATCAATAATGAAAAGTCGTTCAGAGGCTTATGGCTTACAATAGAATGATAATCGGGTTGTAGACAGTGACATAAAATAGGGTTGTATCACTGGCGTAAGTATAGAATGGGTCAAGGAGCCTATTTGATAAGGGTATCCATTTTCCTACCATGCATCGATTCAATTTATTGCCATAGAATATTGATATAAATATAATATTTTAACATAAATCATTAAATTTAATAGGCATATATTTTATATGGATCGATATGAGTATTTATGAATTTTACCAACAGAAGGTGGCCCGTTATCTTGCGTGTTATCTTGTTTCTAGCTTGTTATACTACATCAATTTTGCAAATTGCTATTATTATATTATTCGATATTTTCTGCTGTAGACATTTTTAGTGGGCGATGGCCCCGGGTCAATTGCTCTTGGTTTTTTTAAATTCGTTTAAGAGTAGTTGTCTTTTTCTTCGGCGTTGATTGCTGTCAACCAGAAATTTTTGGTAGCTTCCTCTTTTTTATTGCAATTTCGGTTCATGATGATCGATTGAAATAAGTTTCGATTATTAAGCGATGATTGATATTGATTATTGAGTCTTATCTTTCTGTATTTTATTCTAAGGATGGTCTGTGATGCCAATTTAACGAGTAGTCGGCTCTAGAATATATTTGTTCCGGACTTTGGATGAATGGGAGTAAATATCCTTAGGAATTAATTTATCATGGGACAGGATAAAGGGGATTCTCTTCTCATTGTGCAGCTGCTCGCTCCTCAGGTACTAGAGAACATCAAAGAAAGTCCTTATGGCCTTGTTCTGATGCGTTTGCAGTTACACGTTATTCCCGTTGTTACCTTTAGAAATCACGCTGGCAAAAGGTACACGATAGGATCGGGTGAATCTGTTTTATTTTTTCGATAGATCGATATTATTTTTGGTGGAACTTTCTGCTTATAGTTTGTAATTTTTTAGTGAAATTAGACGCGTGAGTATTCCATCTGATTCTGAAATACTGGCTCCCAAGTACTACTTACC
Organism: Stenopsyche tienmushanensis; assembly: GCA_008973525.1. Lineage (NCBI taxonomy): Eukaryota > Metazoa > Arthropoda > Insecta > Trichoptera > Stenopsychidae > Stenopsyche > Stenopsyche tienmushanensis. The sequence continues at coordinate 134,748 of WACJ01000278.1, read as the reverse complement.
CACAGTAGCTTTCAATTATTTCCCTAAAGTAGATAGCGTTTCTTTAAAAAGATAAATTTTGACACAATTTTTCCTCACGTTTCAACAACAATTAAATGAATGCATACTTGACTAAGATTAATATGTTAGTTCCCAAATCTTCAGATAATAAGCAGTTCATGCTCCTCGATGCTTTTCGGTCTGTTCCGAGTACCCTCGGGCTAGCTACTCAGGAGTATTCTCCACCTCTCTTTAACCCTCTAGAAACACTACATAAACAAAGGAGCTACTAATCTAGGCCACTCCTTCAACTTTCAACTTTAGTTTGAAGAGGGCTGTAGCAGATAGTCGTATTGATTCAGTCATTTGTAGTACCTAGACACGGAGACGAGTCGCTGTTCGAGCAGCCATAGCTGTTCTTCCCTGGATGTTGAGGATAGTGGTATCACATTGTGTAGAGCACCCCTGCTTCTTTTGTAATCGACAGTTCTATTATATTTGACTTTAATGGTACGTAACAGAGGCTAGGCTGCGCACCCAATTTATGTTGGGCTGGGCTACTCCAGCAGCGTTTGATGAGCAACCCGACGAGCCTGCTTTTGCCCCCCTCTACTCTACATCATTACCCCAGAAGTTTGACTGTTATCCACGGGAGTAGGGTTGCCCTCCTTAAGATTTTATGGGTGGGCACCGTAGAATGAAACGCCCGCCCAGGTCTAAAGAGAGAAGCTGAATCTAAACAGAAGGTCGCTAACAGTACAGCATTTTTTTGCTGTATAGCGAAATATTGTAGGCCGTAAATCTAAAAAGTGCCATAATTTAAAAAAAAAAGTCGTTACAGCGAAATGCCGTATAAAGCGAGGTACAAGTTTAATCTATTTGATATAAGAAGCATTAATATAACTTGCATTTGGGGCTTGTCGGTCTATCTGGATTTCTCCCAGTGTCCCATCAGGCTTATCCGCCCCTGAACAATTGTATTTATATAATAATAGAGCTTTCACAGTATGCTTAATATATATAGGATATGCTTGGGATAAATTTATATATGGAACCACAAAGGTTAAATTGTCATAGGTCAATATATTACTATGGCACACCTTTCGATATATTTATTGGCCGATCGGATATGAATAATGCTTTTTGCCATTCCCGAACTGTCATTCGTACAACTTTTAATCTGAATTTTCATATTCCATTTTATTTGGTGACCCGTATGAGGGCAGAAACTGTCTCTCCCCCGGATAACTTTTGCATTTTTGGGGTGGTGCTAAAACGGTGCTTGGGCGTAACACCGACCCATTTCCTCGGCAATTTTTCAACCTCTCTCGTTGCTCTGCTCGTGATGTAACGAGAGTTAGTAGGTTTCCCCATTTGAAGTTCTGGTGTATCCCTTGATAACGGCCGTTACCCAGGAACTTTGACCGGCTTAACGCCTCTAACTCCCATCTTTAAATAGCCTCAGTGGAGCCTTTGCGCCGTGTTACACACGTTAAAGGTGTTATTTTGGCATTCCGCTATGCAAATAAACTCTTCGGAATAAATAGAGTGAAAAGAGCTTTTTTTAAAGATTGTTTTAATGCACGATGAATAAAAAATGTATAAAATAAATTATGGCCTATTTATATGGGTCGACGAATAGAGAACAAGATATATCCACAGAAGGCTTCCACGTTTAATAGAAGTGTCGCAAATATAAGCATGAGATGTTCCAATTATTTTTTAAAGACATCCAGACAAAAAACAGTGTTCAAAAGGAGTGCTCGAGCACAAAACTGAGACGAGTCTGAAATTAAAGGGTGCATGTCTGCTTAAGAAATTTGTCTTCTTAATTGTTTATTTTCCCTTTTGTGTTACTTTCTTTACTTTTGGCCATCGCGTCTTTGCGTTGGAGTCAACCTCTTCTACAGAGACAAATTGATAAGCTTATTTTTGCCGGTGAATTAAGATGCGTCTCCTGTTAACACTGTGACGGGAAATTGCCTGTGAAAACCACTATTTGTCACTGTCAGATTATGTTTAAGTAATTCGGGTCTTGCGAAGGCTTTCACGCTTGACAAAGACGCCTCTTATTAAGCAAAGATTGTGGGGCTAATCGAAGTAACGTCTGCACTCGGGATAAGAGAAAATCACAATAACGTCCGAGTTCAATCAACCCACGAAAGATTTATTTTTTCAATGCGTTTCAATGAAATTTTTTGGAAAATTTGGATATTGTCGAACTCTAATGTATTAGGTTGGGGAATAAGTTCGTAGCGTTTTTATCAAAAACTTTTATTTAAACTAAAATCAATAGTTTTAACAATAAATGAATACATTATGTATTCGCCGTTGCTGTTTACTACCTTCTCCCACCTGTCGATTCGACTCTTCCACCAATAAGTCGATGCCGTTCCGCCAAAAATCGCCCGGTTTGGTATCGAAGAATTTGCTAAGCCAGTTTTTAAAGTCGTCTTCATTGTTGAAGGTAAGGCCTCTCATATGGTTCGAAAGGGAGCATAAAAGATGGTAGTCCGTCGGTGCAAAGTCTGCCCACCCAAGAGCCACCCATTCCTTTCTTTTCTTCATGTTTATGTATAGGCATAATTTCTCATCTCCTGTGACGACTTGGTACAAAAAGAGCTGTTTATGACCGCGTATTGCTCGAAAAGTGCTTAAAGACGCTCTTCGTCGAATTCAGAAGGTCTTCCGCTACTTCCACTAAAATCACCACTTTTGAATTTTGCAAACTATTTCCGTTTTGTAAACTCATCTATGACACTTTCTTCGTATATGTTGCAAATATTCCGGACTGCTTTAGTAGCTTTTTGACCTCAATGAAAAGCGAAGAAGAGTAGGTGTCGAAAATTTTACTTTTTACCTCCTGGATATTCCATTTTTAAGACTCAAAGGTAATAAAAAATTAAATTAATCAAAAATATGATTAACACAGATTTGTAGAACAGAAAGTGCTCTATCGAATAAATATTATACACTTTCGTCAAAAATGTTGTAAAACAATAGTATATAAAAACGCTACGAACTTATTCCCCAACCTGATAGATTATATTTGACATGTTTCCGAGTTGAGTTTGAAAACAAATTTGAAAAATAATTACATACGATATAAGAACGAAATGTTTCAATTGCAGCTGCATGTGGCTTTGGGATACTTTAAGGGGCCCCTTTCGAACAAATGGCTTTTGATAATGGACAATTTGAAATAGTTGAGCCATACATTGCCGTCGTTAAAAACAGATGCATTGAGAAAAGTGTATCGCAGAAAAAAGTTTCATTGAATAAAAACGGTTTGTTTGTTGTAAATTCTTGTCAAAATATTTCTAACGCCCAGCGTGGCGCGTAAGTATTTTCTAGTGAAGTTTACGTTAAACGAATTTAGCAGCAACATATGGTCCTGAGCGTCGGCTCCGACGTATAACGAATCTGCAAAAACTGACACACATCATAACATCATTTTTCTGGCATTATTTTGTAATTGAAGGCGATCAGTCTAGCGTAATAATTGCGTTACATTGTGCTTAAAATATTTTTTCGAGAATTGAAGAAATTACGTCCAGACGAATAAAACACAAATATCCCCCGCTTTTATACGAGTCTTTCGAAACTAATATCGCCGAGTCTCTGTCTGGATATTATGCAATAAAGAATTTCTTTTCTTACGGGCGATGAATCAAGGTAAGGGTAGGAGAAGGGTGGATGAGATGCGAAGAAACGCTGGAGTTTAGACCACCCTCTCAATCCTCTTAAGGCCTCCGGAAGAATGGAGATGATTCTCTTTGAAAATTTCACACGAGCTTCTTTCGTTAGTCGGATATTTTCCTCAGTTTACGCTAATTCATTCTTGAATTTTTCGCATGCGTATCCATCTTTCGCCACATGAATGCAAACATCGAGTGCAAGTTGCACTTAAACGTCGATAAGTGCACAGCGAGATTTACACGAGCTAAAAATATGAATCTCAATCTAAAGACTCGCAAAAACATTTCACTCGAAACTCGCGTATTAAAATATTCAACGTTATTTCCAGCTGAACAATGGACCGGAGCATTATTTATACAATTTAAAAATAAAATCAAACAGGAGTCAGTTGTATTTACATTAGTACGCAGCCCGAAATTTCAGCTGAAATACTTTCACTCATAATTGATAGAATAAATATTTTCATTTTTAACCATCTTGGAACCACATACAAATATTTTATATTTTGGTAAAAATGTTTTCTTCTTTTTTATGGTTATTACACCTTTTTTTAAAGCAATTTTGCTATTGAATATTAATTAAAATAAGGTCATTTTAAAGTCACTTTCGTTAATGTTAATTTTAAGCGATCGTCTTGAAGCAAACTTAGCTTTATTTTCTGTAATCTGAAATATTAAAGTGAATGCTAAGAATAAGATAATCTTCTCCTACTCCTACTAAACATTCCTATTTAAACAATCTTATTATAATTTAATTATATGTGTAAGGCAATAGGAAATCGCTACAAAGAAATTCTCTTTAGTTAAAAAATCTCTTCCGGATTTTTTAAAATCTGAATAACAAATACTGTGCTGGCTAATTATTTATTCTTATAAATTAGGTGTACATTTATTGGATTCACTGAAAATGATTGTTGGCTTTTATTGTATCTAAAATTTTGACCTGAGAAGGTCTTGGCTTCTTCATAACTAGGGGATCCAATCTCGGCATCTCGGACAGTTTTAGGTGCTCATGAATTCCGGGATTAGTAAACCTAAACCCGAAAAATTAGAAATTGAACTTTTTATCTAACAGAAATCTACACTTCACCAGCACGTTGAAGGCCATTAAATCGAGACATTCCCGCCGAAATCTGTGTCTAATCTATGTATACATATATATTTTTCAAATTGTTATATTAACCTTTCCCTAACGGTGATGTATTTACTACACCTCGACTCTAATAATGGGAATATCTGTATGAAATATAATAGATACGAGGTTCAGAATTTTTGTATTCCTCCGTAATATAATTACGAATCACATCAAAGTATTATAGTATGTAAGTATTCATCTGTAACGCCGGAAATAAATAATTTGTCGGAAAAGCGAGAATTTTGCGAGGTTTAGTCCGTGTCTCAGCAGAAAGGGATTTTACCAGTCACATTGATGGTGTTATATGAAAATGGGGACTCAACTTGAATTAGCATTTAAATATCTGATAACGATACCTCTAACGAGTGTGAAAGCTGAGCGTGCATTTACAGCAGTAAGTTGCCTGGCTTCCAAAATCAGATCCAGACTAAACGACGAAACATTAGATGCTTTAATGTTACTTCGGGTATATTCGAAAATTTGGTTCGGGATTGGATTCCCTAGCTGCGGGGACATTGCACCTACAATATCGAACGATCGCTTCTTGTGCGTGCACCGTTGCCGGTTGGGTGGTGACGTGTAGGAGGCAGGAGTCGAGAAGAGTCATCGGTTAGCCTTGGCTGCGGGAGGACGTCTTTCCCGCAGCCAAAACTATTTTCGAGAAAAAATAATGAGCACGTGCGTTAGCGTAGCCATTCCGACAAGCACGAGAGCGTCTCCGTTCCTATGGCGTCAGAAGTGTGACACCAATGTATTACTAATGCACCACGGTATTTCAATACAAAAAAGAACATTTAAATGTTCGTCTCCACCATTGATTGTGAGCCAATCAAGAGGTAAACTTTTAAGAAAGCTAAACATCCAGAGGTGGAGGAAGCTTTATATTTATATGGTTTATTTAGGAAAAATGTAGGTCTAGAAGACTTTTTTTTTTAAGGTTTTTCGGATTATCGTGGGTCTATTGTAATTGAAATAGCTCTGACCAGGTTATGCGACTTTACGACCGGATGGAATAGGCATAAAAAGGCCGTTATGAATGGCTGGTGTATTTGTAAAAAAATATGACTAAAATGAACATAAAATATAAGACTGAAACGTCAATTTGACAGGTGCTGGCATCACATTGAATCGTTCGACTTATTATAAAAATATCGATATAGACGGAGCATTTAAAGAGCAAGTTATGCGAACAACGCAATGTATAAACACTCAAGTCGATATTTTAAACATAATATTGAGAGCCGTAATGAAATTTTGACTCGTTTGAAGTCAAAACAAATTGAAAAGACCGTTGATCGTTCCGCCTTTGACGTTTAAATGGATCTTAAGAGAAAATCTTTTGTCCATGTCCGACGAACACAAATAACGCCGCGCCGAGCGAAAAAAATCCAAACGAGCGTTTTATGAATATTCGCACAATAAACGTATTATTTCCGGGTCGGATTTGAGGTTAGGTCGGGATTTCGTAATTTATTTACAAAACGCACATCCCTTTTATAATATATCTCTTTGGACGACGTGAAAGATTAATACGATTCAGATTTCAAAGATAAATTTGTCTGCGGATGAAAGCGAACCTCTCACCGCGTCACCCTTTGCAAGTGGCGAAATCAATTTAACAACAAGTACCCTTTTGAAACCTCCCTGATAACCACGAAGACCCGTTTAATACAAATGAACTGTGCTCTGGAGGATCGCAATTACTCGGAAAGGTGTGTCAACGTTTTTAAGTAAGTTAATTAAACCCTCCGGGATTGTTTGTTCTCCTCGATTCTCACGAGGGTCTCACGGAGTCGACACACTTTTGACGACATCGTTACTTTTTCAGATTAGGGCCTAATTAACGCTTCTTCTTCTTCTTTTAAATTTGGCATCGTTAAGCGGTGATTGTTTTATGCCTCATTTGCATCGGGTCGTGCCGTTGTTGGCTTTTGTGCGAGGGGAAATTGTGATAGCGGCGAAAAAAGTAGAAGAGTGGTGTTGAAATTAATTTTAAAAGGGAATAACAAGGTCCGGGTTCACTCGATATTCTGGTTGTGATTTTTTCCTCTCCCTCTTGTGATTTAGCTTCTTGTAATAAATGTAATAAAACGGATGAAATTGTGTTTTATCCGTTTCTCGTTTCCCAGCGTCGGCCTGAATTCATGGCCACATCCAAGATCATTATGACATTAAAAGGTTAAGCCGGATTCGCCATCTGTCAAGTGTCTATGGTTTTAAAGGACAATACGGGATTATTTTATTAAGATCTATTAGCTCCAATGTCACGTAAATTACATCATATGATAATTGGAATAATAAATTTGGAATGATATGTAAACACTCTTTAATGTTAGTATTATGCGGCGTTATATATATGAGGGGGAGGCGGGGTTTGAGGGCGTAGCGCCCTTGACTTAAACTCGGCACAAGGCTTCTGTTAGGATGGCTGACATGGTCAGTTTGTAAAAAAGTAGACCTACCCTGTATTCAATATACTTATTTCAAATTCTCTCAGAGAGCGACCAGAACTGATTGCGAGACTCTAATGACGATCCTATTCCTTAATGTGTAACGCATTTCTTGATGCGCGTGCATTAAATTTAATTAAAATCTACAAAGCTGTCTTTTATATACAAATAGTCTACAGTTAATTATTTTTAAGTAAACGTCTTCCTTTTTAAGTAAATGTCCGTCACTTATCGTCAATACAAATCCACTTTTTTCTCAGGACCACGCAGCGTGAGTGAAGTTTGTATATCAATAAATGAACCTTAACACCTGTCGACAGCACACAATATTCGTTCATTTCTTTGCGTAAACATAAACGATGTGTGTCTTCAGTTTAAGTCACAAAATAATGCATTTGTTGAAGCTTAAAATCGATAAATCTGAGCCTCACGATACATTTGAGCCTCTTGATAATACTTTAGAGTTTTAAGTATATAATTGATTAATGTAGCTATTTATTATAACTTTTTATTATGATTTTAAGAAGACCACAAACGATCTAAGAATACCGCATATCTGATTGACGTGAAGGAGATTGACGGAGAGAGTGAAGACACTCTCCCCGTCTCTGTCTCCGATTTACTAAAATCAGCACACAATGTGCAAGAACGGGTTAAGCATGATCAGCTCGAAAAAGATGGCTAATTTCGGTAATAGCTACGGAATCCAATCCCGGGATCCCGGACAGTTTTAGGTGCTCATGAATCCCGGGATTAGTAAACTTGATCCCGAAAAACTCGACATTTAAATTTTTATCTAACAGAAATCGATACAGTACACGTATGTTTTTCAAATTGTCATATTAACCATTCCCTACCGGTGATGTATTTACTACACCTCGACTCTAATAATGGGAATATCGACATGAAATATAATAGATACGGGCTTCAAAATTTTTGTATTCCTCCGTAATATAATTACGAATCACATCAAAGTATTATAGTATATAAGTATTCATCTGCAGCGACGAAAATAAATAATTTGTCGAGAAATCAGGCTGAGCGTGCATTTTCAGCAGCAAGTTGCCTGGCTTTGAAAATAAAATCCAGATCAAATGACGAAACACTCGATGCTTTAATGTTTCCTCATAAGTGATAGATTCAAAATACTCCCATCCCACACAGGGTATTGTAACCTCTTGGAAGAGTGATCATAATTGCGACTCCGACTCTTCCATCTTTAATTGTTTAGTAATATAAATATTTAAGCATTTTTGTCAACTTCTTTATTATTTTTATATTGATGATCTCAGTGATGCTTCGTTAATTTAGCTTATGTGTGTTTAACATAACAAAACAATACTATAGTGGTATATTTTATTACATGCAATATATGAGCTACATAGCTACTTATTTTAAAATCTTATTTGCATTTAAATTGGTGCAGATTTTTAGAAAAATGTAAGCGTGTTAGTCGATACGACTAACGTTCATATTTTGTTAAATTATAAGTATATATGTTTATTTACGCACAAAAATAAAATAACAAAGCGAAAAATAATATTTATAGCGATGTAGTCTTTCATTTTATAGGTAAATTCGTCGATGTGACATAAGAGTGTTGATGAATGAAAACGCAGAAAAATACTATTGTTATTTCGGGCGATTTTCCACCATTTTCCGACTCGTCCAATCATTATTCCTTTCTTCTTTAAAATTTCACGCTTTCACGCTCTCGCTCCACGTATCAATGTGTGCAAGACCCATTTTTACATCTACGTTTTCTTTTTGCCTTTTGTGCTGTAAAATTTATTTACACGGAGCTTTTCTTCATTCCAGGTGCTCAGAAAAGGGAGTACATATTTGAAGGGTTTGCAGAAAAATGACTTCAAATTACGTTTGCGAAGGAACTCGGAGGAGCCTGCTAAAATGGACGGAGACACGATAGCGTGACATTTAATACAAACGAGGTAAACATCCATTTTGTGCGGAGGACTTATTTTTCGCTCTAACATATGTACACGCACATATTATATATATCATCTTAATTAATTCTTTATTTCTTGACTTGTCGAAAGTTTTCTGCAGAGGAAAAACTTGCGGTTTGTTTGCTCCTCTGCCATTTTGAGATTATGGAAGTTTGAAAGAGCCAATATTCCAAGAGTACGTGCAACTCTTTGAAGATCGGCCCAAGTCAAAGAAGAAAGTTAGATTTAGGAATTCTCATGTGAAACTTTATGTATTTATTATAGATTGGCGAGCTTCACTTTGAAAATAATTGAAATCTATTTAATGGAATATTTCCAATACAGTACATTTAATATATACAATATAATCATATTTTCTATAATAATTTTAAGTATGTTTCCGCCTTCTATCCAAAAATAATTGACTCGATTATCTGCAGTTCTGCAGTGCAGAAAAATATATATTTTTAATACTTAAAAAGTATTATGCTAAAGACAGCAAAAATACACATATTGGTGAATCCAAAAATGTCTTTCTTATATATCTCTAAAATCGCTGGAGCTTAAAAGGTTAATAAAAAAATGATGCTATCAAATATATATTATTGGCTTCCCGTGAGAATATTCTTGGTATACATACCGAGATCCATATGGATGCGAAATAACCCTCGTTAACAGCTCACCCCCATCGATTTGGCCTACATATTATAGACATAGTCAACATCCCTTGTCATAACATCCGTTCTGTTAAGTTGTGGTTTTCAAACGATTGTTGTAGTTTCAATAAAGCGATAAATTTACACACCCATTCTCTCGCCTATCCGATAAATATATTTAAAACTGAAAATAATAACATCGACCCGTTCGAAAGGTCAAAAGTGATCATGAAAAATTAAGGAGTTCACGCAAGAAAAAGCGCCCCTTTTGAAAAAGTACGTTTTTATGGGAGTCGTATATGTCACTATAAATACTCGTCGCGGAGGGCATCCCGAAACAATCCAGACACTTGTGGGGTGCGCCTGGACGCTGCGGACAATAAACGTACACCCTTATTTTTCTCCTATGGCTGTGTTCTGACCTTTTTTCTTTCAATTTGACACGAACATATTTTTACGCATTTTTTTATTTTCATTTGATTTAGCCGAGAGCCAAGGTTTATCTCCGATTTTTTGCTATCCTAGGGGTTGTCCAATTGTGGTAAGATACACATAAATGTCATTTTAATATTACAGTGTCATCCGGCAATGTAATCAGATGATAAATGGTGGGAAAAAGCTTTTTCTCCACATATTTAATACCTAAAAATTCACTATAGGGCTATTTGCGAGGCATAATATTGTAGGAACATCTGCCAACGCCCGCACCGACGAATCGCTCCGCATTCGTTTTTATACGCAGTACGTATAAAACATAGAATATCTTTAAAAATATAATAGGTAAAGCGGAAAGAAATGTCATTTTTTTGTTATTTGGATAAAAAAAATATTTTAATAAAAGCTATACAAGATTACTCAATTAAATAATTTCCATTGTTATTTATAATCACTCTCCACATATTAGGTAGCTTTTTAATGCCTTTTTCGTAAAATTCGGCCGGTTTTCCACTAAAGTAAGAATCCAAATGATTTTTCACTTGTCTCCCAGAAATGATTTTTTATCGCGAAGCGAATTTTCTAATGACTTGAAAAGATGATAGTCTGAAGGTGCAATGTCAGGAGAATATGGTGGATGTTATAGCACTCCCAAATCCAGCTCCCTTATTTTGTTCTGTGTAATCCTTGCTGCGTATGGTCTTGCATTATCATGCTGTAATATTCTTCTTTGGTTGTTAACTAGCACTGATCGCTTTTTGAGCATTTCCGCAGTTTGGCCAGGTTTTAATAATTCGTAGTAAATTACGCCAAAAAAATCCCACCAAACACAAAGGAGGACCTTTTTCAAGGATAATGACGGTCGAGGGGTAGAAACAGGTACTTGATTTCAAGAAAGCCACTGTTTTTTCTTCTCGGACTGTTGTAGAGGACCCACTTCTCATCCCCAGTAACTATCATTTTTTCGTAATTTTCGAGAATCAGATTCTACTAAAGAATTTAATGCATCATCATCGATTATTGGAGGTCGTTCTGATTTTGATTTATTTTTCAAATCTCTGTCACCACTTCTGAATTTTTTGAACCATCTATGATATTTTCAAATACTTCAATATGTTGTCATATGTATCACAGATGCTCTGGGTAGCTTCTTTTGCTTTTAATCCTTCATCGAATAAAAACAGTAAAAGAGATCGCAAATGGGTCCCATCAATTTTTGGCTTAAACATTTTCACTATGGCTAAAAAAATATAAAAATATTTGAAAAAGTAAGATAAATAACAGAGCTTCAAAATGATGTCAACCTTGACGTATTCACTCGACAGCAACCCGAGGCAAACTGACGGCAAAGACGCAACCAAAAAAATGACATTTCTTTCCGCTTTATCTCGCACAACAACAGCGTTCTCACGAAAACACCAATGATATATATGATTTATTTTAATTGTTCTATTCTATTAAATCTCCGCAAATTCATTTTGATAAAAGTATCCAATAATATATGCACTGCTAAAGCAGAAAATACGATCCTGAAATATGAGGCTGATGAACTCAAAAAATAATTTCACGTTGCTTCGCCAACATGTAAATTGCCACAGGAATAGCGCGCTATTTTAAGAGTAATTTGAAATATTCATTATTTATTGATGGAATTTTTAAACACTTGTAATAAATGATTTTCCAAATACACGAACATCATTGACGTCCTGTATTATCACGACTAATATTTTATGCTTTCCAATTAGTAGCATGGCACTATTTCCATTATAGGAGTTGCTTGAATAGTCTAATATGCGTTGACGATTAGCGGTGCGGTTGCGGCTAAATTACCCCAAATGGGAGCCGATCGATGTTGCTAATTGAGCCGTATTAGGACCAATCGCAAATAAATCCGAAAAGCAAAACCATGTCGCAACACGTGACGACACGTGGAGATCCTGAATGATCCTTGGAAATTATCACCGTGCTAGCGAATATCACGCGTGACTGAGTAGACCAGACGTACCTTGCGGGGGTATATTGTTCGGGGATAAGGCTGAGATCTCCTCTAACATCCCTAAATTGCCCATTGTACTCGACGAAGCCTATTGAATATCCCACAGCCTACCCGGATATTTATTTTCACGCCGAGATTCAAATCCCCACAATGTCGAAGGAGTGCTTTTAAAAAAAATGGGTGGCCTTATTTGGAGGCGCCCCACACGGGAACTGCATTGGCTCAAGTAAGAGACACATTAATTCTCATGGAAAGATTTAGACTCTACGAAATGAAATGTGAACCTTTCCGCATTTCGACATATTCGAGCCCATATGAAAAATAGGGAAGACTTATGAAAATCTTAGGGGGCATACTCAAAGGAAACGATGGTACTTGAGTAGGCCATTTATGGATCAGCTGCAATGAGGCTAGATCTCCGACACTTAAGTTTAAGAGAGTGTCATTACGGTCGTTTTTATAAGAGGTTATAAGTACATTAAATTTAATAAGAGTCACTTCAATAAATTTTCATCTAAATACTAAATAAAATTTTCTATTGAAACTTATATTTAGGTATTTTTAATGCTATCATCTTGATAAAATACATACACAATACCAAAAAAAATCAATCAATACCGTATGTATTTTTTGAAATGAAACTTCTATAGATACGGTAGGGCAAATTGGCCTGAATGTCACGAAAATAAATATTCCAAACGGTAGTAGAATGTAAAGAGAGAGAGAATCGTTTGTAGTTTTTTCGTTTATGTGTATAATTGTAGCATAAAGAAAGCACTTAACCAATAGCGTGCCTATTTTATTATATATTACACAAACACATCTTTGAGCTACAAGCTAAAGCCTACGATGACATAAATATAAAAATCCCTAATGATTAGATGGGATGTTGAATATATAAAAACCGAAATCTTCTCGTTTATTGTGTGCAATTTCGTTATGAAGCCATGTGCATATAAGAACGAGTAAAATAATTATGAAATTCGATGATTAAGTAAGAAATGTAAACTGATTCGAGTTTGTACATTTTCAGAAAGAGATTTTAAATGTTTTATCCCGAGAGTAAAATGGAATTATGAGAGTAATTCAATAAAAAAATAAAACCAGGGCGCTTCAGACAGATTTATGATTGATCACGTTTGAAGTTCATCCCCGTACTTTAGATGAACAAACTCAAATGAATAATAATTAAAAGTTTCGGAGTCAAACGACATTAAAATTGTGCTTCGAGAACGGTCCCAACTTTTGCATTATCATTCAAAGACAAAAATATCATAAGCAAACACATCGATGTGGAGGATCTTCCAGCAGGAGAAACCCTCGCCAATAGGGCGGCGCCCAAAAACAACATTAAAAACTTCAGAACGCCATAAGTTTCGGGTCGGGGGAAAAAATAATTCAAAAAGTTTAATTCGAAAGGAGTGGATTCCCGAGCTGAGTAATGATCACTATCTCAGCCCTCTAGCTTTGATAAATAGGTGCTTAAATCTAGTACGACATCTTTAGTGATCGTAAAACTGTATGGGATCCTTTAATCGCGATTTAAACGTCCTTTCACTTTCAAATATATTATTTCGTAACGGTTAGAATACGAATTAATAAATTATTTAATTTTCAACGACCCTCCTAAAGGGTCGATAACGACGCAAGATTGGGCGCTCTCTAATAATAGCAATTTTACCGCGTTAATTTTTTTATCGGACTATGTTCGACTTCATCGAGTGGTGGTTTGAGAAGCATCTTTGGATGCTGGCCAAAATTTTCCTTTGGAACGGAAGCTCTGTGATAATTTTGACGTCTATTTGACAGCAATTTAGCGCTTGATTAATCTTGCGTTTCTTCTCATCACTTATATACCGTTTGATTGACACTATTTATTTACCTTTGTAAGTAAAATATATCTTTGTTTCAATAAAGACTGTCGATTCTTTGGAATAAAATGCGCTACTTTGGCGCCCTTTAAATGTAATATGATGGAGATGAAGGAATGAATATATCTAAAGCCATGTTTGAGAAGAAAATAATCAGCTTTAGAGTACAAATCTTATTTTTGGAAAAAGGCGATTAACTCTGTAATGTTAATAAATCGTCAACATTTTGGTTTGTATTAGTCGATTTTAGGACGAAAGCTTCTTTAAATTTCTTCTACTCATCTTCCTTCAAGATTTCTGATAATAATGTAATACATATTTTACAATATCTTCATAGTTGCAAATCCATTTAAACAGACATTCGTAATTGAATTCTTTTATAATGGTATGAATGAAGGGAATGTCTATCAATATTTTACAGCAGTGGGCTACCAATAGAACTGAATCAACTGTTCAGTTCATAGTCTGGACTTCAATAATGTGAATAACATCTTGATTAATTCATTTATAAATATACTGCAATGGGGAGTAATTTAAATTCAAATAAAATAAGCAAATAAATTTAGTCGTTCTCTTTTATTTCGCAAAGCAAAAACGCTAGTAGATTTTTTCGCCACTACTTGAACGACCCGTTAAAAGTCGGTCAAGTTTCATAGTCAAATCCGTCACTTTTTTCATAATTTTCCATCACCTCCATCGTCATCGTTCTCGACCCCAATTTAACGCGACTTTTTCATGACAAAATGGGGTCTTTAATCCTAGATTTTCTTTTAAAAACGCAAAAGGCGCTCGCGAGGGGCTAGAAATAAAGTCGAAAATTGTAAGATATAAACGTTTAGAGTGAAAGACTAGGAAGAAGGTTGATTATTTCCAAAAATAGTCTCATATCAAAAAGCCATACGCAAAATCTAAGAAATAATAAATTGTATTTAAATCGACATAAGTAATATTATTTAGTATACACTTAAATCTTTTTTTGTGCGGTAGATGCGATCCGGGAAAAATCGCACAAAAAAAGCTATGACTTACATTAAAAAAGTGGAGATGCATTCTATGAATTTTAAAAGTCGCATAACTCTGAAACAGCCATATAAAATATATCCAAAATCGCATAAAAAAAGAATTAAAAAAAAAAACAGGAAAACAATAAGGCAATTAAAACATAGCATTTTTGGTAACATTTAAAGGATATCTTGCATCATTTAGTATAGATGTCATTATAGTCCTTAACTCAAAAAAAAAAAATACAAAATGGCGACTGATTTATGTCAAAAAGTAAATTTTGTCATAAATCTGGTAAGAATAATAGAGAGTTATATAAAAAAGATTCGTACCCAGTTTGAAGTAAGTTGATTAATTAAAACTTGAGATATGATGTCAACCGCTTCACTAAAATAGCTGTAACTCCAAAAGTAGTTGGAATGTTGGATATTGTATTTTTAAAAGTCGAAATATTGGAAAAATGCAAAAAACCAAATCAATTTTTTCAAAAATCTAAACCAGCATAAAAGGCTTGGTCGTAATTCAGCGATAGCAAATGCAATATGATTTGCACAGTCCCAAATTATATTTTTTTCCAAATTTCGGTTATTGTTGATGATTTATTTCCTATTTTATCCAAAATATCTCGACACGTACTCTTTATGAAATTAAAAAAAATTGCTTTAAAAAAACCGCATAACTTCGAAAAAGTCGCACAAAAAGAGCTTTGAGTGTATCATGAATTATAATAGTTTATTATGCTGCGAATAGGATTGTATACGCTATAAAGGTTTAGCTTAGAATGATATTGTATGAGAAATGAAATTGTTTTTGTGATATACAACCAGAACAAAGAACGAAATGATAAGATAATAAAAGGATCACAAGGATCCTTAGTAAAAAATAATAGCAAAAAATAGAGGATACCAGTTATATTCTGTGGAATATGTATATTATTGCTACCAGAATTAAGAAGTCTTTGCATTAAATAGAATATTTACATTACTGTCATATAAAGTTGGAATTAACATTTTTTTCTGTTATAACATGATAATCTCTTTGTTAGGATTGGATTGAATTCCAGATTAATAGCTCCAACTCATCAATGGCTGAAAAAATATTGACAATAAACCAAAATTATTGCCAATGTTTACTCCTGACCCACTGACTCTTGGCCACCTCGCCAAATTTCTTAACAAACAAACCATTATTCTAAAGCATTCAAAATCAACCGTAGACGATATCATCTATTCCATTTCTACGTATATTTCATCTGGTAGAGGCAAAATTGTGCCAACGAACCACTTTATTCCATTTCAGAAATGTAGATTTAGGTCCTTTTAATTTATAATATATAATACCGAAAGACATTTTAATATTATATGACAAGAACTATTCTCGAATATAATAGATTAATTCAAAGCGCTTTATACAGCATAAAGCCTCCTATATGCTATCGTCTTTTAGAATAAGATTAGTGGATGTATTCATTTATCATGGCTGAAGTTATATATAACAATTATATTTATGAATTTATGCATACCGTTTCGTATAAAAAGTATATTGGTAGGTTTTTGTGGGGTCATAGTTATTGTTTTATCGGAACAATCTGTTAGTTTAATCATTTTTTAGTATAGGGTTCGTATGTCGCAAAGTGATTTTACGTTTCCTATTTTCCCTAATAAAACTAATAATATGTAAAATTGATTAAAAACCGAAATTTATATTTTTAATTAGGATAAGGAGAGTAATCTAAGACATACATTTTTAAACCATTTTTTATGCAAATGTGTATATTGATGCACTATAATAATAATGTATATACAGTCAACCCTCTTATAGCGTATAGAGAGGGACCACGCTATAGAAATATGATGCTATAGAAAGTTAGGCATCATAAAAAAATTGTACGTGTTTAATTTGTTAACTTACGTATTTAACCCATTGCTTGCGTAAAAGACGCCGCAAACGAAGTGGACGCTATAGAAGGGTTGACTGTAATAGTTTGGAATAGGAACGAATATCTTGAGTTTTATCAACAAAAAAAAATAAGAAAATCAGTATGATGAGACATTGCAAATTTTGTATTATGATTTAATACTTTACTACATACATTGATACAATTACTGTTGTAATTAAACTAATTAATTCACAGCACACGTTTGAAAAATATAAGCATCATATGAAAATAATTGTTATCACATTGAATCCAATAAGGAAACTTAATTTAAAAAATACAATGCCTCAATAAAAGCAGCCATAAAACATTGGCTTCTCAGCCATAGTTTTTGATGTGTACATTTTTTTGCGTTGTATATAATAAAAAAAGCTTATTGCAAATAATCGAATACATAAAGCGCTTTCGTCGGGCGTGGAAATCTATTTCGGCGAACTTCTCTACATTTTTATAAACCGAGACCGAGATGAAAAAGACTGCGAAAAAACACAATAAGAAAGTTTCCCAATATTGAATTGCTTTTCGCCAATAATGGGAATGAGACTATTTTTTTTTTTTTTCAAAAAGAAAGGCATTCAGCTATACTAATCGAAAGTTGATCAATTCTGCGCGAAAACGGATAGAGTGCCCTCGAACCCTTCGTATTTTTCTTAACAAATACTCTAATAGCCGGATTCGACGTGCAAATTAAGCAATTTTCAGAAAAATATTTATTGAACTATTACAACATTGAACGACAAGATCTCGCATTTCGCATTATAATCGCTATAAAATCTTAAACGATTCGCTTTTAATAATTGTGCTACTTTTTACGGTCTCGAACAAACTTGAGCTTGCAAAAACCAACTCTTCTCTCCGAGAATAAACTTTCTCATTAAACAAAGTTTAACCGCCTATAGTTTTTCTTTTCTTAATTATGCTTTTGCTTTTCTTGCATTTTTTATTCGGTACTTTTTTATTCAATCAATTTTAAATTTGCAGTATTTATCTTAAGAGCGTAAATATGAAAGCGAAATAATATATTGCATTCTAATAGTTAAACGATTCCTAAGCCAATATGAATGTATAATATAAAATGTATTCGATTTTTTAGTCGGATCTCATTTAGAAACTATTAAGAGAGATTTAAAATACCTCCATTAAAAATATTTTGGAGCCATATCATCGCATTTTTAAACTAAATACTCCCGGGCTTCGTATAACACGGTTATGTGGTTTCGCAAAAACGTCGTGTCATACAAGGTTTGAAGTTCATACAAAATTAGGGGTTGCGTTCCGAAAAAATATCTAGGGTAGTTTATATAATTATGTACGTATGTATATTCGAAATTAATTGAAAAAAACTTTAATAACATATAATATACCATTCATTCATCAACGCTATCACTTATAATTCTTTATCGAGATCTGTTGTGGGTTTCCATCATCAAAGAACTCTAGAGTATTTCTGGTTTTAGCCTTCAAAAATTGGGTAATAAACGATTGTTTGCTTTTAGCGTATACATCTTTACGTATTTCATTATAAGCTTCTAAAACCTATCGTAATTCTGTCTTGAATTTTAAAGTTCGTTCATCGTATGATCCTCCCAATATTTTGTGGATATCATGAATATTCATGTCGTCAAAATCTTCATCAATGTCACGACAAATGTTTATTGTCCTTTGGTAATCATCTTCTATTGACGGTAAAACATTTTCTCCAGAGACTACTTTTGGACACAGTTTTTTCCAGCAAAAAATTAATGTGGATTGTTTTATTTCTTTAACGGATGCAGATACAAAATCGACTGATCAATGATTTTAAAATAGATTTTTGCTCCTTGTTTTTTGGATAACATCTCTAGACTTTTCAATGTTTTTGATTTCCTCAGGCATAAAAAATGTATTAAATATGGCTTCTGGATGAATTTATAATGGTACACTCAATCTTTTTATGCGATTTCGAAGTTATGCGTTTTTTGCGGCCGGTTCTGCCATAATGAAATCTTTTAACGCGTTTTTCTCGAAACTACTTTTTTCAACACGGTTGACATCATATCTCAAGTTTTAATTAATTAATTTACTTCAAATTGGGTTTGAATCTTTTCTATATAACCCGCTATTACTCTTACCAGATTTATGTTAAAATTTATATTTTAACTATTTAAAAAAATTCAAACTGACATAATAAGGCCAAAAAATGATTTTGTGCCATTTTGTAATTTTTTTGAGTTTGGGACTATAATGACATTTTTACTAATTATGAATTATATTGTTGGAAAGAGAAAATCTACACGTTCTAATGATGACATTGACACTGGGTATATTATTTGTAGAGCGATTTTGTTATTGTTTTTCTGTTTTTTTAATTAACTTTTTTATGCGATTTTGAATATATTTTATATAGCTGTTTCAAAGTTATGCGGTTTTTAAAATCCATGGAACGGATCTTCACTTTTTCTATGTGAATCGAACCTTTTATTATGCGATTTTTCCGCTGAACGCATCTATCGCACAAAAAAGTTTTAGTGGAATATTTAAAAAAAAAAGTTTTCATCGTATCCTCCATTGAAATCCGCGTCTATGATTCACTAAAATAGTCTGAAATTTTGATTTTAACAACATCTTGTATCAATTATTTTTCCCCTTGTACACGTTATATTATAATTCATTCATTTATAATACTGCTTTTTATGTACGCTACAATCAACACTGTCGGAGCGACTTTGCTTGAAATTTTTTGCCGAGAAATGCGAAAATTGTTTCGGGCAATAATTGCGATGTCGAGCATAATAGGGTCATCATTTGTAAATAATCTCGAACAAAGAAGACTGTTGGACACGAAAACACGTCATCGGACCATGTATTTATTTTTTACGAACGAACATAAGTTAATTGACTGATTCGGAATGGATTGTATTAGATTTGCGGGTAAATCAGAGTATTGGGAAGATGGCCAAAAACCGCTCGATAACGTTCAACGGAGCACAAGTCAATCACGACGCTACTACGATAAATCATGTTCAATAAACGATTCGTCATTAATGGCTTAATAATCCAGATTATTAAATGCCAAAAAGGTTTCAGCAAATAATTTAGCAATAACATTCGGATCGTTCAGATATTTTACGCACAGACAAGCCAAATGTTATATTCTTTTGAGCCATTATAGTTGCGTGACGGTTACTCCAATAATGAAATTTTCATTAGGGCACTCATAAACCAAAATAGTGGTCGTGCTTATTGCGGGGCTTATTCACTCTTGAGGTCACTTTTGCCCCTATAGAATTATCAATTAGTACCCAAGTAGGTTCCATGTTTTATACTTCAATAAATTTGGACGAAACGGCCTACGCGCGCATAAAGCTTTTGACGGAGCGATTGTGGTTCAAATTCACTTATAAATTGCTTCAAACGTAATTTTTGAGACCACATTAGTCGTATGAATTAGTTTTGTGACTCAACCAAACGTATCTCTTTGATCCCAGCATCCCGGAGACTAATCAGCTCCGATAAAGATATGTCGTTCCGTTTGATTTCACTGTCAACCCAATCATAATTAATTCACACAGCCGATACGTAATTAATCGTTCGTTCATAATCTTTCAGTTATACGCTCAATTTCATCTACAGATATGAGGCTTAGTTTATTAATTATTGCGTATGTTTTAATTGTATATATTTGTATTTTAAATGCCGTCATTAATTGCCGGAATGCAATTTATGCTCCAAACTATGCCGCTTTTACTGTAGTCCTCGGTTTGCCAATTAATATGGAGCATCGTGCAATATTCCACAAAATAAATTTTGCTTCGTAATTCATTAATACTCTAATATCGAATACAATTTAACGATATAAACAATATATTTTTATGCAATATTAAGTAATGGCAATTAGCTTTTAGCACAACTTAATCACGAGTTGATCATAATTTCATTTTTTAGTGCACGAAACAGACACGTTACATACTCAAACGTTATATATGAAGAAAATGATAATAGTCATTATTGTGGGTATATTATGTATACAATTGTAAAAATTTAATACTCCCGAATTATTATTAAAATATCCCTTGATTATGATTTCAACTCAAGATTAAAAATAAATCAGACCGTATTAAAAATTGCTCTATATATTAGGGGGACCCGAAAGTTTTTGAAAATTTTGATACCTCATGTTTGAATTCAGTTTATGTTGATTTGGGTGGAAATGCCAAAAAAGGCAGTAAAACACTCAGAGATGTTTATGATGTAGTGGTAATAGTTCGCAGATGCCAATATTGGTTCCAGAAATTTAAATCAGATAATAGAAGCTTATGGGACGTTTCTACCTTGTTGGTTAAAAAAAAATATTTTTTTCTTCAGTTATCGGAAAGAACCAATGTTTAAGAATACGTTCAGTAAATTTCAAGTCAATAAAAATTAAATTCACAAAGTTATAGACCGACAAGGAGAAGCTGCGCTTCGCAAAGATGAGAAGAGGAGAAACTTTAAACACGTTTTTCTTGAAATTACTTTTTCCAAACTTATGGAAGTGCTCCCAAACGCTCTAGATAAGCATTCTTTATGAAATTTAGCAGACACGTGTATAATAGTTGTCTTCATTGTATAGACTACAATTATATAAAAATATTTAACCGTTTTTATTTAATGAACAAAAAACTACAAAAAATGTTGGTAAAAACACACATTTTTCTTCAATCGCTCACTATTTTTTTATTTTTTAATATTTCTTCCTAATTATAGTCTATACTATACACAATACTATACAAAGTAAAAATATGCTTAATTTTTTTGCTGTAAATCACTTATCTAGGGCTAAGAACTTCCATGGTGAAAAATGTCATCGCTCGTCCATCGACATACGTGGCTCCCTCCATTCCCACTACTATACTTAGTCAATCTTAGAAAAATATCTTTATGTTCAATAAAAATCACCTAGCCAACATACTAAATATCAACATTCTATATTTAATACTTTTCGCATAAAAAAGTGTTAAAAAATCGATCTCTTTTAGGCCCTACAAGGTAGAAACGTGGAGATGAACTAAAAATCGGATCACCGTCGAATTTTGCTAACGATTTAAATCTACGGTAAACAATCGAGGAGTTATCGCAAATATTGAGATCCCTATGTATCGGAAAAACGAATAGGATGAGTGTTGTGGGGTAGGATGGGTACTACATACCTTGACCGACCGTAACAAAAACGAGCGACGAAACACATACCATGTTTTCTTGACAATAACAATATTTTAAACTATATTAATTTTCGGAAAGTAAGTTTTCGAATACTTTCCGGTTTCCCTAATATCTTAGCAACTTATTGAATCTATTTGGAAAAATATTAATATGTGAAATCAATAGATTGTAATTTGCTGCGACCTTGCTGATTTTACTGAAAAGCGCTTATATCTTATAGGCCTATCGTTATTAGTGATATTTTTAAGGACACTCAATGTTAAGAGACATCCGATTCGAAATGCAATTTTTCGTTTAAATTTTTAGAGGAAATTCAAGAATTGTGTCGAATATGAATTATTTATTAAAAAAATGTAGGCTTACTAGGGGCACAAAAGCTTATAATAAATCCGTCACATAAAGGTATTTTGATGAGGATATTTGAGAAATGATTTATGTTTCACCGTCGTGGATTTGTGCGCTCCATGAAGTCTTCATTTATCATATCCTCGTGGAATTCCGGTAGCTCGTTAATGTCATCACTATTAACAATGTCAAATTTTCTGATGGAAAAATTATTATCGTTGATTCTATGATAAATTTTTAATAAGAGATTGGATGATTTATTTAATGCGTTTGTTATTTTCGAGGTATTTTTTGGGTTAGCAAAAGGTATGATTTATTTAACGTTATCCAAGAAGAAGGTATAATAGTTCATATCGAAGTCTAGAAAACGAGTTGACATTCAAGTGCGTTTTGGGATGGGGCAAGTGGGGGTGGCGAAAGTGGAGATGTAGCCTTTGAATTTGAATATGCCCTCGAAGTGTCTGTAGGAACATCTGGGAGTGGAGCGACTTGGCCGTGCGTATTTGTAGAAAAGAAATGAGAGGCTGTAAAGGTGGGTGTGCTGGGGGTTGGCTGGGCGGAGGGTGCTGGAGGGATCAATAATGCGCGTCGCTCCCCGCCGGCTGCTGACGAGCTGGTCCATTTGGATCAAAGGTGCGGACCAGATCTAAATTAACATGTCTTCTATCACACGACCCAATTTCGATACCCTCTTCCATGTGAGAGCCTAAAAAGCCGCACTCTCACCGGATATTTGGGAGGCTTTCGTGCCTGAAGAAACCACTGACCGCTCTGACCGACTGTCCTCTAAGAAAAGTTGTCGGAGTACTTTATTTGAAAGGGTGTCGTCTCTCTACTTGGCAAGCCTGTTAATGCTGAAGAGGAACGATGGTAAACTGGGCTCATTTGAAAGGAATATTGGGATGATCAGACACAACATTAAAAATTAAAGAATTCCTGAATATCTTTGAGCACTTTAAATAACACTTATTTGTTATTTCTAAACAGGCATTGATAGGAAAAAATAATTGTACCATCATAAACTATTATTGAAATGCTGATCAGCTTCACCTTATTTACAAGAAATTTAAATAAGAATTATATAGTATATCATATATAATACAATAGCGTAGTTATCTGTATGATATACTACATACATACTTGCGAGGTAGAAATGAAACATATTAGCTTTTGGGAAAATTTGATTTTATGCATTGCTTTTTTTCTCATTTGTTAATGGAAATTGTTAGCTGAAAGATGAAACTGTGTTTGTGTAATATCTAATAAAATATGCAAGCTACCGATATAGTGGTTGCTTTATGTTACGTATAGACACAGACGCGACTTATAGCGGCACTATGTATGCTGCATCCCGGGATCAGTCCCTGGATCCTGGGGATCGGAATTTTTAATAGTTTAAGAAATTACATCGATAAATTTTATCAAAAAATTACTAATAAGTCAATTTCTTTAATATAAAAAATTATTTGAAGGCGAAAGATTCATATTCAATTCAAATATTATTTTGAAAAAATGCCCGAAGTAACATTAAAGCATCGAGTGTTTCATCATTTAGTCTGGATCTGATTTTGGAAACCATGCAAATAACTGCTGAAAATGCACACTCAGCCTCCATATTCGTTGGAGGTATCGTCATCAGATATTTAAATGCTAGCTCAAGTTGATGAGCACGTGAGTCCCCATTTTTATATAACACCATCAATGTGACTGATAAAATTCCTTTTTGTTGAGACACGGACTAAAACTCGCAAAATTCCCGATTTCCCGACAAATTATTTATTTCCGTCGCTGCAGAAGAATACTTATATACTATAATACTTTGATGTGATTCGTAATTATATTACGGAGAAATACAAAAATTCTGAACGTCATATCTATTATATTTCATACCGATATTCCCATTATTAGAATCGATGTGTAGTAAATACATCACCGGTAGGGAGAGGTTAATATAACAATTTGAAAAACATATATGTACTTTATATATATGTATACTGTCGGTCTGCGGTGAAGTCTTACTTGACGCAAAAATGTATCTCAATATGTATTGCTTGAATTATAATTAGTTTTTCTAAAAAACTTTTTTAACGTTTTAACGGGGGAAAAAATACAACCAATCATCAAAAATTCTATTTCAATTATAAAATAATTTATATTGAAGACTTGCTTATAAACTGACTTTATTCGAGTGTTATTTTTTAATGGAAACATATATATTTTATAAACTCCACGTATATATGATTAAAATCTTCTACTTATATTTATTAAGAATCTTTTGATGAATAATTAGGCATTATCTCTTACTAATACTTTTATAAGCTCCAATCTTCAAAGAAGTATAAACGCAGCATAAAAAAGTAAATTTACTTGAAAAATATACCAATTGATTCGACTATATCATTATTATCATTTTTTTATTAACGAAATTCATAATAACAAGTTGACATCACACAATTAACGTCTACAACCAGATTATTTATTTGGGCACTGTATGAGCGCATATTTTAACATAAATGGCATATTTGAGCTTATCGAATTGTTAAGTTCCATTACAACAAATCTCAATTTGTAATCCGATGTTGTGTTGAATATAGGGTGTAACCCACACTCAACGATCAATTACGTTACTGTAACACGTTATACACTAATAATATCCGTTCGTTGAGAATATAAAGTAATTATGGTAAAAAAATATGGTATTCAGAATAAATTAAGTCAATCATTTGACGACGACAAAGAAGACCATGAATAGCATAGTGAATATTTTTTCGAATGAGGCCATCCGTGATGAGAGCGTTCGACTTTATTGGCAGGCTGAAAACTATGGCAAAACAAGCACCATTTTCAGGTAAAGTTATTCATTGATGAAAATTTTCATTATTTGATATTATCCAACAAACTCGTCCAGTAAAATTTAATTTTATGAAACCTCTTCCGACTGTCAATAATTACATCAAGGGGTCCATTAGCGAACATCGCAGATTATTATTTTGGGCAATGGTGTACCCTCCCATGGCCCTAACCCGACTTTTTGTTGTATCTATTATTATTGACACGCACACGCCAATATTCTCTCTGATGGAAAATAAAATTGATTTATGGCAACAGAGTTGGAGCAAAATTTGTTTGATGGAGAAGAATAATTTGACTGGCGTCTGGGGAAACATTGTTTATATATAAGCCTAAATCGATCAGTTTTTCAATTACCGACGGGGTTTTTTTAAGTCCATCGAATCGAAATTTATTAGAATCCCGCCCGATGTAGTCGGGCGCGGGTGACTCACAAAATTATATTGGCAATTCGTAATTTGGAGCGAGCGAATTAATAACGCAGATTTGCGAGTATAATGTCAAAGGTCAGATGTTTATTCACGAAACATGGTATAAATTGCGGACGAAGATGGTATATACCATAAACAAAGGGTACGTGGCCTCCACTTTGGGTTGATGTAAAGGCTCATAACTCCAGCTCTAAGACAATTACAACACCGGGATCTCGGTGCTTCCTACGGTCCTAATTCAATTGCAACAAATCTTATCATCGGTGTAAATGTGAGCCGAATGGCAAGTGCGATTTAAAGACTGTAAGTATTTGTGTTCAATTCAAACAAAGGCACCACGTGCAATGACATCGGCTCACGGTGGTATTGATTTTTTTTAAAAGTTACTTTGAGGTATGGGGTCCCTCAATCTTGACGTGCACGTCTAGAATGTTCGTTAATGGATGTAGCACTCTTACAAAAATCTCTTTAGTTTAAATAATAAGCATACATAACACTACCTGTAGGTAGTTCCACGATTAAGCAGTTGGTCTTGTAACTAGGGAAACCAATCCCGGTGATCCCGGATAGTTTTAGGTGCTAATGAATTCCGGGATTAATAAACGTGATCCCGAAAAATTCGGTATTGAAATTTTTATCTAACAGAAATCGTACACCTCATCAGCACGATGAAGGCTACTAAATCGAGATATTCCCGCCGAGCGAGTAGTAATTGGCGAGCTTAGGCGACGACTAGGGGCAGTAACTGTCTAGTCTATGTATACATATTATACAGTACACGTATGTTTTTCAAATCGTCATATTAACCGTTCCCTACCGGTGATGTATTTACTACACCTCGACCCTAATAATGGGAATATCGATATGAAATATTATAGATACGGGGTTCAGAATTTTTGTATTCCTCCGTAATATAATTACGAATCACATCAAAGTATTATAGTATAAAAGTATTCATCTGCAGCGATGGAAATAAATAATTTGTCGGAAAATCGAGATTTTTGCGAGTTTTAGTCCGTGTCTCAGCAGAAAGGAATTTTATCAGTCGCATTGATGGTGTTATATGAAAATGGGGACGAAATGGGGAAAAAGTTATTTTATTATATTAAACAAATGGACTTATTAGTATTTTTTTATCAAATTTATCAAAGCAATTTCCTAAACTATTCCTGGATCTCGGGACTGATCCCGGGATGGTCTAATGTAATCCCGAAATCCTGGGATCGAAATTTTGGCTCGGGATTGGATTCCCTACTCGTAACTCAATCATCTTGGGTTCAAATTTCCAGGAGGTGTAGTTAGCAATCAGATTTTTAAAAACATATACCCGTCATGTCTAATAAAAAGGATCGCTAAAAGTCGAACAACTTCTAAAAATGGAATCCGAAACGCCGTTTTAAGGCGACTCAATAACTGGAGTTGAGAAATGTATTATTTATTCTAATTATGGATGCAAAAATCAATGGCTATCGAAAGGTCAGGTAGCAAAACAGACCCATAAGCCCAGCTTGACAACAACAAAAATTATTTTGGCTGTTTGGTGGAACTGTAAGGGTATCATTCATTTTAAAACACTTAAACCTGAACAAACAATAAATGCAATACCTTATTGTGAACAATTAGACAGTTTAGTGGCGGAAATACAAAAAAATCGACCCTCTCATATGCATCGAAGACAAGTGTTTTTACAGCATATTATCATGCTCCATACGGCGAAAATAACAGCCTTGGATGGAAGACAATTCGACATCTTTCTTATTCTCTAGACATCGCTCCGTCGGATTTCCATCTTTTTTAAATCTACGCGACATTTTTTTCATGAGAAAAATTACAAAACAGAAGATGAAGTCAAAAATGGATTTTAGTTCATATATATTTTCTATTTATTATTATTCATATATATTTATTATAGAATAGTTTCGTTCAAATACCGTGATGTTTTATGACAGAGGAATTAAAATGTTACCAGATAGATGGAGAGAGGCTGTATCTAACGATGCAAAGTACACTTTATAATAATACGTTAATTTTTTTAAAAAAATATGTGAATATTCAAATTTCTTTCAATTAAAAAACGAATTTTTTAAACGAAAATATAACCATTCGCAGTGATAGTTCTTGATCTCGATTTTGGAAATATATATAAATTATTTTTTAAGATTAAAATAAAATGTTCTCTCATGATGTTGGTCAAAGGAGCAAAACTGATTAGTTTTAAGCCCTTTAAGTATTGCTGGTTAAGCAACTACATATAGTTGCACTATGATGATGATATTGTTTAATTTAAATAACGACCAATGCTATTTTCTATGATTGATTATTATTCAGTCTGCTCATTCATTTACTTAAAAAAAAATGGTTGACAATCGCTAGAAAACCATAAAACGTACTACTATCCTACTTTTGTTTTATTTTTGTATTCACGACAGAAGCAATTTTTCCGCATCGTACAATAGATACGTTTGACCAGAACAAACGTATTATATACGTCCACATATAAAATTCTAAAGCCTACATGAAGAGCATTTTTAGCGCAAATGAAAAGTAGCCAAAGCCTTTCCGGAATTGATGCGATAAATTGAAGTAGACAAATTTGACAGAAAAGTGAAGACCGAACGAAATTTCAGACACAATAAAGCCTTGCCGTATAATGACGATTTTAAAATGTTCCCCGAAAACTTGACCCACTAACCCATTTCGGCAACCCACCAGCCAGAATTTAGCTCTCATCCAATCCTCGTGTCTTGTAATCTTTTAAAATTATGGCACAGCATCTTTTAATGGGTTGGCACATTGTTAAAATGCCTAAAACCGGCTCAATTTATATTTACGCACTCAGACTTAATCCCCGATGTACAAGTTGAGGCCTCAAAGCCGTGAGATACTTCCTCACATTTAAAAGCTCACGTAGATGGGTCGCGATATGGGCTGTGTGTAGATGTGTAGTGTTTACTGCGAGCCACACTTTGGTGCCATATATCAAATATTTGAACACATATAGTATGTGCTCTGTTTCCATTATTTTGCCAAGTTTAATTCGGTTACATGCAAAACCCCAAATTACGACTAGGTTATAGTCTCATGTAATTAATTAAACCCATTTTGACCTGTAATTGCTCTCAGTGCCAAATTATATTTTAATGGACCAAATGTGGTTCTGTTTTATTATTTGAAGACGTCAATTTTCCTTATATTATTGTAATATATCCATCACAAGATCTCAACGCGAATAGTTTCTGATCTCTCGAAATTTACTTGAATTCTCGGGAAACCCATCAATCAGAATTACATTCAACGTGTAAGTGAAGTATATATTATTTTCCTAGGAAACTTTTTCCGAACTATGAGATAAAATGCTGAAAAGGATGCTAAGAAATGTACGACACTCAATTTGAAAATAATTCAAAGTAGTGATAATATATTTAGCTCATATGGATTAACACATTTTAGACGGGTGCTGACGCATACGAATTTATTCATCAGGCACCATGTGTGATCCAACACTGGGAACGTTTTTTATAGCACTACTATATTTTTTAATTATATTCATAAGAGTACTTTCCATTGTAAAGTGAAATTTTTAGGATATACAATACAATATTAAGGTGTACTTTTTTGTCATCATTTCTTAAAAGTAGAAGATGATATATATAATAAATGAAATTTTAAAATATATTTAAATTTCGTTTTGCTTTGTCCTTATATTTTTGCCTAACATCGACAAGTTGAGACCCCTAACATTGCGGGGGCCGAGACAATAGTCCCTCCTTCACTCTCCCCCATTCCTTATAATATGCCTTGGTTACTACGTGTCCCGCATTATAGCACTAATCACGAAGAAGCGTCCCGCTTAAAGTGTGTTAATATGACATAAAATATCGTCTTATATCGCTAAATCGGTCGTTTATGAACAAATAAGAGGTTAAAATAATTTTTATGTTGCTTATCATTTCTTTATATAATAGATATCAAAGCCTTTATTCGGTAGTGGTAATAAATGATCAATTTGAATTTATTACAACAATAAAATGATCAGATTGTTCACATCTGCGGAGAGTTAAAACTGTAATATTCCTGCCTCCGCCTGCAACAATCGATCCCTCAATTTCTTGTATAAATCATAATGAACTTCTCAATTTGAGTTTTTATATTAAATAAATTCCAAAAAATTATAGAATTGAGTAATATCTTCTTGAGATTTATTTCATATATCAAGTCAGTCCAAAATTTCGTGCGCATTTTCGACAAAATTTTAAATAGTATAAATAAAACACAATTTAACATCTACAATTTCTCGCCATCTCACAGATAGCTTTTTAATCCCATTGCTGTAGAAAGACACTGGTTTTGAGTCAAAAACACTTGAAAGTTCATTTTGAACATTCATTTTAATTAAAGCTAATTTACACTACTTAAATTTCCTAAAAATGCGCACGAACTTTTGGACTGACCTGATATATTCAACAACGGCACGAAAAGATCATTATAGCTTATCTGTATCCAGAGCCGTAACAAGGGTATGAAGCGCCCGTGGCAAGTATCCAACTTGCCCCCCCCCTTCCCTTTGGAAATCATTTTTTTTTTAATTTAAATAACACTATTATAAATGTAATATATTAAATATATGTGTACGAGCTGGCTGACGTGGTAGGCCTTTCAAAAAATTGATGTACATCGCATATTGACTGAAAATTTGGACATGAGAAAGCTGTGCGCATGGTGGGTGCCGCGTTTGCTCACAATGGAACAAAAACAGCTTCGTAATAATGTTTCAATTGAGTGTTTGGCGATGTTTCAAAGCAATGAGGACGAGTTTTTGCATCAATTCAGGATGAAACATAGGTCCATCACTTCACATCTGAGACAAAGGAACATGGGGGATCCTCCACTGACTCGAGCTATGTATTGGTCCTGAATACATACCGAGGTGCAAAACCTGAATTTAATATCCATGTCCGCAAGAATACACTTATTCTAAAATTCTTGTGACCACTTGCGCTATGAGCGCGGGGTAAATACTAGCCAGATTTTATAATTTAAAACTAAAAGGCTTCCGTGATTTTACAGATCATAGAAGATATGCATTTATCCCCGAAAATGCCGTAAAAAGTCCTGAAAGAGGACGGAGTGGCCACAAGGTCTGTGTATCCAATCGGTCCGTTTTTCGGATCGCTGATATGACGCTGCTTTGCCACCTCCTTGTTACGGTCCTGTCTGTATCTGTAATAAGATGGTATATAATTATAATAGAAAAGTGAACATATTTTTTAGTTTACGATGAAGTAATTTATATCATAATTATATGTGTCGAGGCATAGAAAAGTTTCACAGCAGGGCATTAGAAACTCGATTTTTTCTTTTTCATTAAAAACGGATTTTTCAGCAGTAAATCGTAAACAAAAAAGTTCTAGACCGCAAGCCCCGAAAGGTCGATAACAAATGTTTCTAGCTTTTTTTAGCTTGTCACTAGTACATACTTTAAAATCATTAATTTTTCAACAAGAATTACATATGCCGATTGCAAATAACAGAGATTTTCAACGACGCATGTTAAATTTTTCTCGATTAAATTTTATATATAAAAAAAATGTTTTAGTCTAGTCAATTGTAAATAATATATAAAAGTGAAAGTAACGTGAATAATTAATTTATTCTGTGTTATATTCGGGTGGAAATATTCTAAAAACGGCGTAAATGAATTTATCTCATTAAACATCCTGGCACGTAAAACTTTTTATATCCTAACAAGGTTTTAAGCTCAAAACGAGGGTATAATTTTTACTCTGAGTAAACCAACCGGGATACGTTGTATTAAATCTCTTCTTTATCATTAATGGAAAACATCACCTTAAAATTAAAATAATTTTACAGCCCTCTCTTCATCGGGATAAAAATGTTTTTTTTCGTGTTCTATCTCATACAAAAATACATGTTGAAATCGTCATTGTCCATCTGTGAAATCGGGGAGGTGTGCGTAAATAATTTATGGTCGGTTCTGAGTTCCACTTTTACGGTGAGGTCGAGGTCATTTGGGCCTCTACGGGTCTACGGTGGATGAACAACCCCAAACCTCTACCTGGCGCTCTCCACATTGTCAATTCTCTACGCTCGCTATATTATCACTTCATCCAGTCTGTGCAGAACGAAAATGGCTCTAGCCACGTCCGAAGGTGAGAAATTGCAAATATGATAAATTTGTGCTTGATCTTACAGCCCCGAGTTGATCTCAGAAATTCCCAGACTCATTAGTATGTCCATGCATAATGCATGAGCTCTAAGCCAAGGCTGCGCATAATTTTGTAAGTGAATTAAAATTTAAATCGTTTCGAAAGACGACAAAAATGGCACTTGACAATAATTATAATGTTCCAAGACTGACCGTGCGTATTAGAGTTCGTATAATTTCGGCTATCTTCGGTGTTGCCTGACGACGAGTTAACCCGTTGCACTATGATTTAAGTCTTGATAGTTAGAGCAGAATCGACAGCCAATCGATATGCCAATTCAATGTGATTTATGAGTATTTAATCGACAACTGAATGCTATTTAATTTTGACATACAATAATTTGTGTATTACTTTATTAAATAGCAAAGGAATTGGCCTACTCTTCGAGTCCAGCATTGTTTTCGTCGCTGCCGCTGTTGCCGATTGTCGCGTTATTCGGCTGCAGAAATTGCACCGGGGTCACTTGGAGCACGGGGCGCTCCATAGTCCATAAGCGTACAAATAGTCTTTATTTATCATGAACTTCCTTAATTAAATAATGATGGTTAATGTGAAGTTTTTTATGTTAGGTTTAGTTTCACTCAACGCACATTCTTAGAGCTATCAGCTGTAATAGGATATTCAGCACCTACTTTTCACAAAATATTCAGAGATCATTGTTTTGAAATTCCACTTCACTGAAAGTGCTATTCTCGAGTAGTCCGAGAAATTCTACTTTGGCTGACACATCTTCGTCTTTAAAAATTTAATCATCAGTAGAAAATGATCTTAATATCCTAGAATTAGACTGACGATTGTCCATGTCCGGGAAATATTGCTTCAGTGAGTCTATTACTGCAGATAAATGATGAATCACAGAATTTTCAAACGTGATTTTTTCAGATTTGTCATTTGCCAATTGCTAACACAGTTGTGTAAACATCGATATATCGCCAACATGAACTCTGCATTGATAAAATTCCAATTTATGCAGAAAAATTGCAACTTTATCCTGTGCTGTCAAGATATTCATCATATTTCCTTGTCATCAGACTGTTAATTTTACTGAAAAAATCAGCAAGATACGTGAGCATTTCGATGAATGATTTATCTTTTATTTTTGAGTACAACTTTATTTCTTTTTGTATTCTTTGGTTTTCGAGAAACAATCCTATTTCTTCACTGAGCTCATAAATCCTGTTTAAAATTCTCCCTATCGACAGCCAGGATAACTCTGTGTGTCACAAAAGATCATTATATTTGGCTCTTTGCAATTGCAATTGCGAACACTATTTTTTCTCTTAAAAAAATCAAATTCTTTACCTGCCAATTCCTTGTGAACTTTCTTGAAATGTTCTTTTAGTTTGCTTGGTTTCATGCTCTTTGTACCAAGAACTTTATTACTTATAATCCCTTTCCTTTCGAGAAGGATTGCTAGAAAAAGATTAGAACACAGTGAGAGACTTCTTAGAAGAGAGTGCAAGCCACATGGTGCTCATCTGTCATTATATTATTACATCTACATACCAAAGACTACCATCGTCATTAACCCCGCAAAATAGCCATTTTACCCCTCCGGGATATTTCATGATGGAATGATCATTTGGTTCATGTAAATTTTTTGACCGGTTGACAGATGATTTGATTTGATGATGGATGATATTTTAGCGAAAAAACTGACTATTTAATCTTATGAAGAATATGATATCATTGAGATTTAAAGTTGTGTAATATGCTAAAAAATATTTTTAATACACCGACGATGTAAGCCTGAAAAACAAGTCGTTCATTTTTTCAGCTGAAGTAAAAATGGATTTGTTAAAATTTAAATAAAAATAATGTTCATATTACGTAATCCCTTTGGATCACATAGTCTTAATACTAAATAAGGGTGAGTTTTGCTTAGTCAGAATTACGATATAAAGGTCTCATGAAGCGAGTACGATGAGATGTTTGCCAAGAAGAAAACGTGAATAATTTTATACAACAACAAACGTAAACAGATTTTAAAATGAATGCTCTGTAACCACAATATGTCTCATTGTTGCAGACGTCGAACAATGTGGAAATGTATTTCTTCTCGCAGCCGCATTTAATTCCCCAAAGACAAGTTTGAAAGGACGACAGTCTATAGAGAGAAGTCTTATATCAGGGTAGAAAGTTGGGCAACTACTAATTGACCTAGTTGATCATGCGGGTACGGCTGATCATTCATCCCTTCATCATGCCGTTAACATCATCCCTATGACATATCGGCAGCAAAAATTGCACTCGGGGTGAAATATCCAAAATGAACGCCAAAATGGGTCGGGAAGGGTTCGCGTTTAAAAGGTATTCGCATTTATCGATCGAATATCAGTACAAAGCGAAAGCATTACCTACAGTTAAGTGTAACTAGGCCTTCGTCACGATGTTCGGTGAATTTCGTAATACGTGATTTCATTTCGTTGCGCGTTATTAACGCTGGTTTTTACCCACAAAGCCTTAAATCTCTTCAGAGAAGTCCCAAAGAGGCTTGTCGACATGCTTCTCATCCCATCGAAAACATTAATGGGAAATTTCCTACCTGCTTATATACTATTTAAATCACCCGACGCGAAAAATATTTCCTTGTTTAGCGGATAAATTATTTGTTCTCATCTGCATTAAATTTAAGCGAGAAATCTTATTCACAAGAAAACATATGTTATATCAATCTGCCTACACACGTAAATGTAGTCGCAATTTCCCTGAAAGCATACACGATGGACTGTGTTTCGCTCATAATTAGTTCTTGGATTTCAGCGAGAATACATAATCATTCTATTAATATAATGCAGAAGAAGTCATTAGATGGACCAAATAAATACTTTTCGGCATTAAGAACTCCCGATTAATCAAAATCTCAACTCACTTCTGTGAAAAAATTATAAATATTTAATCCAAGTATAATATAAATTCAGGGAAAAAAATTCGCAAAATCAAAAAATTAATTACCTAATGTTGTTAAACTATCATAAAATGAAACATAATGAATGTAGTTAGTCTTCACTAAGAGTAGTTTGAAAAGCTCTCTTGATGAAAAAATATTTTTTCACAATTATTATTTAAAATATGCCTTATTATATGTTAATGAGCCTTATTTTGATACAGTATAAAAGAAGATATTTTTTTATGCTATGTTTGGTTTGGTTATTCTCAAACTTTGGGTGCCATCTAAGGCATATCGGTTTTGAAAATCCGGTTTTTTAGGCAAAAATTGTGGTATTCGAAAACCGGTTTTTTGAGCCTGAAAATCCGGTTTTTAATATAAAAATTAAGTTTTTATTTTCTAAGAATTTTGAACGAAAAATATTGAATAGTTCACTTGCAATATGTGTTCTAGCACCCAGCGTGACGTTTGTCTATGTAAGAAAAGGTTCTTCTTCTTCTCAGAAGAGTTTTAAGCTTGTTTTAAAAGCCTTTTCGCATTAAATTTTTATCTTAAAAAAAATGAAAGCATTTTAATAAGGATGTATCCTAATCTTGCGGCAGAAATAAATGTTGAAGAGTGTGTAGAAATAGATGAAGAAGATATAACCTTTAACCTTTCCCTTACGATGCTACGTATTTAGTACGCCATATGACATTATAAAATCCTGTATTTCTTATATTTCATATCGATATAGATAGTATATCGAGATTCAATGTAGTGATGTTGTAAAAAATCTCATTATTACAACTCGAGTGTAGTAAATACGCCATAGTAAAGGAAAGGTTAAGAGAGCGTTGGAGAAGTCAGAAATTGCTTCTGGAACCGTTAAAAAAAAGCCTAACGTCAAATCATTAAAAGCAAAGTTTTCAATATATGAGTCAACTAACCAAAGAGGGAAAAAAAATAGTAATATAATTCGAATGTTTAAAATGCATTCACCCTACTTCAATACCCAGTGAAAGGGTGTTTTCGTTATAGGGAAATATTGTTCTAATAATAAGATCATCATTAAAAAAAAACCGGTTTTGAAGAATATCGGTTTTTGTACAAGCCCCAGTGCCATCTAACTGTCCCATTTAGCATTAAAAATTCAATACGAAACAGTATATAAACTTAAATGGCTAATGTTAGTCATTTCGACTAACACATGTTTATTATATATTTAATCGCATTAAATTGTTTCTCTGCACATATTGTATATTATGTTACTATTGCATTACGTTATTTTCATCTTGTTTTATAACGAAGGCTTGGTTAAATAAGATTCATAAGAGAGAGGGAAGGAGTTTCGTTTTTATTCCCTTTTTTCTTATCGCTCATGCCTTAATTTGATTAAAAAAAATATGTTGAGCAGTATTGCAGCACAGATTAAACTGTTTATTCAGAAAAAAACCTGCTAATATAATATTTATTCATGTAAAGGCGATAGAAAACGTTTTCGCCCATGTTTATCCTGATTTTTTCGTTTGGAAAAAAAAATACCAAGAACTCTATTTAAGTTGCTATGAGCGTCCATTTTCAATAATTTGGTAATTCACATATGCAATATTTTTTACGCTGAGTTTTAAGACATTATAAAAATATATCATTTTCGTATCGTGATTTATTTGAATTTATAATCATTATTAATAATATATTCCAACTAAATAAACTGAAGAAGTATATAAATATAAATTGAAAATTTTCATCTCCTTTCTATCTGTTCCTAGTATGTTAGTATTGCCTCTTTAATCATTTTAGTTATTCTTATCTCCCTCAATACCCTTAGGATCTCACAGAGAGAAATATTTATACTCTCGTAATTTGATACATACTGCGAAATATATTATATAAATTAAATTATATAAAACGTAATCTCAGTTAGAGCTCACTAAATTTGTTATCTTCATTGCAAACTGAATAAATAAAAAATATATATTTTGCTACGCGAAAAAATAAATAAAATTTTACCATATAGGTTGTATTTTAAATAGGATATTTTTGCCGTTTCCGGAGGCATTAAAAGGGTTAATGTAGATGATGTTCAAACTAAGCTTAAATCAAACGGCGAACCCTTAAACAATGAATAACTGCAGAAATTGGAGTGCCACGTCTCAAGAAAATAACGTTTTCGCAGCTGTTCATGTGTGAAACTGTCAAAATCTTCGAAAATGCATTTTCTCTTCATAATCAATGCATCTTTTGTATTATACTGGATTATTTGACAGTTATCAATTAATTTTACGTAATAAACGTAGGCAGGCCAAGCGAGAAATATTTGTTTATTTTTTTGCAAAGCAAAATCTGGTAATTAATTAATATTCTCAATATCAATAATTAATCAATATAAGCATAGTCTAATATTTAAAAATCAATATTTGTTTGTCCGTATTTAATGCGCTTCCATACCGTTCATTCAATTGCGATAAAACTTTGTCAACATACTGTTTATATTTGCGGAAATAACATAGGAATAGTAAAAAATTGTATAGATGCACCATGTTAGCGCATATTGGTCTGGCAAAATTAAGTTTGAGCTGCGAGACGAGAGCGAGTGTGCATATGCTTTTGGATCCCAGCTCTTCGGCTCGCGCTACACGTGACCTGAAGCAATAAACCACGTACTGCGTTTCTTTTCAAATAATTATCAAGCACTCATGGCATTGCAACGCATGCCGGGTATTCGCCAGTATATTATATTATATCATCATGATAGCGCTGCTATAAACAGCCCACTGCAAGACTAGGACATTTCTAAAAACAATTAATAGAAAAGGGTTACAAACATCTCGTCTATATCATACATCCTTCTTCAACTCCTCGTGCGTTCGATATTGAAAACAGCATAACCTCTGAGTTGTCGCTTGGGTGACTGCATTGAAGGGTGCTGTCCCTCAAAGAGTCCAGTCCCCCTTTACTTCATAGGGGCGATGCTGAGATAGGGTGAAGACATACATGACGCTGAAGTGAATCCTACATCAACTAAAAGTGTATCCTTGTGCAAGTCTATCTCATCATTGCGAATTAAATAATGAGATATTTTTTGGGAAATTCATCGTCTTAATTCAGCGATTTTAAAACGAAACGGAATACAATGAAAGACAGTATTGTTATTTTTGCGAAGTGAAACTCGTTGTTTAATCTTTTTGGAAGAGAGTCCATTTGCTGTTCCTTTTGTTCTTATTCTGTTCTTCAAGCTCTTCTGAGTCAGATATATTATACATATATATATCATCATCATCATAGTGCAGCCACTAACAGTCCACTACAGAGTTATGGGCCTCTTCAATATCCATTCACAGGAAGGGGTTACATCCATTTCGTCTGTATCATACATTCACCTCCTCATTCGCTCGATATTGAAGGTAGCATTACCACCGATTTTTGTTTCGAACGTTCACCCAACGGGTATCCTGAGTGAACGTATTGACGAACGCTTTCGCGACCGTCTCGATAGGGAGTGCGTGATGGGATGGAAGTGAACAAGTACTGATTGAAATACTTTCTTAACTCTCTGTCTTATTTACAATGAGAGTGAAGAGAAACAGAGAACTGGCTGCAAGAAGGACGTCTTCCCGCAGCCAAGGCTATCCGACAACTCCCATCTCATATGCGTCACCATCGTATTAACAACGGTGCATGCGCAAGAAGAGATAGATGTTGTTGTTTCAGATAAAATGTGTCCACAGAACAACAGAAAATGTCACTGATTATCTGGCAAATTGAATCTGCACAGATTAACAGCAGTATTGCGTGGAGAGGGCATTTCGTCCAATCTAAAAAATCATATATTTCAACTTGAAATAAAACTACACTTTTGATGTTGTGTACTCGACGTAATATTTACATACCTTACAATCGCTTTCCTTCTTCATGTCGTCATAGGTGTATGCGGGGGTATCAAATTTTAAATCACGTTTTCCGTAGGCAAGGACCTTAATTAAATAAACCATTAGCTTTTCGATAACGTAGTAAGAAAGGACTACGTATCCGAGACACGTTCGGGAGTTGAAATTTGTTACGAGTCCATATTAATATATGCGCGCTCTATATGGCTTTTTGGGGCAAGTATATTTTGTTAACGTGGATTTTAAAATAACTCATATTTATCTTCAACGGAAATAACTTCTTCAAAAATGTGTACAGTGAAACCACTGCAGTTTGTCAGAAGATCCAATCCGGTCTGCAGGATTTGCTCCAACGGGAGAGACTCAGTTCAAAACTAATCGGCCGGGGAAAAATGGCCGAAATCAAAGTTTCTATAAATATTTACGCTTATCGTCCATCAAAAACTTTGTGATTTACTTTTAACGATTTATTTCTGCACGCAATATTTGTGTTAAGAAAACATACAATCCCCATATTTTCGTATTTTTCGTTACCGGACGATCCAAACAGAGACATGGGCTTATTGGCTTTCAACACGCTGCTAATTAGCTAAATGTACTGAAATTCCGATACAAAAAATGTAAACATAATATGCATTTTAGGTAATGTATATTTTGCGATTCTGTGCTTGTAATTTCAACAAATTGATTCCAAATCAAATGTATATTTTTAACTTTACGGTATATTAGTTTCCAGTTAATGTTTTAGAATGTTTGTATGAATTGGTATATAAACGGGATCATGAAAATTAGAAAATTCTTGTTTCTGATGTAAATCAAGTACAATATAAAGCAAGTATCTTTAAAATGACGACGTAAGAGAGTTCGGGAGATAAACCTTCAACTCGAGGATTTGATGAATACAATGTCTGACTTTTGTCTTGTTAGCAGCAAATAAAATGAATGAAATGTATTTCAACAAAACTGAAGGTAGAACTTCGAAGGAAGATAAATTGTTTCAGATAAAGAAAGATGTCGATCCCATGCAAAGCAAATGCTTTTTAAGGGTTGCCCGATTTTATATAAGGCTGATCGATTTTCATCCATTGAAGAAATCGTCTAGGGCTGAATGCAAGATGTCTATAATAAATCTGCTCTTGATAAAATCCGAGATAAATTGAAACAAAGAAAATGGCGAAGGTTTTAGATTCCATGCGACCTTAAAAAGAAATATCAACTGAAATCGATTCAAAATAAATGCTTATGGAACGTTAACCAACATATTTTATGAGAGGCTTTTTCCCATATTCTTTTTTGAATGCCACTTCAATATCCACGAAAGGAGCGTTCACCTGGAATGAAAAATCTCAGTTTCTATATCACTTTACATTCGACATATATTCAATAACTCGTCGTTCATCAATCACGGTTGTCATATTCATAAATTTCCTACGGCAAGCCATGAATATTTTAAACGATTACCAATCTGCTCCGTGCCGAATTTTCGGAATGTCTTCGAACTTTTTCTCGTCGAAAATCGTATTTCGAAGGACGAAAATTCGATAACAGAAATTGAGATCGGTAGAAAATAATATTTTTCATGAGGAGAATTTGTCGTCTCATGATTATGTGGCTTGTTGTCTATTTGGAATTATATTTTGCCCCCAAGAGGCTTCTTTATTGCTGTGCTCATTCTATTCGTCTCCATCCAGTTTGCCCTAAATTATTCTGAAAAAGAACTATAAAAGAATGAGAGCGCAGTTAGTTCCTAGCAAGTGCATCCCCTAAATGAGATAAATTGTTTGATGCCTTTAAAAATATTTTGAATTAATATTCAATTTTATTTAAATAAGAATTTTTAAACAATCCATCTTTGTCTCTAAACAAATAGAACAAAACTTACATTTACATTACCCGTCATTATATTTATAGCTTCGAATTAATGGACAATACGCCGAATTTCGCAATTGTTTATACTGATTGGTTTGAATTTGGGTTATACAAATATGTACAGCCGAAATTATGCAATTATCTCTACAATTTTGTAATTCTCTTAATACACACCAATTGATGCGAAATGTTAATAATTAGTCTTGTTGAGCTGCCAAATATCAGTTTTGTAACCATTCGTCACATATTTAACAATTATTTAGATGAGAAATATACAGTTTGCATTACTTTTAATATTTTTATGCTGTATTTAATTTAGGAATACAAGAAATAAATAAAATACAGGTCTGCCAGATCAAATGTTATCAAAATCGTTCCATTGTAGCTGTCAATTTGCAAAAATAGTTCGTTTATGTCAAAACAACAGTTTATTGTATTTTTAACAAACTGCAGAAAGCGTTCTGTTTATGTAATAGTACGACAAGATTAACATCTTATCGTAACATCAATCGTCACAATGGTACTGATTAAACAGTTCGTTTTTTAAAATATTTTTTAGAAGGTGTTTAGAAGCATTCCGATCCTAAATATAAATATTATTTCGCAATAGAATTTAAACGAAATAGTGTGCGTCTTACATTTGTTTGGAAAGACCCAATTGATGTTTTTTTCTGAACTCATACGTTTAACTTCAAAGTTTAAGTTCAGACTTGAAAAAATATCGAATATTACCTAATATTGAAAAATAAGTTCCATCTAAATCCCACATGATCCAAATAAATCAAGATCTCACAGTAGAGCACAAGAAAGTATAGCTTGAATATAAAATGTTGTATCGAATATGAAAATATTTAATAAACTTCAGATTGTCTTCAAATCAAACAGACGCAAAAACGTCGTGTAATACAAATCCGTGTAATACGAGGTTTGAAGTTCATACAGAATTAGGGTTTGCGTTCCAAAAAACATCGGAGATTAATAACATATAATATATGTACCATTTATTTATCATCGCTACACTTTGAATTCTATATGTTTTATTCTTTTTCGAGATCTGTTGTGGGTTTCCATCATCAGAGAACTCTGGAGTATTTCTGGTTTTAGCCTTCAAAAATTAAGTAATAAACTATTGTTTGCTTTTAGCATATAGATCTTTACGTATTTCACTTAAACTTTTTTCCATTATAGGACCTTTTTCTATAAAAAAAAATCTTATTC
The DNA here is from genome assembly GCA_008973525.1 of Stenopsyche tienmushanensis. Taxonomy (NCBI): domain Eukaryota; kingdom Metazoa; phylum Arthropoda; class Insecta; order Trichoptera; family Stenopsychidae; genus Stenopsyche; species Stenopsyche tienmushanensis. The sequence goes on along the minus strand of WACJ01000278.1, from coordinate 92,764 downwards.
AATAGCCAATTCTATGTCTTTTTAATTGTTTTTAATATGAAACAAGTAGTTACTTCACTGCAACTGCTTTCTGACTCATTAATTATGGAAGATTCATTTAATATTTTGACTAATTCGTCTTTGTTCAACGTACGGTACTCCAAATATTTCTTGGATATCATGAATATCCATGTCATCAAAATCTCCACCAACATAACGACAAATGTTTATTATCCTTTGGTATTCTATTGATGATAAAATATTTTCTTCTGAGACAGGACGTATATATACGTCCTGCCCACCTGGCGTGAATTCATATTTTTTAATGGTATAGGTTGGCTTTTTACTATGTTGTCTGAACTGAGCATCAATACGTTTTTTTTGTCCTTCCATTTTAAAACTATAAGTTTGCCTTTGAATCTTACCTTATGCTACTAGTCACCGTGTACTAAGTACACGTCCACTCCAACACAATAGCGAAGTGCAACCAATTTACTACCTATCTTAAATTTATGTCAAAACATGTATCGATAACTCACACATTTGCTATACAAAAAAAAATCCCGCCTGCTTTAGGACTCAACATATATTTCGAGGACGTATATATACGTCCTAACCAATTTCGATGCTGTTTACGTTGGACGTATATATACGTCACGCTCTCTTAACAGGCTAACGGATGCGGAAACAATATCGAATATAATCTTTATCTCAGGTTCGTGGAAGTGTTAAATTTTCATCTTGATCGATGTATCCTAATATTTTTTCAAATGTTCGACGAATATTAAAATGATACCTTGGTCTAAGGGTTGGATTATAGGCGTAGAGTTTGGCGGTAAAAATAATATTTCAACATTAGGATATTTTAAATCGAAGAAATGTCTTGGTGCATTGTGCAACATCAATGATACTTTAAAATTATGTATATTTTTCCCCCTTGTTATATAAAGCGTGTTGTAAAAAACATGTCACAATTTATACAAACGTGTTGTATAAAACTATATAGTTTTATACGTTAGATATTATTTAAAAGACCATTCTAATATTTTTATGTAAATAGAGAAAGATACAATATCATCAGTTTAATGGAGTTTGTTGTTGAGGCAAATGTTTCACAAATTCGCCTTGCCATATGACCTAACTTATGTTACAAGTATTAACATTAATTATCTACGTTTCAAAATCATACATTGATAATAATAGTAAAAAGGCGTATTTAATATTGTATTCAAACTTATGTAGGCATATCATTCAAATCTCACTGTTTTTAATTTCAATGGACAATATTTGCAGACAGGTTTAATTTAATTTTTCGCTACCAATATTAATCTTTTTTGTTTATGATATTATCCAAGGAGACATAAAATTCAGGTGATGAATTGTATAATTTACGTACTTCTATTCTTGCTTATGTTGTGGAATATCTTAAGATATAATATAGTGAAGATCAACGACGACTCTGTATACAAATCCCAATTAAATCCTGCGGCTGAGATCTCACCAAAGGTGATTGATTCCATTGGATATGGGTTAATATAACTTAAATGATGTTACATAAATTCACATTAGAGAGTATTTCGAATTGGATTATAGTCAAAGTCGGATTTTCAGATCAATACTTCTTCGTTTAAGGTTCATATAGTAAATGGAACGGATTCGCTAAAAGATTTTTCTTCTTGTATTCTACCCTCGAGTGCCGGTCTTTTCTTTGATTAAAATATCTAACATTTGTTCATTGTAAGTGTATATTTCACTGACAAGATGTTCTCAGTATCGCGTTCATCAAACATTGGAAAGATCTCACCTCCATTTATTTATGGACCCGTAGCCGACTGTTCAAGTATTCCGACACACATACCGAAGTTCGTTTTCTACTTATTTCTATATATACGCATATCCAGAATATGTACGATATGTTTATCCACAAAAAAAAAAACTCGTCGAAACTCTGGCATACAATTTTTTTTATCTGCACGAGCACCGGACGAACAATATATACCCAAACCTTACTTTCCTCTATCGGGATGAACATAAACCAGGAGAGATTGTAGCGAAGCTTTGGCTGTGGAGAGAAAAAAAGCGAGTATATTTCAGGACAAAATAAAAAGAGCAACTTATTACTAGCACGCGAGTTTCAGAAATGAAATTTACTGAAAAGAATTCGACGTGAAAAATGTAAAACACTCATAACAGCCTATATCGAGTTGTACAAACAAGACGATTTAATTAAATACACTCATATTATTGTCGTTTATGCCCAAATGAGTTTTCTTCTTCGAAAAACGTTTTTCAAAATATAATATTGTACATATGAACCATTCAAATTTAACTTCAGTAAAATTTAGAGAGGGTTTTGAGCAATATTTGTTGAATAAATACGTATATTATTAGTTAAATTAAAATTCATTATTTTACGATTGAAACCGCTTATGAATGAAAATTTTATTCGAAAATCGTACACGTAATGCGATAGAATAAATGGATGTATTTTTCTAAAGAAAATATTAATTATGATAAATAATAAAGAACATAGTTCTTTAACCTGTTAAATGGGGAAGTTCCTTTTTAATAACGCAACATACAGTGGGCGTGCATATTTTTGTTAGGACGTATATATACGTCCCGCCCATCTGGTGTGAGTTCATATTATTCATTTTTCAACGATGCTTAGAATTTATAAAAAAAATCAATGAAACATATATTTTTTATTATTTATATAAAGAAAGAATTTAAAAAATGATGAGGAAATGAATCATGCTATTGAAAATTTCTTTTTGTCTAAACTTGCTAAATTTTATGAAGAAGGTATTGATAAGTTACCGGTAAAATGGGAGAAAGTTGGCAAAACTAATAATGGTGAATATGTAATAAAGTAATATTGCTTTGATATTTTGTTAAAGCTAAATAAATTTTTGAAAAAATATCGGCAGATATTTATGACTCAACCTAATATAATAAACTATATTCTTATGCCATTTTTAATATATTATTTATTTAATGTCTCTATAGCTTCCTGCGTAACCGTCGATCTTAACGTTTACGATATATCATTGCAACGCCATTTGAATTATTTATCTGTTCAGTTCGTTCATAATTTCAAGCTCGATTTATTATTTTCAGCTCAGTTTAATGTGCATTAAAACATCTTCAATGGTCGAGACATGTTAGATGTGTAATTTAAGGATGGTTTTTATCCCACGTGCTGTCTGCGTAGTGTCCGTGCGAACATTCTAAACAGTGAAACCATTTTTGACCTGGTTAATCGTTTTTGTCCATCGTACCGTTTACTTACCAACCGGACTATCAATATTAATTACTTAAACAAGTTACTACCGAAAAACGTTTTTTGGAACACTTTAAACTTCCACCCATGAGATGCATCTGAATGTCCTATTGTGTATGAGTATTAATTATGAAAATATTTTATTTTATTCAACAAAGCATAAATTACTAATTCATACATGGAGATGAATAAATTCAAAGATAAATGGCTAATTTTTTGTCCCGTGGAAATTGGTTAATTTTATATAATGAAAGGACTAAGCCACACGCGACGATAAGAAGCCAAGCATAATGAGGGAAGTCAAAATAAGATGTAGAGATTCACCTTTCCTATTTTCTTTTCCATTGTTTAAGAAGGGTATCATTGTTTCGGATCTTTTGTAAATTATCGTATACAATTTAGGAATAAATAAGACTATAATCGTCGCAGTATAAGTAGAACTTGCCGCGTAAAATAAATATTAACCGTTGGATTATATTGTATTGATATTTAAATTTAGTCACATATTTGCAATACATTCATAATTTGTGTTCGTAGAAACTTGAAAAGATCTAAAAAGCGATTCAAGATTCGAAGTATCAATTAAAAAATACTCAGTATTCTAATTTCTTTAAGATTTATTATATCAGCGATTCTTAAGCTGAGATCCGCGAAGCTATTACTGGGGGTCCGCGAAAATATAAAAAAAATATTTATCTACACTTGAACAAGACATTTTCATGGAATTATTTACAGAAAACATTGTAAGAAGATCTATTTTGCGTGCAAAACGCAGAATACTGATCCAGCCGGTATAAGCCCGCAATAAAATAAAGACAACAGTATTCTCGACCGATTGTAAAATTTAAATAACTCATCCGATTAGCCTTCTTTGAACAACTCCCTTTTTTAATGAGAGTTCGTAATCGTTCTGTAGACATGTATGTATGGCGTCCAATCGCGAGGCATTAATTCGTCATGTCAGCGGTCCGAAAAGCGAACCGGTTGGACACTTTAGACAAGTTAGATACTTGCCACACTTGCACTTCATACCCTCCCTACGGCTCTGATCACAGTGAAATCTTTGATACTATTATGTGGGATGGGTGCCCCTCGATATTTTAAAATCTGTTGTTATCCGTATATTATCATTATCTAAACATGCTTTTCTTTTTTGTGTGGCTTTTAGCAATATCTTTTATGGCCGGGTGGGTGTTAGACTCCACGATTCCCACCCATAAAACCCCAGGGTTTGGGGGGAGCCAACTCTACATCCGTGGGCATCGGTTGAGCCCCTGAGGTGCGCGAAAGTAGCCTCGTCGGTTTGCTCATCAATCGCAGCTAGAGTAGCCCAGCTAACATGAGTTTGGTGCGCAGGTCACCATGTGCTGCGCACCCCATGTCAAAAACTCACCACTATTCTCAACAGCCTAGGCATACAGGGGACAATGGTTTTAGGCTGTTCGAACGGCAAATCATCTCCGTGGTTAGGTACTAAGAATGACCGAACTGCATTCCGTCATCTGCTGCAGCTCCCTTCAAACTGAGGTTGGACTCGTGGTGGCAGTGAACCCGCGGTAGTATTCCTTTGAACTTTAGCTTGAACCTTTGTCCTTCCTCCTCTGCCGCACCCTCGGGAGCAATAATCTGAAGCTGATTTTCCTACAGAAACCTCACCTCTTCTGAAGGCCGCGGAGCAAAATGGGTGGACGCCTGGACACTCCGCGCGTAGCGTTTCTAGCGGGGTTAAAAGATCAGTGGAAGACCCTCTCTGTGTGGTTAGTCCAGGGTAACCCGGAACAGACCATACAGTAGCGCAGGACAAGGGATCGCACATTTATGATCCCCCAATCCAGTTAGTCATTGTCTGTCGTCTGTCGATCCCTTTTCAACCAGTTTGGCATGGTCTTAACGAATATATAGTTGCCAGTTATACCTTCTGTAGATTTGAATCCAAGAGGAATGAGTTACTAGTCGGATCGCTATTATAAAATTGCATATATATCCAACTAAAAATTTCGCAACGCAATAAAGATCAATTAATGCATCAAGCTTCATCATCATATTGATAATTCTTAATAATCAGTATTTGAAAATGTGATTTTTTTAAATTTGAGTTAATGTAATCTCGATTATTTTCGAGAGAGAACTACTCTTTTCGAGTTAACTTGAGCGAATCACAAAGCGGCGTTGGCGAGACGTCTCGAGCTGTGAAATTTGCAAGTAAATAAACTTACTGAAATTTTAATGCTAAAATTACAAGGTATAAGAAAAGACATTTAAAGTTCTTCGCAACTTGGTGATTATACTCAGTTTACTTTGGAAGAGTGAAAATTACGCATGCCGGCGATAAAACTGTCATTTTATCTGATATAACAATCTTGTAGCTCGTCGTGCAAACATTGCCACCCGAAATTTGACAACAACGAACGTGTTTTGGCATTTAAAAAAAAAACAATCTTTAACAAATATAAAATGCCATGTGCTACATGACCTATGGCTATTTTCGTTTTATTTTTTTAAAATTCATATTAACACAGTGATAATTCGCTTTGGAACGCTACAAGGCAGCTAATGATTTACGAGCGTTTGAGCCATCAAATTGCGGCATCCACCACTGATAGAACTAAAATTTTCCAACTGATGATAAAAGCTGAGTGTTTCCTGCAACGCCATGGCTTTCCTTGTTTTGATGGATGTTTGTGGAGATTTTATTACCTCCATAAAATGTAATAATATGGAATTTTAATGGAAAGTTTCACGATCATACGGCTTGAGCTACATTTATCGGCCTTTCAGGTAATTAAAACCTCAGATATATGCCATGATGGAACTATCGTATTAATAAATATCTCTAAAAAATGATAAATCTAGGCGATGTATAAACCCTTTTATAGCGGGTGGAGGGTAATGTTCCTATTCAGTTCATATGTCCTGTGTCAAGGTTTGTCGAAATAGTTATTTAAACTTTAACGTTAAACTTGAAGAAAATACTTTTCGTGCTCAAGACCCACCTTTGCTTCATTATTCTTTCAATTAGGATTTCTTTTATGGGCATCTCTGTCGTGTAAATTAATTCTTTTAACGACCCTATTCCGTGGCTCGCACGGTGTCCAGACCTGACACCACTGGATTTCTTTGTCTAGGGACGTGCCCTGCCGTGGCTCGCACTCAACTAGTTTGAAAACAAAAATGCATCCAAGATTTAAATAAGTTACAACTTTTTTGGATTTGGATTTTTTATTACGTCAGCGAAGTGTGACATTTGCCAAATAGGTATAAAATGAGCTGGCCAACATGCCAATTTTTAAATTGTTCAATTTCTGGATCAATACACTGACGGCATTTGGCTACCCCCAAAAAATCTTGAAAAATTAATCGATGACAATGACAGATTTTGCGTCCCTGAAAACAATCTCGATTATAGCAAATGTATAATGGCATCCGATTTGTATTCCCTGTTGAAAGTAATGTACCTTTGTTTACTATATACGATATAAATGGATTGGGCTGTTATTACGGGAGATACTTGTGAAAGTTACGCTGTTTGTGTGTGGTTGAATTTTTGCTTTGCGTTTCGAGGACCGCAATTTTATTCGCCAAACTTTTGCGGATATGGAAGAAGAACTTTCGAAAATTCCACTTATACGCGTATTATTTCTGATGCTGAAAATTTGGGCTTAATTAAATTTCTCATAATGGCATAACAATATCAAAATACCATTTTGGAACGGATTTATTTTTCTCAAAAATAAATATTGGCTTTACATCCAGAAGAGATGTAAATATCTCAATTATATTTATTAACGAGTGACATTGGAACGTTCATAAATCATTGGATTGTGCATAACATTTTACACTGAACATTTGGTCATAAATCAATTACTCATTGCGGTTGTAAAAATTCCAATAATTATTTTCCAAGTATCGATAAACTTTTTGTTTATTAGCATTATTTTATTTTAAAAAAATAGGGGCAACGTGTTAAATAGCATGTTTTCACATCTTAAATAATGGTATAAAATCTATTTGAACTTTTTTTTTAAATATCATTTATTGTGTTTTCATCGTTGAGAAGTAATACAAATAAATTTATATGATCTTAAAACATTCATTCGCAATAAGATAGCGAATTTATTGCCCCAATTTTAGCTCTGATTAATGTTTCTTAGAAACATTTTACATCAAGAACAAATACAAAAAAAAATGTTCCAAAGCATTATTTTTAAGTTTAGATAAGATGTGTTGCGTTTTTCTGATATTCCTTATACGTTTCCAAGAGGCAGAAAATCACTTTACGATTGAGCCTGACAAAAAAAAACTATTTCAACCCCATTGCCCGCTTAATACGCGCCCAACAATAGTAAGATACAATAATCCTACGTGCTCCAAATATTTTTTCCAATCTTTTTTTTACAAGCTATCAAAATTTCAAACATGTGTCGAATATAGCTCCGGAGCATAACCTTTACGGCAACAATTCCCAAAAGGGAATTCAATAACTTTTTTCGAAGCTCATAAGCTGTCTCAAGTGGCTCGTGAAAAAAATCGCAATGGTCGACTTTTATTTTTATAATATTTTTATTTTTATTGTAGGGTGTCTTAAGAGAGCGTTGATAAAATCTCGGCGTGCAAAAAATACAAGAACGTTTATGCTCCTCTTTTACGCTGAAACTTCACTAATATTACATCCATTATAACGTAATAAATCTTATAAAATCTCTAATAATATATCAATTTGATTAAGTAGAAAAGAATTTGTTTCCTATTTACTGGATTGATTACCATTCTAGACTGGGAATCTATTTAAAATTATCATTAACCCTTTGGGTATTGAGTTAATTTAAAATCATCAAAATCTTAGATGCTATATTTGCTTATCCGCCACTTATCATCCGTACAAATCCACTTATCTGTCAGGACTATCGCAGCGTGTATGAAGCTTGTATTTAAATAAATAAACACTGTCGGTAGCACACAATATTCGGTAATTTCTTAAATTAAACATAAGCGAGCTCAACGTGTAAGAATGCTCTTTCTGAATCATTGGAATTCACTCGCAAATACGCGACTATTCTATCCTACGGTCAAAGATCTTTTTAACCTTTTGAGGAGTGAGCAAATTTAAAATCGATGAAGTCATATTTGCCATAATCGCTTTACACCGATTACTTTCTATCACTATCATCGTAAGACAATCTTTAATTCGAAGCAGAGTCAATTGTAAATAAGCAGCGTTGATAGCATACAAGACCACGTCATTTCCTTACACAAACAATACACAAAAAATCGATTCATTAAATAAATAAACACTGTCGATAGCACACAATATTCGGTAATTTCTTTGCGTAAACGAATAACAAACTTGAAATCGAAATCATTATTAGTCGATAAATTTGGGATCTATAAAATCATGCGATGTATGCGGAGAAACTCTCCATCTATGTCTCCCGAATTGCGCTACGTTCTCTTTTTGTCTCCGAGCTCAATGTACAATAGTGCTCTTTCTGAATAGTGGAGGGGGGGTCCCAGGCCCTGGGATAGTACTCCTTTAGGGGTTAAAACGATGTTAATATCTTCGGAATCAACTTACACTGAATGATATCTATTTTTACATTAATAAAATCAATAATTTTCGCCATTCAGGACACCTTAAATGAACTATGTGCTAAAATCTAGTTTATATACTTTATTTGTTTTTTTTTAAATGTGGCTTACGCAGCTCTATAAGAGAACCCCGATTATCGACAATGTAACCCACCATTTCTATCTATTCTGGGCCTCCTCTCTCCAATTATTCAAGCCCTTTGTCTACCTGATCTTAGTATAGATAAGGTCTTCCGACGGGTCTGCTGCCACTCGATCCCGAATCTATATGGTACAATGGAGATGGCAGCGAAGGACGAAGCTGATGATTAACGCATTGCTGTGCCTATCCATGATCTTCCGATTGAACCTCATAACTTTGGCACTTTTTAGAGCACATCTCATTTGTCAAATATGTGCATAAATATTTATTTTGATTTTTTTTAAGTTTCTTCCTAGTTACAATTGCATTAAGATGAGGCTGTTTACGCTAGATGTTAAGATATGTCTCAATATGAATCCACTTTATTTGACTTCAGCATTACTTTCTTGCATACAATGGTAGGTAAATTATTGAACATTTCTTAAGGGTTTACATGGAATTTCAAATTATTAGTTGCCGTTCGAACAGCCTAAAACCGTTCTCCCCTGTTTGCCTAGGCTGTTGAGAATAGTGGTGAGCCTTTGACACAGTCTTCACCAACTACTGTAATCGGCTGTTCCACACACCCCTTTATGGGTGACCTGCGCACCCAACTCATGTTAGCTGGGCTACCCCAGCAGCATTTGATGAGCAAACCGATGAGGTTACTTTCGCACACCTCTACTACACATCATTACCATAGGGGTTCAACCGTTGTCCACGGGTGTAGGGTTGGCTCTTTTCTTTGGGGTTTTATGGGTGGGCATCGTGAAGTCTAAAACCCACCCGAATCACCTACTAACAGAAAATATTTAGATTTTTTATTTTATTTCATACAAATCTATCATGAGTTATGGTGTCAATTAAAATGAATAGTTTAATTTTCCAGAATATGAAATTGCTTCGTTTGTAGTCTATCTGTCAATAATCAATGTGTCGTCCTATATAAATGTATATTCATGACATTTTCCCGCATTGACGTTGGAATATTTGCATGGGTCACTTTTCCCAAACAATTAAATGTTAATGTGGTTATAATTATCACAGGTTGTTTTTAATCAAAATTATGGATTTAAATTCATAAATGTTATTAAAAAATAATATATATTGATATTAACGCGTTTTCTGTCATAAGTAATAATATAAGAATACATTGGACAAATAATATCGTCTGAGAATGTATATAGTGGACAAGCTGTATCAATAAATAAATTTAATTTGATGAAATGTCTGCAATTTAATAAAAAAGTAAACAGTATAATTAATTTTTAAGTGCAAGATTTGTGAAAATGCTTTTTAAAAAAATAAAGTGACCTGAGCTTTTCATATTAAAAAGGGGCTCGCCTGATTTATTCTGGGGGAGGCTTTACGGAATGAAAAAGTATGAATGCCGTTCACATTTCATTAATAAATAATTTTCATATTTTCGCTTCACACATCCGTTTTTCTCATTGCATGTTTAAAGCAGATTAAATTTTTATAGCTCGAAATACAATTTCGGCGCCATTTTCTTTCGGTCAATATTGCACATGATGCGTACACGTACACCGACGACCTGATAACGAAAATTGTATTTTAATAATAAATGCACGTTTTGACTTCCGTCCTTTCACTTATGCCAAATGGCTCGGTATTTAGTTACTTTCCGAACGTGCAATGAATGGTGAACCGAAACAAAACTTGGCAGAGTAACAACTTTTTTGTTGTTCACCGTTTACGAGCTATGGACGCTGAAATAAAATACTGACTTCACTAAACACTTGGAAGTTTTATTTGAATGCATGTTTTTTAGCATGCGAAATTCGCGAGAGATTTTTTTTTAATGTCGCGCATTGCAAAAAACGTTCCGAGTGGACTGTTGGAGACAATGACACCAAAATGAGGCGATAAAGAACCATAGCGCTCACTAGACCGTAAGTCACAATCCATTCTGCAAAGTTATTATGTTTCAATTGATAGTGAGCCAAGTTAAATGAAAGAGTCCCAGAAACTGGATATTTTAAAGTAAATACACTTAAAACGACGACCAAAATCACAATAGCGTAATCCAATTCACATTATTATATATTCGAAGAGATGGAGATTTCGAGCCGATTCAAAATATCACACATACCAGACAATAAATGTATCTCTCGTTGAAATGTATACTTTGAAACGATGCTTTTTTGTTACAAGAAAATCCATCAAAAAAGAAAACAAGTAGGATAGATACATTGGACGTTGCCAAAATTACGAAATATACGTGCAAAATATTGCAACACGCTTTGTCTTCGCACGATTCCGAGGAATTATCCATATAATAGATATGAAATTTATGAAAAACAAATCTGTCAACTTTCAGATGCTATATTCGAAGTGATTAGAGTAGATTGAAGTGATTGGATCACATTTTTAGGGGTGTCGGATAAGTTCTGTCCTGTTTAATAGACGCATCCTAAATATGAAACTAGTTCGAAATGCTAAACAATTTCTATCCTATTTTAGCGGTCGGAGTAGCGTCGATATTTCTTTATTTGTTGAGCGTTCCCACGGATACACAAACGACGGATGGACTAAACATTCAATGTTTCATCAATATAAGCATAATTCCTTATTGATTCTATTTTTTCGATTTTGATTTTTTTAAATTATGAATCAATTTAAAATTCATCATGTCGAAGCAATGTAAAATTATTTAAATAAAGTGATACAATGACATTTTTTGTCTTTTTAACTCGACATAATTTAGGTATTATTTAAGTTTTTAATAACATTTACAACGTATATTATAAAATTTATAATGACGAACGATGCATAATAATTTTTAATTATTAAAAAATATGATTTTTTCTGCAAAGAAATATAGAGACTCAACGATGAGTCGCTGGTGCTTAACCCTATAAGTAGTGAGCTAATTTTAAATAATCATAAACTTAGATGCTATTTTCGTATGTTCGCCATGATCCATTTATCTGTCAGAACCGTTGCAGCGTGTATGAAGCGTGTATATAAATAAATAAACACTATCGATAGCACACAATATTCGTTCATTTCTTTGCGTAAATATAAACAATATACTTTCATTACTTCAATAGACTTATCAGGTATACAGATAAAAAATAGTGTAATTGATTGTAATGGCGAAAGAATTGTGTGACAGTGTACATTAACCCCTAAAGGAGTACTATCCCAGGGCCTGGGACCCTCCACTATTCAAAGAGAGCACTCTTGTACATTGAGCTCGGAAACAGACAGGGACAGAGGGATAACGTAGCGCAGTTCGGGAGACAGAGACGGAAAGCTTCCCCGCATACATCGCACGATTGTATAGATAGTTAGCCCAAATTTATCGACTTCTAAAACAAGAGCAAATGAATCGATTTTTTGTGTATTGTTTATGTAAGGAAATGTCGTAGTCTTGTATGCTATCAACAGTGCTTATTTATAATTGACTCTGCCTCGAATTGAAGATTGTTTTACGCTGATATGAGCTGACTGAAAGTAATTGGTGTAAAGCGATTATGACATCAACGACTTCATCGATTTTTAAATTTGTTCACTCCTCAAAAGATTAATACGTACATGCACCTCCACATACTCTTGATATTGACATATTTTTGAACGTGAGCTCTGCAGGTTAACAGCGTGATATTATCAATAAAGCGATTGATATAATTTATAACATTATAATGGCGTGTCCCTCCAATTCATTTAATATACATATTAAGAATAATATATATATTTTTTGCATTGCTTGATTTTTTCGGCGAACCTTCATTGACTATGATGTAATGTATTAAATATTAAGCGTATATTTATTTATATTTTTGCTAACATTTTTCCTTTGAAAAAAGCGCGAAGTCTACCTTCGAACTCATCAGGTTCTCGAAGATGGTTTCCGTTCCATAGCGCGTTTTCGAGTGTCTCTTGAGAGTGAAAAGCTCCTTCAGTACCCGGACGAAAGTTGGTGATTCACACAGTTATCATCAATAATTCCTAGTGCCGAAAGGGAGACAATTTTAAATCAGGATTTTGAAGAATTTCCTTCAATGGAATAAAATGTTAAGGGATGAAAATATAATTATTTTTGTAGCCTTCATTGAGCATTATTAACAAGTTAACGTTGTTCCAACATATTGTTAATTTATTTAATTGCCTGAAACAAAATCAAGTTTTCATTTGGTTCAGTAGGTTAATTACCCCCAGCCATATTTTTACAGCAACATTGATATGTGGTGTGGAGATAAAATGGTAACCCCCGCCTCGCCCAGGGTACCTACGATCAGCATGAAAATTTCATGGCTTGTTCCTGACAACGCAGCATTACAAGGCCTGGACGGCGTATGAATAATTCATGGGCACGTTGACTTTTGTAGGTAGCCTCTGCTTCTCTTTTAGCTCGAAAAATTAAAAATAATAAATAAATATTTCCAGGCGACATCAACAATCTCACCCCATCAGATCGGATTTGCTTCCGACGCTGTCTTTAATTTATGCGAACGCAAATGGTGCGTAACACGGCATTTCTTGTAATTTCCGATTCGGACTCGTCCATGGCAGCAAAACATGAATGATATATTTAAATATTTCATTTTTTTTGTTACTTCGTCGTCCATTGTGATATGGAAGGCAGGATATCATTACAAAAACTTTATTATATGCTAACAATTTAACAATAATTTCCTTGTTCTTTCGTTAAGTGCTCTTTCCGCAAGATAATTTCGAGAATGTTGCTTAACCTGTTGATAAAACACAGCACCCTTCCAGTTACGAATCAACTGTTGCTATACAAGTCGCTCATCTAATCAGAGCTGATGAATACCATCTTTGTTTTATATAGAATTGAACATTACAATGCCAATGTAAATCGTTATAATTACTAAAACATGGATTGCTTTAAAATCAACATGTCTCCACCAGCATCAAACGTTAACTAGAAAAATATTGTCCGATAAATATACCTGCTGAAAAACACGTTGTTTGGGCATAATTTAAACATCATGGACGTCAATTTGATATAATTGTTAACTGACGTGAATAAAACCTTATATAAGGCATGTTTGCTTAAGGAGTTTCGTCAAGGTAACAACGAAACAACAGCAGCGAATAAGCTGTGCAAGATTTATGACTCATAAGGTGTGAGTCGAGTACAAATATGCTTCCATTGTTTTTCTTCTCGAAATTATAAACTTGAAGATGAGCTAAAGCCAAGATGCCCTAAGGACCTGTAGAGTAAAGATAATTGTGCATCGAAATCTTACAAAATTTGTGAAATTTATACGATGGGCTTAATGAGCTTCTAGTGAATTATTGTGCTGGTGAAGTGTTAATGGCGGGTTAGATATTATAATATGAAAATATTCAGAGCTTAAATTCCGATTAAGAGGAAAATTCACCGTACCAAGAAATTTCTATCCTGTCATAGTTTGATGGTCTGATATTAAAAATGTAATTATTGAGACGGTTATTAAAATCTGCGTTCGATAATGGATCTGGTACTTTAACCCTTTGGCTGTTAAACAACAATATATTGTCGTTTATGGAACTAGCGAGTACTGCTAACAACGATTGTTGTTAAGCCATCGATGACGTCGTAATGCTTTATATGAATACTCTTTTTTTGCTAGTAATGCGATCAAACAAGCAAGAGAAAGATAGCAAACTTTGGTTTAATGCATAGAACACAAAAGCACACAATATGATCAGTTTTTGAGATCATTTTGAAAGAAAAAAAGACTTTGAAATCGTGTGCTCCGTAAATATTTTTCGATTGAAATTAGCATAGCTCAGGTAATATTTTGTTTCCTTTTAAGGAAAACTGTTTTTAAAATCTACCTAAAAATACTATCTTTAATATCGAGTGCATGATACATATGGGATGAATGTGACCCTTAGCTAGCATTCATATTGAACTGTGTTGAAAAATATCGTATACTCCATTAAAAATGGGTGTATGATCGCGTTTAGTAATTATTTGAGAGATAAATTAAAAAATCTTCAAATTATACCTCTTTCCGAATTTTCGAATCTCTTATTAGGGCTCATGGACGCGGAATAGCTGATTGGACCTAATTAAATATATATATTCACACTTGGGTCTATTTTTATGCGGATCTTTTTTATGCGATTTTGAAGTTATGCGATTTAAAAAAAATATGGAACTCTGCTACTGAACTGTGCTAGTTGTAATCGTTATAATGTAAGTATGTATAGGGCGATGGGCGAACGGAATTGTTTTTAAATCTGGCAATTCTTTTGAAAAGCTTAAAAATTGCATGTCTCCATATCATGAACTGCGTTAAAATGAAACTTGTATTTAAATAAATAATCACTGTCGATAGCACACAATATTCGGTAATTTATTTGCGTAAATATAAACAATACACTCGAAATAGATTAATTATATCATTCACATATCACTATTAGTCGATCAATTTGGGTTAACGATCTATACAATCGTACGATGTACGCAAGATACTCTCTTCGTTTCTGTCTCACATTCACAATCTCCGACTTGCAAGATATGCTCTCCGTCTCTGTTTCTCTTCAAATTCAACGTGCAACACATTCCGTTTAAATAGACTTTAATGGAGCAATTCAAAAATAAATGTGTATTGCGTTTTTATTTATATGAATTTTTAATAAACTTTTTTTATGCGATTTTTGGTACATTCTATTATATTGATTTGAAGTTATGCGGTTTTTAAATTTTCTTTAATTTTTTTTAAATAAGTTTTTTATGTAATTCAAGATTTTTATGCATTTTTTTTATATGCGACTCCCGGTGAAATGTATCTATCGCACAAAAACAGACCAAAGTGTTTTTAAATTTTTTAAAGGCATTTTTTTTTACTTTGTGAATGAATTAAATTATCAGTCAATCAGTTAACTTTTTGCCAAAAACCTTAACGCGATCGAACACCCGGCTATTTGTCAATGTTTTGATAATTAAAATAATTTATATATCATATTTCTTAGTCAAACAGTCATTATTTTTCATCTATCATGTTTATAGTTTTTTTTCCTCCAGTTATTTCAAAGTCGACAAATTGGTGTATTGCAATTAATGCTTTAAAAAAAAGCAATATATATAACATAAATTAGCATCATTTAACACCCACCTTCATCGAATGGAGTATAGGAATAAAAAGTTATGGAAACAATTGATTTAGAGTGCTGCATTCCTAGGTGATTGATGATGATATAATTCTTGGACGCCAAATACAAGAAAATCTACTCAAGCATATTGGCAACGATGAATATTGAATTTAAGTTTATTTGTTTGTAGGCAGATGCATATTATTTCTCAAGGTTTGTATGCTCACTATTATCAGGATTGCAAAATGTACTTGCGAATTCGAGCTTGGAGCTATTTAAAGTTTTAATGTCCCTGTTGTTCATTACCCACCACTTTAGAATGCTCCAAAACACATTTCGAATAGCAAATCGATGCTTTTGCATTTGAGGGATAATTAAAAATTGTTGACATTATCATAAAAGCGGTTTTCCAGCACGACAATGATCTTCCATTTATAGCCCGCTCCGTCGCGATCATTTTCATCGATTTTAATTTAGATTTTATTCGTCTTAAATACAGAATGATCTCATTTAATTGAATCTCCAGAGGGGGAAAGCAAATGTAGAGAAATTAGCGCCTGTAATTAAAACAAACAAACCGCCTTTTAAAAAGATCAATGCGAATAAAAATATGTAAGTCGGGTCTAAAAGCACGTATAGTGAATATATTCATGGATTTTTATTGCACAATAAAAGCGGGAAAACCCTTATTTTTAGGCATGCCAGCACCGTAACTCCTGATCTGAATATAAACAGTCTGCGAAGTACTGCTGAAAAGCCACGCTTTTATATTTACCTCCGATATGGAAATTAAAATAAACGTGTACCGAAAATACGACTCACTATTTACTCCAGAATTGAAAAATATTTAAGCCCGAGCCGAAAGATAGTATCTGACGCTAATTGCTGCATCCGACGCGGGATAAGCTCGATCCGAGATTGCTTGGAGTCAGCATCGGCGTAGCTCACAAGTTTGCTATATCGTTATGCGAGTAATTCATTAATGAGTAAAACGAAAACACCAACAGAATGTTCCCAGACACATTGTAGTAGTTATTTCGAGACTATAATTCATGTTTATAAAATAGCATCACGCTTACGCCACTTGTTAACCCTTTCCATTCGAGAAACTTTACGGGTAAGGACTGTGACAGCTTGCATGGATGTCTCGGCACATGGGAGTAATTATAATGGCATCCAACCAAAATACAGTGTAATAATTCATCCAAAAAATATTTGTCAACGACATTATTTGGATTTGAACGATTCGCATTTTTTAGCCAAATTCGCATATTCATCGGTTCGATTTTGATACGAAGTATGAATTATTTTCCTTCCATATAAAAGTATACAAATAGGTGTCTTGAAACATCATAAAGGATAAATTTAAATGTGATCCCGGGTCTCTGATGCATTTTTATTAATCGAGCGTTCCCACTAAAAGCAATATGTTACTATACTGATCAATATGCATCTCTGATGCATAATTATTATAGATATTTACTTATGGTGGTTCCTAATTGACCAGGCCTAGATGTTCATCGCCTTTAACTACTTGATTAGCACAGCGTAGGTGAAGTCTTTCGACGTATCTACTGCCATTTGGTTCCGAATCTAATATGGCTCGAAGGACTCTATGAATCGGTATTGTAAGTTTGGACGAAGTTTGTAATCGACGTTTCACTGTACATGTCCATCACCTCTCAATTTGACTTCATGACTTCGGAGCCTGATGTATCGTCCTGTAGAGGTCCGATTTTTTTTTTCGAACCTCTCTCCGTTCTTATTATATTTGCTGTTTCTTGAGCTTTCCTGGGTCTAAACTGGCAAGATTCTATACTCTATATATTGGTTACTATCAACTATGCAAGGGATAATGAGTGACAAACAAGTCGAGAAAACTGTATAAGTAATAACGATTAGTAGATTAACTGAGTTAATATTGTAAAATGATAGAAGTCTCATATTGCAAGTGTGATAAATAAAGATAAAAATAATAAAATGTTGAAAAAATAAATAATATTTTGTAAATCTTATTATATAACTTTATATTTAACACTTTATTTGGCGAGATAGCACAACTGACGTTTTAATATAAATTTGAATATGCGAGATTTTACGTTACACTTAAACCTTTTTTTGTGCGGAAAATCGCACAAAAAAAGCTATGACTTGACAGAAAAAGTGAAGATGCGTTTCAATAACTTTTTTAAATGGTTAAAAAATATTTTTTTACATAAATCTGGTAGAAATAATATATGGTTATATAAAAAAGGTTTTTAGCCAATTTGAAGTAAATAAATTCATTAGAATTTGAAAAAACGCGTTTAAAGATTTAATTCTGGTGGGGTTGGCTTAGTTACCTCCTCACTAAAATAGCTATAACTCCATCACTAATTGGAATTTTGGAAATTCCTTTGGAGAAAATATTTTTAGAAGTCTAAACTTTGAAAAAATAAAAAAAAATCTAAATTCGATTTTTTCAAAATTTTTGATTAGAATATGCCAACATGATTTAAACAGTCCAAAATTGTAACTTTTTTCCAAATTTCATTTAGTTCAGATGATTTATTTTCTATTTTATCATGCCCTTCTAGAAATTAAAAAAAATGCTTGTAAAAAGACCGCATAACTTTAAAATCGCACAAAAAAAAGTCGCACAAAAAGAGGTTTGAGTATATATTGTTATGAAGTGAAACGCAAGCATGGGTCGTAAAGATGAAAATCAATACATAAAAATATCCATAGAATAATAAAACTGCATGCTATTCCAATTTTCTCTTATTTCATCCGATCACATCAACACATAATCGGCCCATTAATATTAGATACACACTCGAGCCTCGTATAGCACGGTTATATGGTTCCGCAAAAATCCGTGCTATAGAAGGTTTGAAGTTCATACAAAATTAGGGTTTGCGTTCCAAAAAAAAAAAATCGAAGATAGTTTATATAAGTATGTATTTTTTTTACATAAACACACAACACATGTACTGTGGGTTTCCATCATCAGAGAACTCTGCAGTATTTCTGGTTTTAGCCTTCAAAAATTCGGTAATAAACGATTATCTACTTTTAGCGTATAAATCTTCATATATTTCATTACAATGTTCCAAAATCTGTTGTAATTTTCTCTTAAATTTTAATTTCCAATATTTCTTGGATGTCATGAAATATCCATGTCATCCAAACGTTCATCACCAATATCACGACATTTTTTTATTGTTTTTTCATGAATTTACAAATCGTATATTTTTACAAACGTGTTATATAAAACCGTGTGTTATACGATGCCCAAGTGTATGTAATTATTTTTCTGTTACATCACATTTTATTCTTAAGTCTTTATTTCTCTTTTCCGCGTGTTCTTTTGAGTTGCTCTCGATTTTAAGCGGCCTTTGGCATTCATCCTTCGCGTTTTAACAAGCGTATGTCTTTAACAGACGAACACAAAGATGATTTGCTTGATTTTCAAAACAAAATGGAATACGTGATCTCGTATATAAGTTTAAATTGATGCAATCTTTTTTTGACATATTTAATTTGCAATCCAAATGTGTGGAGTATGTATTTTTACAACAGCAAAACAATCATCGCTTGTTGATGGTACATTTTTGGCTTAAAAAATATTACGTTAATATTTATTCCCGTGATGGATAACAGATTTGACGGGAAACAAAGATGAGGGTCTCGACTGTGGAATAAAATTAGGTTATTTCAGAATGCCGAATAATTTATTCAGGTCTACGATGGCGGCTTGCCCGAGGAAAAAAATCACTTGACCAAGTACGAAGGTAACTATGGTACCTAGGCGCCATCTAAATAATTGCTTGTTTTTTTGTATTATTAATTATTTTGCTTCTTGTGTGTTATTTAAATTTTATTTTATCGAAGATTTTCGCTCCGTATTGAGACTTAATTGGGTCTGGCTGCTTATAAATTTAAAGCAGAGCTCAGATTTTATTGGTCGTTCGGGAATCAGACTCGCTATAATCTCGTGTATGGGTATAAAACACGCCATCCTCCAGACATAACAATGTATTTGAGACGTAAAAAAATATATGGATGTACGTTTTTATACATTTGACCGTTGTAAAGTCTCTTATATCGCGAATGGCACTCGGCTTAGGGACCGAAGAATAGTTGTAGAACGATAAAGGAATCGATATTGCTACGGCAACCCGTAGCAACACTTTTAGTACATGGAAAGCAACAGATTATCACGATTCCAATAAAGTGATGTCAGCTGTATTCGGCTTTTATGTGTGGAGGCATTTCTAAAAATACTCTCCAAGAGTTCTTCCATCGATTGGATGAGTTTGCTTAACTTCAATGCAAAAATACATACATAGATAAAAATCGCACGGTCTTTGATTTGCAGAACAAGCGAAAAGACAATATTGACGATCATCAATGATCACCACCTTTTTTACATAAGATAAAAGAGAAAAAGGCAATCTAATCGGGAAAAAATGATTGCTCATTTGCATTACTTTCGTCGGGGACCTTTGCCCGAACACTTTGACATGGTATTCATACCGTTTTTAAATGTTTCCACTAAACACATCTCCTGTACATTTGAACCCAAGATGTTTGGGTTGAGAATCCAACTGCTAAATCACGGGATTGCCTTCAGGCATAAAAATATGTGCTGTTCAAAAATATCAATATCCTTCACAGTTGGAGTGAGTCGTTTAAAAAGTATCTTTTAATACAAATCCAATACGCATTGACCACGCAAAAAAATCATTATCATTAACTTTATGCAAAGTCACAAGTATGTCGTTGTTATATCGTTGTCGTACTATTTTAAGGTACATAATAACACTATCGTGGCCGCATCAAATGATCAGACCATTGAATGTATTACTTCAAATAGATGTTGTTCAAATAGACATCAGCAGTTGCAGATATAAAAATTCATTCACCGTATTTATTGATTACTGATGTATATGGATGATGCATATGTGGCCGCCAATGGTCAAACCCGTGATGATGCAACATATGCATCACCGGCCACGAAAGTGTTAACAATTGATTTCTAACTCATAACTTTGTATTTTACATTAACAGATTCACTGTGAGTCCCTGATAATGAGCTCGATAGGTGGTTCGAAATATCAGACAAAGGTAAAAAATCTAATATAATTTTTGCCTTTAAAAACTTAAAAACAAGATCGAATACCCGGTTTTTTTCGTATAAATATGATTGGCGTAAATCTCAAAAACTCCATATATATACACACACTTAGGTCTGTTTTTATGCGATAGATACATTGCACGGGAAGTCGCATATAAAAAAAATCGCATAAAAAAATACTTGAACTACATAGAAAACTGAGGGATAGGTTCCATCATTTTTGAAAACCGCATAGCTTCGAATTCTCAAAAAAAAAGATCCACAAAAAAACAGATCCAAGTGTACACTCAAACCTTTTTTTGTGCGATTTCGAAGTTATGCGGTTATTTTTTTAAAAAAAATTAAATTTCATAATGAGTACGTATGGATTTTTTTTGCATAAAATAGCAAATAAACCATCAACATTAACCGAAGTTTGGAATTTTTTTTGGAATGTTTAAATCATATTTTATCGCTGAATTACAACATCTTTATTCTAGTGTAAAAATGACTATTTTTTAAACAGCTTAATATTGACATCTTTAATAAGTAAGAATTATATTGTTAGAAAGAGAAAATCTACACAAGACCCTTGCGATCTAATTTTTCCAACAAACAAACATTTCTTGGTCAAAATAGATCTTTTTATAAGGTTTTCTGTAAAAAATTCGGCGAAAATATATTTTTCAAGTATAAATAAATGTTTTGTTTATATTTTCGCGAACCCCAGCTTAAAAACCACTGCTTTAGTGGATGTCTGATGTTAGAGATGCCAGATATCCTTAAATTTTTACCAATGCTGCAAGACATCCTTAAGATGTTACCAAAAATGTTATTTTTTAATTATCTTATTGTTTTCCTGATTTTAATAAACTTTTTTTATGCGATTTTGGCTATGTTTTATATAGTTGTTTCAAAGTTATGCGGTTTTTAACTTCACTTTTTCTATATAAGTCATAGCTTTTTTAGTGCGATTTTTATGCGAATTTCCGCGGAACGCATCTACCGCACAAAAAAGGTTTAAGTGTATACATATTAACAATACACAAACCCACGAAGCTTATTAGTGATATTTTTCAAAACATTTGTTTGCCTATTTAGGCATCCATGCAACCTCAATTTTTTTACACTGACATGGACCCCTTACAGGTTGAAATCTATTTCTGGGGGTCGACACTTTGAGAACGACTGGGTTAGTCGATATAGAGAGGTTCGAATTTAAATCCACGTAGTGTAAATATATTTTTGACATGGTCGTATTAATTATCGTTCAATTTCACGCTTTGATACACTTTTATTTTTTAAGCATTCCAACAGAAACACAAATTATAAATGGAAAGCAAGAGCCCTGCGTATTTCATTAATATATTTCAACGGTAAAGAGTGTACAGGCAATTTCAATATTTCTCTACAATGAATATCCAACTTTGAATTGATGTGTTAAAACTTTAAATCAATTTGGAAGAATGAGTTTTATAAGTTAGTGGGTAGAGCAAGTGCCCGGATAGCGAGAAGGCATCGACTCTTTTCCGTTTTGTATAAATTAATTAAAATAATGAGATGAAATATGTACATGAAGTGAATTGCTTGTAAGCAATGGAACCAATCTTTCATTCTTCCATATGCACGGTATTTCTTAAAATAGTCTCTGGAACGCATCCATCGAGTAAAAACAGATTTATGTAGGTGTATTGTTGTTTTTGTTCTTTTTTAAAGACAGTTAATGCTTATATTAGCACATTAAATATATATTTGAAGCAGTGGGCGTAAATATTAAGCAATAAATGGGTCAATCGATAAGAATAATCTTGGGGTAAATCTTATCCCCCGTCGGCGCTGGAGCGTTATTTCATTTTATTATAAGACAAGTCTCGGATTACCTGAGGAGCGCGTCGGCTTTGAAAATAAAAGCGCCACTTCTTTCTTCCTGATTAATGGTCTCGACCTATTTACATCCCATGTTTCAATCATCTCCGCGTCACTTTCCCGATTGATATTTCAACATTATTTCTTCTTTTTGATAGCTATTTTCTATCCAATTGTACGCATGCATCGGCTGTTGTTGCCTGCGTCTCGTCTCGCCTCGTCTGCAATACATTATATTCAACAGTAATGTATTTCTACACTGAAGCATTCCGTAGTCATGAAAACCATAAAACAAAATTACACCCTCGAGAGTTATTTCAAGTGGCTGGGTCTCGAAAGGTGAGCTATCGCGGGGCATTTGTATTCATCCAAAAAGAGCTGTATGAAAGTGAAAAAAGGTCTGCAAAAACTTGTTTTTTATCCGACACTCATTCGTTTGCGGAATAGCGAAGGTCGATCAATAGTAGAGATGAGAAAGATGAAGGTGGATTCTGCAACAACACATTATGGTCATACACGCAGGTATATCCCGTGTATCATTGCGCATTTTGGAGCAATTTCGTCATTATGCATTCCGCAGTCCTTAAAATTAAACGAATTATGAATTTCATGTAATTAAATAAGTAAGCAAAATATCAACATGACTTTATATGACATAACATGATACTAAATAATATCATCACCATATTTAAGTAACCTGATGGAAAAAAATGCAAGACAAGGCCCATTCACATAATTAATCATAGCAAACTTGATTCATTCATCATGTCATATGATTTGTCCGCTGCCGTTTTAAATGCTTAATTTAGCCTCGTATAGCGATCATTAAACATCGTTAATAGTTTGCATAAGTCAACTACAAAAAATCTTATAAAAATCTAAGAAAAACAATTACAAACGTCGATATTAATATTTTAGGAAGCTTTCGAAGGTGAATTCTGGAGGTTTTCTTTCCGCGAGTGTCAATAATAAATACATTGAAATGGTCCAGGAGTTCAAATACTTAGGATTCAACCTCACGAAGAAGAATTTAATGAATAACGAAATAACTTTAAGGCGTTACACAACACGGCAATCGGTGCTACCGTTGCCTAAAAAATATATTTGAGAATAAATCCATGACTATTCGCAACGCGATCCACTCTGGAATAAGATCTCATGTACCGAAATCGTGAGGTCCAATCGAGAGGTCGTGGACATGTACGGCGAAGCATTAAAAACCAGCTTCCTCCGAACTCGTCGTCTCATCGGGCAAGGCATGTGCACGCTCAGTCTCCACACTCGTTGGAAGTATCGTCATCAGATATTTAAATGCCAGTTCGAGTTGATGACCGCATGAGCCCCTATTTTCGTATAACACCATCAATGTGATCGGTAAAATTCCTTTCTGCTGAGCGACGGACCAATACTCGCAAAATTTCCGATTTCCCGACAAATTATTTATTTCCGTCGCTGCGGATGAATACTTATATACTATAATACATTGATATGATTCATAATTATGTTACGGAGGAATACAAAAATTCTGAACCCTGTATCTATTTTATTTCATATCGATATTCCTATTTTTAGAGTCGAGGTGTAGTAAATACATCACCGGTAGGGAAAGGTTAATATAACAATTTGAAAACCATACATGTACGCTATATATGTATACACAGATTAGACACAGATTTCGGCGGGAATGTCTCGATTTAGTAGCATTCATCGTGCTGGTGAGGTGTGATAAAAAATTCAATCCCGAATTTTTCGGGATTACATTTACTAATCCCGGGATTCATGAGCACCTAAAACTGTCCGGGATCCCGGAATTGGATTCGCTAGTCTAGAGACACCTAAAGTAAAATAGATTATCGATACGGCCAGTCGATCAGGATAGAAGTAACACGTATTCGATGAAGATGCAACTATATTATAGTATTAAGGCATTTTGTATTTGAAATGAATAATTGAGATGTGGTTTTTATGTGTTTTTGCAGAAAATGCGCCCGTGAGAGCGATGGAGGCCGGCCACAACGACACTGGCGGACTGGACAAGCGCGAGCAGCTGAGGATCGAGTTCTACGCCACCTATGATGTTATGACTGGCATCCGGATCGCTGCCACCCTCGGCGGATTTTTCGGGCTGATGGTGTTCCTAGTAATCTACAAGAGCAGAAGCAAATCGATGAAGGCTCTCAACGATCCGAAAATAGTGGAGATCGCCGCGGCCGCGGTGGCCGAGGAGGAAGCCGAAGAGGAGGAGAGACAGCTGGCCTATGCTTTGGAGGCGGCGCTGGGCGCTCGGCGCTCGCTGTCGGGGCAGCCGTGGCCGCCCTGGCCGCCGAGATCTCGCGGGGCCCGATTCTCCTCCGTCGGGGGAGACTACAGCAGCCTCCTGGCGCCTCCGCGCCGGCTCACCAAGCTGCGGGGCGACAGTCTGCCGGCTTCCGCTCTCCAGTTTTACGGACCTCCCTTCTACGAAGACGACATCGAAACGGCCGACGCGATCGACGACTCTTCGTGTGCGGTTCCGTCCGAGTACATCAACAGATTCCTCGCCGTTCCGGACGGCAACAGGAGATTCAGCAACATAACCTGCTCCAGCTCCGGGAGCTCCTATCTCGAGCGGAGGGGATCGTCGATCGTCTGCGCGCTGCCGACCCTGCCGCCGACGCCGCGCGCGAACAGGAGCGCCGGCGGCAGCCGCCGATACACCGTGCACTCGGCCGACCCTCGGGACCTCTCCAACCCGATAGACATTCAAGTCATCCAGGCCACTCCGGAGCTGTCGCCGTGCGTCAGCGAGAACACCATCCTCGACTGCGGCGGCTCCGGGCGTGCGAGACCGGCGCCGCCCTCCTCCTCCGGGGAGCGCAGGAAGCTGGCTCCGCTCGCCTCCATGGGGAGCTGCGGCGCCTCGCTCAGCGTAGACTACCAGGACTACGATCTTCACTCCCTCGGTTCGGATTCGGTGTTCTTCGACGAGGACGATTGTTTGGACACGGACGATGAGATCGAACAGTTCTCCACGGACAGTGACGAAAGTGTGACTTATAAAAATAAACGATATCCTTCGGAGGAAACCAGGGAGCTGCGGCCCCGACGGCGCTCGAGACACATCGTGGGCAAGTCCGTTCCGGTGGCGACGTCGCCTCCGGCCTCGGCGTCCTCGACTCTGCTCTCCCACGGCTCTCGGTCTCCCCTGGTCAGAAAGCACCACTCCTTCCTGAACAGACCGATCACGCGACGAGCCCTCCGTCGGCTCTCTCATCCGACCATCGTCGGAAGGCAGGGCTGCTCGACCATCAGCGCGACCGTGGCGGCCACCGTCCGAAACGATTCTGCGGCCATATCGGAAGAATCGACTGTCGACCCTTATTCGAACGCCACTGGAAAAGTGTTCGGGTTGCCGTTTCACAAGAAAGAGCGGGAGGAAATATCGCAAGCGCTGAGGAACTCCGACGCGCTGAGGCACTCCAGGTCGCAGGACATCGAGCTGGGGTGCGGAGGCGCAGGCGGGGGCGCGGGCGGAGTCGCCGGCGCGGAGCTCACCAGCCAGAGCCCGTCTCCCCTCGACCCCGAGCGCTGTTCTTGGTCTCAAGAGACGCTCTTTTAACCAATTAGTGCATCGAACTAGAATAGATACCGTTTCAATTGACTGTCAAAGCATAGACGTAATTAAATACATCTGCGAGGAAAATGAGGGTACACATATCGCATTTGCTATAGCGCACATATAGATATTTTTTTACCGATTAGCTAGAAACGTAACTGTTTGTAAATTTTATTAGGAATTTGATGATACAATGTTTTGTTTTCTGTAGGAGTTACATTCAACTTCGATGCGTCGGGACGACGCATATTACGAGAGGTTTAAATTATGCAAGATACTTTTTAAATTTTATTTACTCGACTCTAAATAGAAATCGATCAAACTTAACAATGTTTTGTCTTGAAAATTTGCCATTTTAAGGTTTAAGGTTGCGAATTATATCACGATTGTCAGAAAACATCATTTAGAATATCATGCTCGGCTACATTTAATGTTAACGTACGTCGTTTAAGAATATTTACTCAATATTTATGAAGATCACGATCAATCACAAATAAAAATTGACCGCGATCGTAGATCGACACGAAAAATATTGACGGAGCATGACAATATGTACGTTCTACAACTGCAACACTGTCGATGTAATTATCTGTACATATGCCTTTAGTGGCTATCGTCTATTTGAATATGTGTATGATAGCTAGTTTTAAATATATTAACTGTATAGAGAAACTATATCCTCCAATTTTCAGCCTTACCGAGTTCCCCTTTCTTCAGATCAGTGTAGTACTGTCCTCACTGAGTATCAGGGTAAAAATCTCCTCTTGACTTATTGTAGATATATGAATAAATTAATTTTTCAGTTTTTTATAGGATATGGAATAAAAATGATATCCTCTTGCCTTAAATAAATAAATATATTGAGAGTTTGTTGACTATCAGTTAAGAGAAAAAAAGAATGTATCGGAAAAGGTGTATATTATAGCATTTGTATTCGTCGATAGAAGAGTTTTATTTGAAGCTAGAAACTCGTATCGTTTTAGCGTTGTTTTATTTCCAAACAGAAGAGAGCATCGTAGATTATAAATAATGCAGAGAAATATTAATTGCAAATTAATAAAAATCGTCTAGCCACATTGTTGATTTTTCAAAAATCAAACCTTAGTGAGCTTTATAATGTAAAACGTTGAATCAGCAAGTATTAAATAAAAGACTCTTTATTAGAATGACCAGATAAAAATAATCATATTTTTTCCAAAATTTAGGTGTAGTCTAGGTGTAATTAAATTAATTCAAACGAATTAAACGAAACAGACTTTTTATTAATTATTTTAGGTCAAATTTTAAGCTATCCCTCGCGTTTAACCGACGCACTATTGTTTTTCCCCGTTTCACTCTTCGGCTCATACTCATTCCTCATTTTGCAATGTCGACGTATGTATATGTATACAAATAAATATTTATAAAGATTTAATATATTTATAAAATTATTTTTAACAAATAGGAATATTGAGATATATTTAAAAAAAAACGGTGCTATTTAACATCATCTAATGATAATTTTCTCAAAAAAAATGATCATAGGCAATCTAAGATTAAAAGTCGATGAAACGGAACGAGGCTGCTCAAAGACAGCGTGGAAATTTGTTAGCGGGACACGCGCAAGATGAGGAAGTAGTATGTTGTATTTAACGTGTGGAAAATTTAACGAGAGGGTCTTACGTCGAAAATTATATTCTACACTTGCACCGATAAAAGTCAAGACGTACATACATAGATTAAGCGTTTCTGAATATTTTCTATTTAAATTTAAGTATGTCAATTTTCAGAAAATCCAAACCCATTATTAAAACAACTTTTTCCCGCCACTTACATGTAAACAATCATTTAAAGATTCATATAAAGGCAGTATATTTTTGAGTCTATACATATTTTGTACGGTGCCAGTGTAGCTTACATACTACTGATACTTTTACCAAAATTATTAAAGGCGTTCAATGACGTTACTGAATTTAGATTTAATAGTTGCACATCCATTCATTGTACACTAATGGGATTATCTTATTATTAAAGTAAATTAATCAAACCTTATTGAGATATGTATTCAGTTATTTTTCTTCGGGAAAGACGAGGAATAGCTCAGAATCAAATGATATTGTGTTTGATCACTTGGATTGGAATATATACGCAATGCATCTATAAATGATTTGACTGGTAACATTGAAAGATTAAGGATATTTTCCAAACCATTTAATTGCATTCCACGTATCCATAAAGGCTTCGGAATGAAAATATATGTTAGTGTTTTGTTCGCTGTAGATGATTTAGAACTTCCATTCATATTTCATTATATTCTCCTAAAATAGTGATTTAAAATAACAATTCTGCATTATTTAATAACGAATAAAAAGGCATAAATAATGTTAACACTTGTTTTAGGTTTACATAATGGAAAGATCTGGAAAATTGTAAAATAGTATACGTAAAGTAGTATGTAAGTGTATTATAGTTTCATTGGCCATTTATAAAGAATGTTTTTAAATTAGCACTAATATAAATACAAAATAAATAAGACATCTCACATATCCTTTGAATTATAACAATGGCAAGCTTGAGCATTCAAAGCTCATAAGCTACACTGGCATCAATTTTACGTTGTTTTGTGTTATAATCCTATATCAATGCAGTCTATGCCTTTATTTAATATTCAATCCATTTTATTTTTCTCTATTAGTATCTTCCTTCCGAGATAATTTAAAACTACATAACAAAGATTTCGTTCTTGAACAAAAAAAATACATAAAGTATAAAAGTATCAAAGAATTTCAGTAAAGATACAGATGCAACATTTTAAATCTTTGTATGATAAGTTTGTTATTTTCAGCTTTGAATGACCTATTTCATTATTATATTATACATTTTTATTCATACATAACGCAAAAGTGTAAAATAATCATATCGCCTAGTTAATATGATAATAAAATAGTCAATATTCTGTGTTCAGCATCCTTTTATAAATGTAGTCAGTTCTAATACGACCAAATCTATGAGACGTTATTTTAATAGTGACCAATTCCTTTTAATTTGTATTAAATTAGTAACAGAAAACGTGTCTTTTAAAAAAAAAAATTCCAAGCCCCCCACCCACATAAAATTAAGATTACTAACATAACAATAATATTATTAAAAAAATGTATTTTCAATATTTCCATTGCCTTAACAAAAAAAACCCTCACTTGGTGCCACCAATTTATTTTTAATAAATTCCCTTAATATTACAAAGGCAAATGACCTGTATTTTGATTCATATTGGCAAAAAAATGGCAGATTTTCCTCAAAATAATTTTAAGACGGGATTTTTTAAACGATATAAGAAGTCTACGAGATATTTTTTGTTGTGACGATGTTCATACATTTTAAATATGTGCATCGGCAAAAGGAGATACTAACGATCTTTCGTCTTGAATCATCTGCATTATTGATGAGCATATTTCAAATGAGTATGATGTGATGAAAAGTACAAACTCAAGTCAAAAAATTTGACTGAACCGTATATGGCAAAAATAAGTTTGAACTTTCTAATGGTCCGTCGGATCAGTTAAACACAATAAAATGTTTAGATGGACCATTAATAAGCTTCTCCTGTATTATTTTATAATTATTGTTTGCTATCAATAGCTTTATTAAATATTTTAGTTAGTTGAACTGTAATTTATTTAATATTGTAGCTTATATGACTATTTAGTTGATTTAATTTAGACAAAATGTAAAATATTTTTAAGATTAACGGAAAAAAATTACTTTCAGCTTGCAGCATAAATGAATATGATTTCGTTCATCGATATGTTTGATAGGAATTATTTCTAATTAGCTTTCATTGTTTGAATATTGTAATATAAATGTTTCCTGTGCATTACAATAAAGTAACGATTGACCACCAGATTTATCAGCTCAGAAACACCGATTATAAGAAAACAATAAATATTTATATCCTTAATAGAACATCTAACACAATCATCTCTATCTGTATCAATTTGGATAACTTGGTAACGTGTATGACTTCTTTCCAGCAGCAGTGGCGGCACAATCATGCAACCGATAAGCTAATCTAAATACATATTTTCCAATTATCATAATACTTTCCAATTCATTCATAGAAAGCATTAGTAAATTCAATCATATGAAGATAATATGTTTTGTTATAATTAGAGTTGTTGAAGAAAAAAAAATCAAAAAAACAATCAAATGCATAGAATCAATTGATTTTTTTTATTCAAGGCTTGATATTTTATTAGAAAAATATGTTTATGTGTGTACATCGGTTTAAAAATTAATGCAAATCATGTTTGATTGTATTCTCATGACCCTCAATGAACACAAAAACATATATTCACATTTGAAATATCGGAAAGAGGTAATTTTTTAATTCTCCTGGAAACAATAATGCGATTGCGAATCTTTTTATATATTTCAACATGCATATATATACTTGTTTCAATTAGCGAATCAAATCCCATTACGTGCACATATCGATGAGTAAGTTGAACGATTGTAAGATTAAATGATGTAAAAGAAAAATGTCAAGCTGAAATTTATATTGATTTTATATGTAAAAATATTTGTTTTTTATTTACGCTACACGCAAGAGAAATTATGAATGTTTGTGGCGTTGATTACAATGAAAATATGAATACAGCGTGGATAAAATAAATGAGAATTGCGTGCAGATGCGTTCCAGCAATAAATTACAGTGCCAAAATGAAACAGCGATAAACAAGATCATCTTAATATATGAAAATAATGGGAATAAATGAAATGAAAATGTTGTTTGTTTTTTTGTGTTTCATCGAGCAAGCAGTTGTCGATAGCAAGGCATCGCATCAATGACCCTTTGTCTTGCTTTTGATCCTCTATCAAAATTTAAATAATTTTATATAAACTAATGCATAATTTCCATTATAGTGGCTAAACTATTTTTTTAGAGAATCCGTTGAAAGTTCATTTAGCTCCTCATCTTGAACATTCTATTAATTATTTAAGATCGTCGTCGGATGGAATTTCACCAGTCGTAACTTCAACGTAAGCTCCAAACCATTCTCCTTTAGCTTTTCAGCCTACACGTCCCGGAGGTTTGATTGATTAGTTCTTCGACTAGGCGGTTGGGGTGTGTGTTTAGTCTTTGTTTATATTTTTGACTATAGCTTTCAATCTCCTTCACTGTAGATATGTTTAGTTCCCTGTGTATGATGTCGTTTGTCACGTACCATGGAGCTTTGGACTGAAACCGTTGGAGAATGTCAATATTAGAGGTTGATGCAGTACCCCAGAGCTGTATTCTGTATGTCCAAATAAGTTTTAGTATGGTTTTGTATATAAGTGTTTTATTTTCTAAGGACAGTTCTGATTTTCAGTCCGTCGACTAGTATAGCATTTTCAATTTAATTTCGAGTTGCTTCCTTTTCTTAGTGATGTCTGTTTTCCATGTTAAGCGTCTGTCCAAGTGCATACTGAGATATTTTACTACGTCTGCTTGTGGCAGTGCGCAGTCATTTAGTGAGACAGGAGGACACGTCTCTTTTCTGTTAGTGAACGTGACACGGGTAGATTTGTTTTCATTAGCCTTTATGCGCTACTTCTTGAGCCATTTTTATATGTTGTTAAGATCATGCTGGAGTAGTTAAGATGCTGTTGCGGGGTCGTTATAAGAGGTCAGAAGAGCTGTGTCATCAGCGAAGGTGGCAGTTGCTGTGGGAATGTTGGCTGTGTATAGAAGGTATAGAACTGGACCAAGTATGCTAACTTGAGGGACGCCGGATTTTGTATCGTGCATCGTGGTGGCTTCATCTTTGTATTTGATGTAGAATGTTCTATTTGTCAGGTATGATTTAAGTATGAAGAAGTAATTTGTGGGCAGTTGTTTTCCAATTTTATGTAGCAAGCCTGAATGCCAGTTTGTCAAAAGCCTGAGTTACATCCAGGAATGCTGCTGAGCAATATTTTCTCTCTTCTAAGCCCTTGTGGTTTATATTAAAGATCCTGTGCATTTGTTCCACAGTCGCATGTAGTTGACGGAATCCAAATTGGTGATTAAGTATTAGGTTGTTTTTCTCAATTATTGGGAGTAAGCTGATGGGTCTGTATGAATTGACATCATGTATATCCTTTCTGGGCTTGGGGATTACAATAATCTTAGCCATTTTCCATTGCGGAGGAAAATAGTTCAATTTTAGTACCGCATTGAATATTTTTATCAAGAACTTAAATCCTTTGGTAGGAAGTTCCTTTACCATTCTTCCCGTAATTAGAAGATTTTTTTTATATCAATCTTTGCTATGACTGATCTGACTTTCAAGAATGATTGATGTTATCTACAGCATCCATGATATTATAGTTCTTCCAAATATTTCTAATGGATTGTTTATCTTCTCCATCGGTTTTATCAATCTGTTGTCCGCTGCAAACAATAAACTTTAATTTTGATATTTGGATTAACAAAGTTGTATTTAACGGCAGGAAAACCACTTCTACTGGAATGCATGTTGTTAAATCAGACAAATGTGTTGAACGGTTTGGAGTATTATCAATAAAAAATAAAGCTTTTTATTTTAATTTTTTATAAAGTGCAGTAGCGTTAAACAGACAGGCAAAAATACTTTATAAACAAATTCTAGATATCTTTCTTAGTGATCCTAGATCCTTTGTAAAGCATCAGGCGGCATGAAAGCTGAGTCTTACCGTATTTTTTGTCATATATTGAATACACCATTGGATGGATAATAGTACGTAATGATATTTAGTTCTTACGTTATATAACAAATTGATGCTGGATATTTCAAAGATTCTTTCCATTTGGTCGGCTATTTTTATTATGAGACAAAGTTGATTTCCCATGCGCTTAATGTTTTAGGTTAAGAAAAAAATTCAGTTTTACTATCAAAAGTGCTAAGCAAACATTACAATTTTTTTTGATCGGTTCTTTCAAGAGTGTTGACATTAAAAAGGTTGAGGTGAAGCAGACGCAAATTAAAATTATTCTAACACCGAGGTGAAAATTTGATTTATTTTCCTCGTGTTACACCAGCGGGAAAAATAAATTGTCTAATTATATAAATAACTCAACATCGTGGAAACATCATAAAATCAAATACGTTTGTCAAAGTATCGGCGCTGCAAATAATAAGACGGAGAATCAGACACTGTCAACCCGTACATCAGGATTACTCCTTAATAATATAAGAATTACTCAATGAAAAGTACAATGTAGCCGTGGTAATTGAAATATGAATCCTATTCATTACCGAATCAAGCGTTCAAATGCTCGTGATAAACGTGCAGATTTAACAGGAAAGCAAACAACGTTGTTTCTACGATTTGATTTCATCGTTTATTAAATAAAAGTTAAATGAGACTAAAAAGTCATACGTTATGTACCGGAATGCATGATAAATAATAAGAGATAACGCGTTGAAATCTGCTTGACATAAAAGCCAACAGCGTGTAAAAACAAAATGTAAAAATCAAATCACGGAATAATTAATTACTTAAATATATTTTTTTTATACGGGGTGCAACAGTTTAATTATTTTTTTCATGTTACAAGGAGACGTTTAAATACAGTTCGATGCATGATCATTACCGAGCATACATGATTGTCGCTTAAGAGCGTGTATTTCATATAAGGACGTTCCCTGTACAATATCAAAAGCTTTGATTATATGTATGTGATAATCCAAAAAATAGAAATTGATTTTTGCTTGTATTATTGCTTCATTTCTTACGCTAAAAATTGTTTGGAAAATTTGCATCGACTACAATAAAACAAAATGGGGTTTGCATGTATTTGTTTTATTCTATTGCTTCAACGAATAGATTGAAGCGATACGAAGAGTACATCGAAACGTATTTCAATATGTTCGTTATAGCAGGATTTATGCTTATTAAATTCATTGTATTAAAATAGCTTTACGTAATAGATTTGAAATTGTGTTGTATTTATCTTTGTTGCTTCTAAACATAAGTCGAACGATCAAAAATCCACGACGAATGCTCGGATCGATTATTTTTCAGTATCTTCCATGTAATGCATAACATATTTCATAGCCATTTATTAGTCTTAGTATATTTTAAGCGTCAATTACATACTGAAAAGACATTCAGCATAAATGAAAAAATTGTAAAGAAAAAACACGTTTTCATTGAAATCTCATTAATTATCGAGCAAACGTAACAAAGTCCATTCTACACATTTATGTTATTTATACACCGAATACAATATATCTTATTGACCATAAAATGTTAAAAGTTATGTACGTTTATATTTATTTGTAAATATTTATATGTATGAGTTGTGTATAATATATTAAGATTTAATTCGATGTTTATCAAGACTGTAGAAAGTACGCGAGGAGGGGAACGATGTTTTAGATAGCTTTCTATGGACTCAATGTATTGTTAGTCAAAAAAATACACTCAGATTTAAAAAAAGTATAGTCTATTCAAATTTATACTTCAATACGAGTGTACATGTACATTATCAAATGTTAAAAAAGGATTCGTTATTATTTTGTAATTTTATCAGCTGTAAACACATTTATTTGAAAAAAAAAAAAACAAAAGTCTTCATTTCTGTAGAAGACAGCTATGTTGTAAATGTTAAATGCAATAAATGTTGATTAAAATTTGAAACTACTCATTTCAACTGCAAGTACGAGCTTAAAAGTTAACGCATGGATTCACGGACGAAAAGTAGGTATGCGACTTTATTAATCATTTATATTTGGCATTAAATTCTTAGTTTGTTCTCGTAAAGTACATAAATCTTTACTTATGATCGTTATGTTATACATTAGCATTTTTAATTGACAACGAGATGATTCTAATTTAAACTATAATATTAATACAAAATAGTTCTTAAAGCATAAATCATGATTTATATGATCTATAAGTTATATTTTATTAAATATCGGCATCTCCCAGAGGCTCAGAGTAATTAATACATTACAGGGCTTTCAAAACTTACATTTTTACACAAAGCTTTGCTCGTTTATTAGCAAATTCGCTATGTTGAGACCTCTAATATTACTAGTTCTTCTGTTGGATTCTGATGAATACTTGAGTTTAATAATCGAACTGGAAAACTTTTCATCTTGACTGAATACGAGCCAAATGGATAAATGGATGATCAAAGTATTAAGACATTGCACTCCGTTATTTAGATCGAAACTTTCAATTAAACACCATAATTGAATTGCTTAATTACTAATATAATTTACATAATAATACATCTTGAACAATATTTACCTTTTATAAAAAATTATTATCACCAACGTTGGTTTAAATCCGACTGTGATTGATATAGATTTCTCAGATTAAAATTGCACCGAGGTCAATGCTTGTCGTTATTAAAATATAAATGTTATCAATGGGAGTTATTTTCAATGAAAATAATTATATTTTCATCGATAAAACCATTTATGTGAAGATGTGCTACATAAAATGCATTAAGATGGCGCACGCTCGATCATTTTACTGTAATGTACACATCGAAGGAGTCCTCATCCTGTCCATGAAGTGTGATATTTGATTAATCATGTGACAAATATAGCAGCCATTTTCACAGATAAAATGTTTGGCAATGCTCGGAAACTAAAATGTACCACCAGACCATGAATCTTTTTTTAGAATGTACAAAAATACTTGATAGAAATCTATTTTTCTACCAGAACAATAAATTATTCGGAAGTGTTTTGAGCACATTTTTATTTTATGGCTATTTGCATCAGAAAACTGGAATCGAATGTTTGGTTGAACTTTCGAAGAAGCTAACAAGCCTCGTCCATTTGTTATCCAATATTTGTATGGTTCATGAGGTAGAGTGTACATATTAGTCTCGATCATGTTCGCGATGCATTGCTGCAATTAACCCTTGATTTATTGAAAGACCAAATATTTGTTTTTGTATTGTAAACAAGAAATGGCAGTATAAATATGCAAAAATTTAATGATTATTTGCCATCTCATGAAAACTGTTGAATGCATTTGCATCTAATTGCAAATGATTGAAAAATTTTAATAGGAATGAACTTTCAGCATGTTTATATTAAAGCAGTCATCATCATCAGGAGCTGACGAGTCTCAGGCATTCTTGAGTGTTGTGCTAGTTTGCAATTAGTATGAAATTCTCTTTCGGGAGACGCTATACTTTAAAATGTTCACGAGTGTATACACTCCAGAATTATGGTTAACTGTCTTTGCTTCATTGAATTTGGCATTGTTTTAAAGATCTGAAAATTGCATCATTAACGATGATGTAAAATTCCAAGGGATGATTCGTCCTATGATAGATTGTTGTTCAAAATAGCAGAGGAAATAGAATAAAACGAAAAATGACCAATTGAAATGTTATATTTCAATACAATATTAATACAAATAAAATAACTATTTTTGTTAAAGACATACAAAACTTATTTAGTCTTCACAAAAATAAAATCAAAAGTCAACAGTTTGTCGGCCCGCGGGTCCGACGCCGCAAGTGCGAGGGCGTCCCCTCAGCGGCATCACTGTAACGGATCACTTAACAAACTATAGTCTCTGGTCGCGCCCCCGACGGCGGGACCTCCCTCACGCCTTGGCCGCTTTCTTCGGGCCCCTCTTCTTCCCGCCCTTCGCCTCGGCGGGAGCGTCTTCGGCCGGCTTCTCGGCGGCGGCCTTCTTGCCGCGTTTCGCCGGAGCGGGGGCGCTCTCCTTCTCCTCTTCCTCTGCCTCTTCAGCCTCGGCCTCCTCCTCTTCGCTGTCGGACTTTACCTTTTTGGCGGGAGGCGCCTCTTTCGGCTTGCGGCCGCGTTTGGCGGGAACCTTAGGTTCGGCGGCCTCGGCGGGCTCCTCGGATTCTTCGGCGCGGTCCTTCGCCTTGCGCCCGCGTTTCGCGGCTCCGTTCTTCTTCGCCTCGGGCTCCTCCTTGTCGTGCTCGTCCCCGTTGGCGGCGGCGGCCGGCTCCTCGGCCTTTTCCTCCGCCTTGGCGGGCTGCTTGCCGCGCTTCTTCGGCGCCTCGGGGGCGGGAACGGCGTCCTCGGCCTCCGGAGCCTCAACGGCTGCTACTGCTGCGGCCTGGAACGAGACAACCGACGGTCAGTCGGGGCGATGCGCGGCACTCGAGGCTTTTCGCGCCAAATTTTAGGGTTGGAAAAAATATCCACCGGGAAGCGGAATCCGCGGGAACCGGGGGGGCGACGCTGCCGGGGGCGCCGTTCCGCTCGGAGAAGCGCCCCCGGCAACGGGCGTCGGAGCGGAAACGCGGGAAAACCGGACGACGCGCGTCCGTCGCGACCGGAAGGGGTGTTCGCGTAGAAGCGCACGCGGAAAACCGGGCGTCGCGCGACTCGAGGCGCGCGCCGCCGGCGGATTCGGCACCGCGCCCCGCTCGGACGCGACGGGGGCTCGACGCAGATGCTCACCTTGGCCTTTCCTCGTTTGGGCGGCATGTCTGCTCTAGAAGTGAAGATGCGATCAACACAAGCGACGAAAGGAGACTGGGACGTTCGCACGGCAGGCGGCGCACAGGCGGCAACTGTGGCGGGAAACCGGTAAACATCGGCGACGCCGCCGCCGCGACCTGCGCGCCCTGCGGCGACATATCGCCCGACGAGTGCTTTTATATTCAAGTATTTTTCATTTTAAATCCAACTACAACCATTTTTAACAAAAACTTTAATTAATAAACGATCCCTGCATAAAATAAACATATATATCTAATACACTCTAAAGTTACAAAGCTTAAAAATATTCATTTCAAATTTAATTTAAAACACTTTTTACAAGCAAATTTCTATTATGATCGTCAAAATCGTATATCCATAATTTTTTAAAGACGATATTCTTTAACAATTAAAATTAAAAATAAAAATACACTTGATTAAAAAAAAGATATATTTTTATACAGTTTATAAGCATTAAATAGAATAATCTGATATGTATCAATCGTTCAAACATTTTTAAAACAATTTATAACAAATATATATCGATTCATAATGTAAGAACATGTATAATTTCATTTTTTTATTTAAAAAATATGCAATATTTTTATAATATAGATGATTAATTTAAAAATATGCAGCGGTATATATTGAAAAAAAAATGATCGACGCGATCTATAAATACCAATTTATATATAGCTCGCTGATGAAATTTGAAATTTCGAGCCGCTGAACGATCGGTTCGGACCAAAATCAATTCGCCGGAAGTACTTGCCGCACCTTCCCCGATCGAGCGTCTTTTCTAAAAGTTTTCATCGTAACGCGATACATTTCATGAAAAATTCGTACGCCCAATACTATTAATATTCTTAAATAATTTTTGATGTGGTTCTTATCGCATTCGTCATCGAATAAACGCATCAGTAATTCGAAACGGTCCAACATTACACGTACGTACGAGAGTAGATTTCGACTGTGTGTGCATCATTTTGCACACTTTTCGCAACACCTTCGCATGAAAAATTATTTTTATGCCAGTGCTTCTCGAAATGTTTCATTTAATAACCTCTAAAATTTGAAATACAAATATTTCATCGACCAGCTGCATATTATTCACAATAATATTTATAAGTTTTTGCATTAAAATGTAATATCATTTGAAATGCTTAAATATTTATACGTAAACAAATATAATTATTTTTATACATGTTAAAATATTTTTTTTGCAAAACCATTCAAATTTAATATCAAATAAAAAAATCAAAACAATTTAGTAAATTAAACGAATGCGTTCATGAATTAGTTTAAATTTTTAAAAAAATATTTTAATGATAAAATTTAATGACGTTATCAATATTATTAAATGAGTGCTAAAAATAAAAATAAAACGTTATTTAAATATTAATTTGAAAACATAATGAAGCGATGCTTATAAATAAAAGCTAATGCATTTATATTCTCAACGGTTTTAATAAGCGATGGTGCCCAAAAAAAAGTCGTCGAGATGATGTTTGAGCTCTTATTTCAATCGCACGCGAAAGATTATTGATTACAAGGCTGTAATTTATTAATGAGAAGTGCAGCGTCGATGGTCAGATTTGCAGTTGTTTAGACACACGTCACAAACATTCCCGCCAGCCCGCCGCTCTGATAGGACGGTGCTGGTCATCATGCCTCGCAAAAGGAAGAACGAGGTACAAAAATAATCGAAATATACGATTTAGTGTGCTTCATTTTGCATCGGCGGAATACCGGTGGTAGTTGCCCATGAATAGGTTCTTGCGAATATGGCGCTCGATATTCGCGGATATTCGAAAAATCGAAAATCGTTCGGCTTTAAAGAATCGTTTTTCAGCGTGGTCTGTTTTGCAAATGCCAAAATGTTCTAGGGTTGCTTCTATGGAATTGGTCAGCAATGGCGGTGTTTCGCCAAATGTAATACTGCAAGGTTTCGACAACTTTCGGGACCGTGGGAACGTAAACAATGCATTTATTGACGTCAAATCTGCAGTACGTATTGATGAACAATTTCTGTTTTTGACAATTTGTTTGGTTTTGCTTTTATCTTACAGTTGACCTATTTAGAAGTGCATACAATGACGTATTGATTTTTCGTCATAGGATGCTTTCATGTATTTTATGAAGAGACTATATATATATTTTTAGATATGGGAGATTATTTTTTTGACATAATTTATTTGTAATTTTCTTTCCGTTTCTAGTAGCAGGGGATTGTGGGAAAATGATTGAATTATAATATAACTATGTTGTATGTGCAGAATATGTAGTCTAAAGGATAGAGAATAGGCATTCAATTTATTTAATTTTGTAGAGTTTTAATTGGTGGGTTTTTTGTTATTGAATTTTAGATAGAAGATTTAGAAATAGCAGAAGAAAATTTACCTCAAGGAGAGAGCGATGGGCCTGCAAAAAGAGGACGCAGAGCTAAAGATAAAGTCAAAGATGAAACAAGCCCTGCTGAAATAGAAATCAAGCCAGTGGGTAAAAGGGGTCGCAAAAAGGCTGAACCTCCAGCTAAAAAACAAAAAACAGAAGATAGTGATGAAAATGAGGGTGAGTTCAAAGAGTATTCTGAGGCACGGCCTGTCAAACCAAAGCTCGTCGAATCACAGCCTATGAGACCAGAGCCTGTTGATTTACAGCCTGTCGAAGTGGTGCCTGTGAAATTCCTCTTTCATGAAATCCAAAATCCTTACCGAGCTCACCCCATCCAACCGCAGCCTATTGAAATACAGATTCTCGAACTAACTTTTTCATCAATTGTCCATTGCAATCGAAATATTTATCTAAAAAATAAAAATGAATGTTTTATAAATGTCTTATATAGTATTTGTTGTTATAGCAGAAAAGAAGACCGTCCAACGGAAGCAGAAACCGCCGAAAGCATTGCAGAACAAATCGTTAACAGATTATAGTGAAATCAATTTCGAGTGCACAAAAACGACATCTTCAGGTGATCCGTGGAATTATAAAATATCAACCTGGAACGTAGACGGAATTCGGGCTTGGATGAATAAAGGCGGACTTGACTATATAGAGCATGAAAAACCGGATATATTATGCCTGCAGGAGACTAAATGCTCTATAGAAAAACTACCCGAGGAAATCACGGCTCTACCAGACTACGAAAAATATTGGGCGACTAGCAAAACGGAAGGCTATGCTGGTGTCGGTATCTACACCAAGAAAAAGCCTCTTTCCGTTGTCTACGGACTCGGAAAAGATGAGTTCGACAAGGAAGGAAGAATTATAACATTGGAATTTGAAAAGTTCTACGTTATAAGCACCTATGTTCCCAATTCAGGAAGGGGCTTGGTCACATTGCCCAAACGTTTGGAATGGAATAAAGCCTTTCGTGAATATATCAAAGACTTGGATGCCAAAAAGCCCGTTATTATTTGTGGAGATATGAATGTTTCGCATTTAGAAATAGGTCGGAGTCATGCTTTAAATGCTTATTGAAACATTGTTTTATATTTTATCTTATTGATTTGTAAATTTTTCAGATCTTGCCAATCCAAAGACTAATAAGAAGAATGCCGGATTTACCCAAGAGGAACGTGATGGAATGACGGAGTTTTTAAGTGATGGTTTTGTCGATACATTTAGAAAATTGTATCCTGAAGAAACGGGAGCCTATACGTTTTGGACTTACATGAGCAACTGTCGTTCTAAGAACGTTGGATGGTTCGTATTTAGTTTTTTCGCTTGAAATCATTTTGAAAAGGGTAATGTATCTGTATTTATTTCTTGCAGGCGATTAGACTATGCTATTGTTTCCGAGCGTCTGATGCCGGCAGTCTGCGATAACATAATTCGTAATGAAGTATTTGGAAGTGATCATTGTCCGCTTACTCTCTTCCTGAAGATGGATGAAGAAAATTAAATATTTCAATATTGATATTAGTGTTTCCATTTTAAACTTCTCTTGATGTATTATATGTTTTTATCTCGAATAAATATAAATAATATTCTAATTTTTTGTTTGTTTTGTATATTGCCAATTATGATTGAATTGCATTGTGAATTGTCATTTATATATTCAATTAGAACTAAATGTTTTTTTATGATTTGTAAACAATGCAATAGAATTGCAATAGTTACAATGATGCCAAATTGTCAACATTATCATATATGAATATATATATATATATATATTGGAGTCTTTAAGATTTAAGCGAGTTATGGAAACTTGTTTACAGTTGAACTAATATTTGTATAGAAATAAAG
Organism: Stenopsyche tienmushanensis; assembly: GCA_008973525.1. NCBI lineage: Eukaryota > Metazoa > Arthropoda > Insecta > Trichoptera > Stenopsychidae > Stenopsyche > Stenopsyche tienmushanensis. Next base: position 50,497 of record WACJ01000278.1, on the reverse strand, counting down.
TATTTACTTTGCGATCGTTCAGGTGCACTAGTCTGTCCATCCTTATGAAAAAGCAATTGAATGAAACTCAGAGAGCATGCTAGACACAAGATGGATGTGAGTGAATGGGTATTGAAGAGGCTGATGATTATAATGTTCTAAATAATAGGGAAAATAATAAATATGTGTTTTGTTTCTGTATGTGTTTCAAATATTTTTTGATGCATCCTTATGTATTAATGTGTCATCGCTGATCATCAGTCAGCCGTGGTTAAATGAACTACAAAAATAAGAAATACCAATTAAATTTTTTTTTGCCAAGCCAGTAAAAAATCAATTTCAAATGCAATAGGGCTAAATAAATAAGGCATGTATGGAATAAAAACGATAATTTATTTTTTTAGAATTTAACAAGTCATAATATATTCAATCAAACAAAAGTATTCGCATTAAAAAAAAAAACAATTTTTATTCGAATTAATTTAAAAATCATGATAGTGTGTTATATATGCCATAAGAAATTTAGATTACTCGCAAGGATACTTTTACATTAATTGATGATCATTAACAATAATACTTTTATAAATAATAATATTTTTAAATGCTGTCCTAGAAACTTTAATCATTTATTGTTAAAAGTATTTTTTCGTATAAATATTTTGTATATTTACTTATAAAAATAATATCTTGCATATAACATGGACTTACAGCAAATCCACAAAGTTAGCATCCATTTGATATTATACGATATGACATCAACGTGTAATATAAATTTATGATATTTAGAGAACAAGCATTTTTTTTAATATTAGATAAGCAAACAAATTTTATCTTTTATAGATAGCACTTAAAAATGGCCAAAATCACATCAGACTTGCCATAGTGATGTGTAAAAATTGCAACACAGTTCATTGCAACTTTATTTTCCCTGCCACAGTATTTCAATGCAAACAATATCCTATAAAAGCTTTAAAAATTTTAATAAACAATTAGTTGGCGGACAAAGCATTGTAAAGGATTAATTGTCACAATATCTTGCCCTTCTTGTCTTGCGTTGGCTTATCATTTTTATTTCTTAAGTAAAAATATGTGCCATACTTTGCAAACATAAACATTGCAATTAATCGAGTGAAATAGGAAAATATTTTTTTTTCTAGTCATAAATTTTTGACATTGTTGCTGTTAGTGTGTATTTCTCTTTTTTGTTGGTGACCCAAAGAATTAAAAGGATTGGATGTTGCCACTTTTTCTGTTTCTGGTGGTGATGGCTCAACGTTATTAGATTCAGACGAAGAAGCTTCCGTGTTTTCAACTTTAGGTTGTATTGGTACTAGGAGACACTTTATAACTGCGCCTGATACGTTCTTTTGTTGAACTTTGCCAATATCTACAATTTCTTTGGTAATTCTTGAAAATGCCTTTTCCTGGAAACAAATAATAATATTAGCGAAAGAAATAAAATAATGATAAAACAAATTAGCAATTATAGAAATAATGCAGTGTAATTATATGGAACACAATATTCGCATGGCATCTGCTTTCTATTGTTCAGCTATTTTTGCCTATTAATTTGTTGCAAAAATAAAAGGACAGGGTTATCATGCAAGCCTGCAAGTTTACTTCTGAAGTAGTAGATTTTGCAAAGTGGTGATGCTCGGCTAATGACGCTACTCCAGAACAGTCAAGGGAGAATGACAAAATTGGTCAACGGTAAGAACGATGCAAGTATTTTAATTATCAAAACAAACGCCTGCTCTCAAGATAACACAAATGAAAGTCGTCTTATCTTTGTTGAAAGAGCTTAATAGCTCATCCGACGATAGCGATTTCAATTAATTATACCTAAATTTTATGACAGTTAAAATATTCTCTAGAATATGGATTTTTGTTGAATAGTAAATATGTACATTTATGAGAATAAACGTTTATTCTGAAAGTAAACAAGTGTCATCGGTGATTGGTCAAACAAGTTTGAAACTGGAAATAGGGAACTCAAGGATATCACTTGAAAAGGACGACCCCAAAAATTAGATGATTATATCCTGAAGTCGAAATTGGAATCAGATTGCAGTCAAACAATCGAAGAATTATTGTCGAGATTGGCTGTTCATCGTCTACAGTTAGGGATGATCTTCATTGCATAGAAAATTGCAGAAATAAGGAATTTGGCTTCTCCGTGAATTGTCTCAAATGGTGCTCGATTTTCGGTGTATAATCTGTGTATCTGTTTCGGTAAAAAGTTGATCCATTTTTGCGGCGAATTGTAACTGGAGATGAGAAGTGAACAAATACTTGTTCTGACCGCTCGACCAACGCTAACAATTAAGAAGGTCTTTCTTTGTGTTCAGCTCATTCAGGCTGGGCAAAAGGTGACAAAGAATGATCAAGATGGAAATTAGGACAAAAAGCAATGAGAAGAATGGGAATGAATTGGGAATAGACCGTTATCTTGCAATGGATCAGACTGATGATGAAATAGAACTTGTGATGAAAATTACTATCAACATACCATACTATCTGGATTAGATTCGTCTCCTTTGATTAAAATTCTAACTTCATGATTCTTTTTCAGCCATTTCACAAGATTCTTACAGCGTATCTCGAGGTCGTGCTCTGCAATCTTCGAATTCAATTGTAAAACCTTTTGACCCTTTACTGTCCATTCATTTTTAGCTGCTTTTTTTTCTGCACGCGTTTTCAATTGTTCTTCAAGATAATCAGCCGTCGACATTAATCTATTACAACATAATTTAAAATAAAATACATATATTAAGTGAGGCATAAAAGATGAAGTATTTTTTAAAAATAAACATAATTGGTTATTGGCTATTGTAGAAAAATTATGCAGTTTGTAAACGAGGAAAATCATTTTAGTGCTTTATTCATTATTTTTTAAAGAGAACAATCAATCTCTTAAATAAAAAAAATGTTATTAAAAATCAGTGGTTTCCTATTTCAGGTTGACCCTCTCAGTTCAGTGATTTCAAAATGATATAAAAGGCAACGGTTACAAAAATGTGTTCAATATATTGAAGCAATTAGTGTTAAAATGGCAATTAATATCTTTAAAAACATTTTCTGTATTAAAGTATGTAAATTGTACAAAACTTTGGGAGAATGTTGCATGTTTCAAGCTTCACTAAGATCCATTGGTTTATTCAATAAATTATACCAAAGATTTGTATTCATGAAATATTATTATAGTTTTATACTAAAAAATAAATAAAACTATCGTTTAAAGTCTTGAAAAATCATAGAAAATAATAAGGTAATTACGAGTTATTAAAAAAATCTTACTTATATAAAGGTCTTCTAGTTTTTACGTCAAGATCGGTAATCTTAATCAACTTCATGTTCCTGGCTTTAGACATAATCTGTGCTTGGGATAGATTTAATATTTGAACATCATTGTTTCCAGAAACTAATGTTATTCTTACATCTTTCACAGCATCACTTCTGACTTCATTTATTTTGGAACTAAAAAAATCAACGTCGATCGACGGAAATGCATATCTAGACGTTAATATTTTAATCAAATTCGGTTTTGACAGGTTTTTTAACATTTTTGAGCTGCGGTACGCAATCTGTCTAAAGTAGGTCGCTTTCAAATGTCAAACGTTTATTTCATCAATAAATATGGTAGTCTTAACATCACAGATAAAGGCTTGCTCTACAAAAGATTATGGGCGTAATCCGATATTAAAAACGTTTCTCACGTTTCTATCCTGGCAACACCATATCGTTTGTTCACACTGTTCACAATATCGACGAGAGCAGTACGAGCGGACATCTAACAGCGAAACAAAAATTTCAACTTTTGCCTGTCATCAGCAAGAATATCAATAGAAAAAACATTTGGATTATAGAAGGGACGTTGGTGACGAATTCTAGGCTGTTTACCAATGACAAAAATCACCTGAATTTTTGTTAGCTACTTTTTAATATGTACATTGTTTTAATTTTGTGCCGTTCTTGTTTGTTCACTTCTCTTATTTACTGGATGAATATCGCCTATTTTAGCAGCCATAGGTGCTCAATTACTAGAATAAACGTTTCATTATATATTCAGTGGCATTTAATTTATTTAATTAATTAATTAATTTATTTATTGATAAATAATATTTATTATAAATAAATATATATTTATTTATAATAAACACCACTCTAAGCTCGAATAGCGTTGTCGGGAAGAAATTTCAAATTGAATCCTTGTGACGTCATAGTTGCTCACGGTGCTCAATGCAAAAGAGGTAGCAGCGTGAGCAGTCATCATGACATTTTTTATAATGGCAACTCCGGATTCACGCTCCACCGCATCGGAACACCGAAACTCGTCGGCGAAATAGCGTCGGCGGGAAGAACTTTCATATTGAGCAATTCATTGCTTTCTTGCAAAAAAATAGAAATATCTACATATTCAGCCATTGTAAACTCAACTAATCTTGGAAATAAGATTGACGCCAATTTCGCGTCTTGTTTCAACGCAAAATGACGTCTGTCACTATGAAAACTGTGAACAAAGCGTAAAAAGCGTATAGTGTTGCTAGCTTCTTGGTGCGGTGTGAAACGTGGGAAACGTTTTTAATATCGGATCACGCCCTATAATGATAATAATTATAATAACACACTTGTTTAAATGCATACATTTAATTTAACATTCTATTCTATATTGCTTAATTATTTTCTATAATTTGTCATAATTGAATTTTGTTTAATATCAAATAATTTAATATCGAGATAAACGCATTAATCGTTGCAAAAAATATAAATATACATTCGAAATATTTAACAAACAAGAGCGATAATATTTGACATATTAAAATGCATTTAAATCTATTGAAAATAGAAATAAAAATAAATATAGAAAAATATTTAAAAATTATATTAAAATAAAGCTAACATCATTTTAATTAAGCATTTAATAATTTAAAAAGTTAATAATTACTATTTTTAGTAATTGTTGGTATTTATATTATTATTTCGTCACAAATGCGACAATATTTTATATGGATGAAAATGTGTATAACTATACAGCCTAACAACCTTATATAAGTTCGGGTTTCGCTGCGCCCGGTCTTATTGTGCTTCCGGTTGTTGTGCCGATTAGTCCACGTAAGTACAGCGCATTTATTCTTTCGCTTTATTCGTTTTGAGGTTATTCGATTTGTTAATGTGTGCCATTATAATTTCGGTCGTCAGATTCTCTGAAATCAAGCGCCATGTTAGTGCGATACACGGCTTGTGCTTATTTTAGTAGGCTGACGCCATTTTTGCCACGTGGTTTTTATATGATGATAAAATTACTTGAAACATTCGCGGTTTCCACCGGAGGTTTCCTATGACGGCATTTCACGTCTGATTTTGTATCGAACGTCTGTTGTGCGTCGCGTATTTGTGGATTTGTTGTTAAAGTTAGGTTATGATTTCACAGAATGGCGGACGCAGCTCCGGCCGCTGGACGCGGTGGCTTTCGCGGGGGATTCGGTGCTCGTGGCGGAGATCGCGGACGCGGTCTTCGTGGACGCGGTAGAGGTCGCGGACGCGGTCGCGGCCGTGGCAAGGAAGATGCCAAGGAATGGGTTCCCGTAACTAAGCTCGGCCGCTTGGTCAGGGATGGCAAAATTTCCACCTTGGAAGACATCTATCTTCATTCTCTGCCCATCAAAGAGTCTGAAATCATTGATTTCTTCATCGGGCCCACAGAGCTTAAGGACGAAGTACTCAAGATCATGCCCGTCCAGAAACAAACACGTGCCGGTCAGCGCACGCGTTTCAAGGCGTTTGTCGCTGTCGGTGACGGCAAAGGACATATTGGTCTCGGCGTTAAATGCAGCAAGGAAGTAGCGACTGCCATTCGTGGAGCTATCATCCTTGCCAAGCTTTCAGTCGTTCCGGTCCGTAGAGGATACTGGGGTAACTTGATCGGAAAGCCCCACACAGTACCCTGCAAGGTTAGTTTCTATTCATCTTGCTTGTAAATATATTTTATATAAAAATTACATGATGATACATTTTTTTTATTCATTCGTGGTTTCCACTGGAGGGTTTAAACCCGATGTCAGCTTTTGACGTCTGATCTAAACAAATTTAATTAATTTATCTTTGTACGCGTTATAACAGAACTAATGAAATATTATAACATTACAGGTAACTGGCAAATGTGGATCTGTCTCCGTACGTTTGATCCCAGCCCCCCGTGGTACCGGCATCGTGTCTGGTCCCGTTCCCAAGAAGCTCTTGATGATGTCCGGTATTGAAGATTGTTACACTTCAGCCCGTGGTTCTACTGCCACTTTGGGTAACTTCGCCAAGGCTACATATGCTGCCATCGCCAAGACCTATGCTTTCTTGACACCTGACTTGTGGAGGGACATTCCTTTGTCATTGACTCCATATCAAGAATTCGCTGAATATTTGTCTAAACCGCAAAAAGCTATCCGCTTCAATGAGGGTGTTTAATTTTATGATTGAATAAACACTATTGAATCACATATGTTGTATTATTCACACTTGTTTTTATTTCTTGTATTATTGTTGAAACCTTCTACACTCTGAAATATTCAGATATACGTTTATTTCACTTTTGCTAGTGACTTATTTATGCCTAGCGTTGAATGTGCATTGTTTTACTGTTTTAGTTATTAAAATTGAGGGGACTGCAATCTAATATTGAATTGTTCAAAACAGAAGGTTGAGAATTAACATAATTACATATGAACCTATTTATTTATTTAAAATGTGCAAACATGCATTTGCACCACAAAATCTTAACTTTGTATTGGTCTTTAACCCTTTGTGGAGATATTAAATTTGGACATGGGTGTTGTATTGATCGGAAATAATTTCCATTGAAAGAGCATTGATACAAAAGATGCAAGGTTATGAAGGGTATCTTTGAAAGCAGTCTCCAATATGCAGTCCTGGTTTTCAACTACATGTATTGCTAAAATAATTAGGCATTTCTGCTCCTAATCTTTCTGTTCGAACATACAGAACAATCTTTACTTTTTACATATTCGCAGTGCTGCAATATATGTAGTTTCCCATTAAGTCTTAAATCTTTATCTGAGACCGATGGTCTTCCTGATTTTGAAGATGCTCCTTCACTGTTTGTACTAAGTTTACCAGTTAAATATCGGCTTAGTTTTAAAAACTCCAATGCTAATGGTGCTATTCAAGGTGCCAAAATAAAACTCTGTTACCTTCAGATCCGCAGTAACTTTCTTTTTGCCATTTTGGAGTATTATTTTGAAATATCTTAACAAGTGAAAATGCCTAATTACAGTTTGTAAAGCTTTCTTTGAAAGTCTGAAGTTTGTTGATTTCATCACTCAAAAGGCGACTGACTCGTCATGGCATTTTTTATATTGAGTTTCGTTATCTTTGATTTGTCAGGGCAATATTTTGGTTTATGACGAAGTCGCTTAGAACTTGCAAAGAAGATATTATGAACTGATAGTTGAATGAACAGAGTTCAGATTCGTACGGAGCAGACATACGACTAGAATGGTAAAAAAAGCTTTGGAGGCTGAGAGTAGACAAACAACTGCAAAGGGTTGGATTTATTGAATTTGATTTTTTATATTAAATTGATATTTGCTTACAATAATGATTCAATACAAATGGATAATTGAAAATATTTATTACCTTTATAAACATTATTTTGAGTTTTTTGTTATATTATTGGCATTATATTACCTGAATAACAAAATTCCCCCTTACTGTTTTGCATTCTCAGTTACGGTGTATAGTATAATTGTCATGACCGAATATTAGATCAATCTACCAGTCACCCAGATATGAGTTGCTCGTATTCTGTGGAAAACGCTATCTGTAAATGGATGTTTTTTATTTATTTAAATAGAAATAAAATACAACATTACATCACATGGTATTTGTTAACCTTTTAACTGCCAGAGCGTAATGGGCGCGTATAAATGCGACTCGTTGGTGAGTTGTTGGCATTTAAAAGGTTAAAGCAGTTCAAACATAAACAATATGTTAGAACCGTTTTTACATTATTTCTTGCTTCCTGATGTTTGAGAATTTATCTTTTTTGGTAAAGAAGAATGCAATTCCTTTTAACTCATGGCCACTGATATTTCGTAAAAGATTTTGTTGTAGTTTGCTATTTTTTTTAAAAACGTTTAATTAAGTAAGGACTTAGGGTAACATTTTTCATGAAACCAGCATGTGTTTGACAGTCCATAAAGAGTCAATATGCTTGTCCTGTGGATTTTTATATATTTCTAAATGTTTGAACGCTTCGTATTTTTCAAATGACAGTTTCCAGAACTTTCTAATTTCATCTTTTTTTATTTGTCGCTTTTGACATATCAAGAGTATTTACTATGGTTGTTCCTAAAGTAAATGTAATGCCAATTTGCCATACCATTATGCTTTTCCATATGTTTATTGCAAATTATGCCATCTGATCATTTCTGTTGCTGGCAGGATCTTCATTATTACAGCAGACCTGTGGTAATCCGACGTTTTGCAAGGCAGTGCTGGATTGCCTAATTTGTTAGACTACAGTCTTAGTAAATAATTGGAAAATTAATAATTTACCATCATGTAATTTTTTATCCACCAACTTCAAACTAGCTACGTTATATCATCATAGTGCAGCCACTAACAGTCCACTACAGAATTATGGGCATCTTTAATATCCATTCACAGAAAGGGGTTACATCCATCTCGTCTGTATCATACATTCACCTCCTCATTCGTTCGATATTGAAGGTAGCATTACCACCGAGTTTTATTTCCAACGCTCACCCAACGAGTATCCTGAATGACGTATATATATAAGCTATGTTATATATATTTAACAAAGTAACAATATTTTGGTCCCACAATGCGAGTGCTAGGGTTTTATGGTATTGGTGGGCTAATGTTGTCTTGCCTTTAAAAAAATCTTTGTTACTACATTATCATTGGCAATTATTTCCCATTTTTTGTAATAGTGCCAGTAAGGATGTATTTTATTTGACATTGTAGTAATAAATTTAAATATAAAAGATATATTTTAGTGCAATACGTTCCTCTAATAAATAACAGCTAATTAAACAAAAAAGACAATCGAAACTTTGCTGTAAAAAATAATCTAATGTTCTTTGTCCCAGTCTACGTTTAATACTAAAATTGCCGTTAACTCTCAAATAATCCGTTACAAGCAAGCTTTACTACACTTATTTGCTTGTAATCTTCGTTGTTTTCTTCTAAGTAAACTAAACCCATATGGCGTCTTATGTTTAATTCCTGATGATTTGTACATATATACAGTATATAGCTATCGAGACTTAAATCATAGTGTCAATGATTAAGGAAGAACGCATAAAATGATAAAATCTTATTTTTTTAAAAATTATTTATAAAAAATACAAACGAAAAAATTGATACAATTTACATATTAGATATAATAATGTTTTAACATGTATTCTTAAGCATAATCAATCAAAGAAAAGTTCAATATTTTCACTTAGGTTCCCCGAAAATTTAAGTTTGCTGCTTCAAATAATTCTACAGTATGATTACAGACGTATTCGAGATCTTCTAATCCTTTTTTGAGAGCTTCAACTGCACTTCCGTTAAATGTTTGTATTCTAAAATGCATTTTGTTTTCTGCCGGATGAGGAACTGTGTAACCGCAAAATTGAACGTCAGGGCTAAAATTAAATTTTAACATTAAAAAAGATGTGCATACAAATATTTCATGTAAAAAAATCCGCCTAATCTCCATAATACATGCGTATATTTTATAAGTAGGGATTAACGCGTAATACAAGATTGTTCTCAATATTTAACTTACTATCTTGATATTATGCATTTTAATGGATTTCCAAGTGTATGCCCTTCATCATGGAACACGAAAGTGCGACAATTTTGACTTCCGTCTTCATCACCAGGCAACTGAAAGAAATTGAACGCTTTGTAATAAAAAAACGTTTAAAACATGTTGAAAACTTTTTGTTTTAATTCAACGATTGAGCTGTTTTATTTAAAGTGATTTTAATAACGATATTTTAATATTACCTCTGTTACAAGCATTTTAAATAGTTATTTGTAGTAAGTTACTTGATAAATCGTACATATGTAAACTTTAACCTAAGAATGTCTTTTTGACACATTCGAAAGCATTGCCAGACAATGAAAACAAATAAGAAAGGATTACTTTGCTCCATTAAAATCGGTCATTAGAAAGTGTTTTTTTTTATTATTAATGTATCAAATCATTTTGAATAAACAGAAATTAATGTAGTTGTCATTGAAACAGTTAGTTATTTATTTGAAAAATGTTCAAATAAAATTAAGGTAAAAACTTTCAATTAAAATTTAATAAAAGTAACCCATCTAGGCTTAAATATTCTATTAAAAATATTTATCTTTCATTATGCAAGATCCGCAGATTTTGTTACAGGCTATTTTCATAGTGCTCATTATTACCACGGCTATGCCCTGAATTCAATCGGTAAAGAACATAGGTTGGGCTGTCAACTGGACGTGGCGGTCCACGATGCTTTATTTACAAATTACCACTATAATCATTTATGGAGGCTGTTTTGCAATATCCGCATTTATTTTGGTATGTATTCAATATATTTAAAATCGTTGAGTGAAATCCTTAAATCTCAGGTTTAGGCATTAAAATCGGTTGCCGAAAATTGTACTTTTTTATGATTCATTTTAAATTCAGATTCGTAATTATAATGGAAATTCGATCATTTATGCCGAGTTGATGCTCTGGAGTGAGTTTTTATGATCTATAAATGTTATTATCGTGCTTTCTCGATTGATTTTGATTTGAATATTCAAATATAAAGTTTCTCAAGACAGTGAGTCATGAATATATTTGACATGTATTGGAATAGAAAAAAAAAGATTATCTGACGTAACTATAAAATGATTGTAATAAAAAACTTTATATTATACATAGTGTTGAAAAAATTATGTATTTCATTGATTATTTTCTATGTTATCAGTTGATTTTTTTAAAATTAAAATAATGAAATGTATATAACCTTCATAATTTTCCTTCTAGCTTTGCTTAGTTTTGCTTATTTTTACGAAGCCCTATCCAAATGTGTTTAGACATAAAGAAGAAAAGTTTTTCAAAAATGTTGAAACTGGAGAAAATATACCTTTTCCATCGCTCGCAGACCAACCTTCTGTACACTTAAGTGTAGTCGTTCCAGCTTTTGATGAAGAGCAAAGACGTATGATTTATTTTCTATGTTTTATATTCTATACATGATATTTTGTTCTTTTTTGGTGTTAATAGTGTTTATGTTCTGTAATTATTTGAGTCTTTTAAGATCATATGTAATGTTTTTTTTTTTGGTTTCAATATATTAACTTTTATGCAACGGGCTATGTCACCAAAGCTAGCTGTGTGACTGAACACATCATACACTCTTTATAATTCCTCCCTGATCTACTATAAATGAAATGAAGACTTCCATCTAACTGTTTATCATGATCAGTTGATGACAATCGTTCCAATTTGGACTTCGTACCGTTCGTTCATTGGAGTTACCAATAAGTTGCATTGACGATTGTCAGCGAAATTTTCTATGATTTATTGGCTTTCTATTTTCTTTGATTTCACATTTCTTGTATAAAATATAAAAAAATACAATTGATTTTTTAAAATCCCAAAAAAATAACTTTCTCTGCTTGTGTATTGATCTGCCCTGACTACCCCATTCATTTTTAATGTAATCTAAAATGACTATTGGCTTGTTTATTAGCTCATCTTGATTAGATTGGTATGGGGTTGTCCTTGCTCTTCTTCTCATTGATTGGGAAGTTGACGTATGCTTTGTACTGAGCATTGTGACCATTATTTTGTCTCGTCAAGTTAATACTGAAGTATCATATTTTCTGTATACTATCTTTCGTCCCACAGCTATTCTTGGTTTTTTTTTTATATGATTAAGTAAACCCTTTCTGTTGGTCATTATTGTGCCAGTGAGATAACATTTCCTTTACAAGAGTTCTCCAGCAAGGGTTGGATTGGTGAAAAACCTTTCTGTAAATATATGATAGCCTTTTATGTCTGAGTTCGCCTGTTGTAGATTATTAAAAAGGTGTAAAACGAAAAACAGATAAAATGTAAAAATATACCTACTATCAAAATAATATTGATTGATGAGAATATCCACATTCCAGATGACAAATTAATGGTCAGACAATAAGACAGTATTTATAGAGTATTCACTTAATTCTTACATTTAAAAAAAAATCAAAATCCTACTTGAAGTTCATAAAAATTGCCGAAGAAAAACACATAGTGGCCATAGGAGCTTGTAGAAAAAAACCAATGGCCACAACATGCGGCCATAGGAGTTGCAAGTGTTAATAGTTGAACCCACATTTTATTAACTCATATAGGTCTCTTATATATTTTTGTCAGAACTATAACAAATTAAATTATTTTTGATGTTTATTACTTTCTATTATTTTATTGCGGCTTTAATTTTTGGATAGTTGAAATTTATCTATGTTTTATTTTTACAGTGCCACCAATGCTTGATGAATGTATAGAATTTTTAGGAAGTAGGCAAAAATTGAGTGATTTTAAGTATGAAATCATTGTCGTTAGTGATGGAAGCCGAGATAAAACCGTGGAAGTTGCTAGTAAATATTCTAAAATACATGGGTGTGAGAATGTAAGAGTTTTGGATTTGATTGAAAATCGAGGAAAAGGGGGAGCTGTTCGATTGGTATGTATTATTATGTTTATTTAAAGTAGTAATTATCCTATATTATATACATCCTTCTTAACAATTTTATAAAGATTGGCCAATCAATTTTTATGCCCTATTAATTGTGCTAATTATTGTCAATTTGTTAAATAATTGATTTTTTTTTTATAGGGAGTGTTGAGTTCAAGAGGTGCTCTTATACTATTTGCTGATGCCGATGGTGCTACAAAATTTTCTGATATTATCAAATTAGAAAATAGTATAGAAAAGGTGTGCGGTAAAAATTATATGAAAGATAAAGATATTGTGGCAGAAAAATTAGCAATTGCAATTGGTTCCAGAGCTCATTTAGAAGATGATGCTATTGCTAGTAGAAGTATATTTAGGTAATACATTTAAAACATATGTAAGCATTTAATGATTATTTATAACTGTGAATTGATACGATTATAATTTTTAGAACAATTTTGATGTATGGATTTCATTTCTTGGTGTGGTTTTTTGCCGTCCGTGGTATTAGAGATACACAGTGTGGGTTTAAAATTTTGACCAGAAGTGCTGCGAGAATTTGTTTCTTGAATATGCATGTTGAAAGATGGCAAGTGTTATTTTACATTCAGTATTAAATGTTGAAATACTTCTTACATTGAACAAATTTAATTTTAGGGCATTTGATGTTGAGCTGCTATATATAGCACAAAGGTTAAATATTAGTATCAGCGAAGATGCTGTAAATTGGACTGAAATTGATGGATCAAAAGTGACTCCTTTATGGTCATGGTTGCAGATGGGAAGAGATCTCGGTCTTATTTGGTTGAGATACAGAATAGGTGCCTGGAAGCTAAGGAAGGCTGATTAAGAAGATTATATTTCTTTACAACTATGTCACTATATTATTATGTAATATTGTCACAATTATGACTTTTTATGCTCTTTACTTACAACTGATCATTCCACACAATTATTTTTTTAGTAATTTATTAATGGGTATATCATCACACAAAACTTATCGAATAAATACTTTTAATATGCCAAAGCAAAATGCTTTTATATTTATTTTACTAAAATGTTTACATTATAAAAGTTTTTACTATATTTTTAATAAAAAATAGGTAATTTATTTTTATGAAATTATTACCAATCTTTTATAATGCGCCAGTTCTTTAGAGATGAATTGAAATAATAATATAAACATGTCATGCCTTTTTTACCAACTCAAATGGACAAGTTTTTCTCAGACATCCTCAAATGTTTTTTAGTGTATAGATTTTTTTGTTGTTCTGCCACATGCACTTTTAATAACCAATCTATTTCTTCTATCTATATATTATCTGCATTTCTAATGATTCCATTGTAATATAACATTTCAGAATTCATCAATAATTTAAGTTCAAGTCAAAGTTTAAAACTGTTAGTCAAGTAGTGTTCAAAAAATAGTTGTAAATGGAAAATTAATTTAGGACATTTTCGATCAAGACAAATCTTATGTTAGATATTAAGCAAAATATGAATGTTGTTATTTTAAATTGAAGTTTGTAGGAGTTAAATAAATTATTTTGGTTCCTTTAATCATTATTTATCCACAATGTGTTTATATTATATTTTCATCCCTATTTATCATGTCATCTATTTTATTGCTAATAAGTTTTAAACCGTTTTCATATGTGGTATTTCATACTTGTGAGATAACTCTGTGATGGTTTGAATTGAACTTGATTCAAGTGGATGATATAAGTAATTGATTATCGAAATTACAGATACTTTCTGTTTAGGCGCGCCCTCAAGTTTCTATTTTCCGATAATATTCCTGAATGTAAATTTTCCCAAGCAGTTATGATACTTCTTTTTTAATTCCAAATATAGGATTCGAACCTTTTATAGATAAACTATAAATTATAATATGTGTATCTTTGTAAAATAACCACCTTTTCATGTTTAAAATGATCAATAACTCGTTGGTCGCCCAATGTGAATCAATGAAACTTCTCATGGGACACAAATTCAATACTACATAAACAGGGAATAGTAATGTGGTACTGATAATTTAATCACAATAATCTATCAATAATTTGAAATAGTGAGTGGATTTAAAGCGACCATATAAAAATGGTTGATCAAGTAAACAAGTATAAAAGTTATATTAGAATTGAATAGAATAATTCTCGATTATCCAACATGATTTTGTAGTCAGAAAATAGACTCAAATTTCGATAGGATAAAATGTGATATTTCATCGATGAAAATTAGATACATTTACATCAAAAGTCAACAGCAAATCTCGGTAAATAATGTTTTGTGTATCTTATCATTTCAAAATCGTTTGCCGTATCATTGATAAATTTATTGAGGTATTTTTCGGCAATAAATAAATATTTTTTATTCATATTAATTGCAGTATCAACAGTTGAGTCGAAAATGGTGCTCTGTTTAACTATAGATATTATATCGGATGCTGTATTTTGACTCGACGGGTAAGCAATCAACGATTCTCAAGGATATCACGTAAGAAAATTGGCCTCAGATGTATTCATTTTATAAAATGATCTTATTATCACATTTTTCATATGGCTTATATAAAGAATGCTCTTATCAGAATTTTGAAAATAGCCGATTTAAAGATGGCTAACTATTTCATCATTTCAGATTTATAAATTGTGTGTGAATAGAGCATTTTTAGTGAAATAGTATAATTTTATTGCAGCAAAAATTTGGTCATTGTACCAAAACTTTGCTGCAATAAAATTTGGTCATTGTGCAAAAATTTGGTCACTCAAATACATTTGAGCATTGAGTATTCAGCCAAGAATATTAAATTAAATTTATAATCAATAACTATTAATATTATTCAAATAGTTGCTAAAAACCGTGTTCTAAAAATATTTTGTTTTGTAATTAATTTTGTTTTGATGTTTAAATAAAGGTGATTGCTCTTGGCAAATCTATGACTAGTAGATGGATGACCTTTAGTGTTAATAATACTGTCAGAATTCTTCGTCTGAGCCAGCGGCTCTCAATCGTCACGTCACGTAGGGTCCGCAGCACGTAGAAATCATTCAATTTAAAAACTAGGACGTTCTTAGCCTTTAAGCCGCGTAATAGTGAAATCATAATAGAAAACCGCGTATATCGAGGGGCCGAAGGTTAGAATTTGAAGACATAAAATGCTTTGGGATGGGGTCTACAAAAAAAGATGTTGTTCAAGAGGGAGTTAATTTAATAAAAGTATTTATTTTTGGTGTGTCCAGTATGCTTAAAAGATGTACAGCCCATCGCATGATTTCAGGAGCGGATGCCAACATAGAAAAAGGGTCCAGAGTTATGGTGCCCATTGTTGGCGAGTTAAATAAAGCACGGGGAAGGTTTTATTAGAAATCGATAAATAAACACATCGTCCCATGTGTTTTTATTTTCTTTCGCAGGGTTTACAGAGGTGGGAAGAACGATTCGATAATTCCTGTGAGATTCAACAACACAGAGCTCCAACAGAAAGAGCAGTATTTTAAATCAGGGGCGAAGATAGGGATCGTGTCTTGATATGCAAATTGGTTCAAGCCCCTAAACATTAAATAGACGAATTATATAAATATAATAATAATACGCAAAAGATAATGATCTGCATCATATTAAATGCTCGTTGTTAAATATTATTTTGATAGTTTTATGGATATTTTATCTTGTACAACAAATAATCCAAGACTGAGACTTCCAATATTTTTCCCGTTCCAAAGATTATGCGTATGCCGTGCTAATTAAGGGCTTTTGGAATCAAAATATTTTTCCGTGTGGTGCTTAACGTCTGATAATAAATTATTTGGGCGTGAGCAGCCCATATACAGCTATCCATGTAAGAAGCATGCACGCATACCCCGTGTGATCCTGTGCTTTGCTGATGCTCGCACTGGAAATTCCACACATTTCAATTCGAATAGCACATCAGTAGAAATCGTTGTGACACAACATCGTTTCTTTGAAGTTTTTCATTTCAAACTAGCTCCGTTGATATTATTCATGATTACATGAAATGATGTCCTTCATGAAAGGATTATTAATCCAAAGATTTGATTTTATGTGATTAAATTTTAGTATCAATGCCTTCAACATTCAAAACTTATTACATTCAAAACGCCTTTTCTGTCAATGTCAACAGCAAATAAAAATTATTGCAAAACTGGAAACATTTCTCCAAGTTTTCCTCTTATACACAACAATCCCAAAGAACCAGTTTCTTTTTAAATGCATCGACTTTATTTCTTAGTTTAAAAATATTTGTACAAAATCTCCGAAAAAAAGAAAAAAGTTGCATAAAAACAGGTTTTATTGGACATCTTTGTGAGAAATTTTCGCCAAAATTGCGGCGTGGCGATACATAGACGTTAAATAAAAAATGCCAAACTTGTCGGTTACAGTGAATTTTTTCCACAATCTGGATTAGAATTAATAGTAATCTAGGATTTTATTCACTATACCAACGTTTGGTCAACACGTCATGCATTAAAATATTTTATTGCAGGCAGCTTTAAGAAGCCATCAGTATGAGCCTTGCATTCGCTGAGATTGCAGATAAACGAGAATGCAATTCTGCATTGCCATTTGTCAACAGACCGCGTTCTGCTAACGACGCGGATCATTTTAACGTCAATTGAAGAAGAAAAAACGAAAAATGATAACAGTTCTAATTCTATTATTATCGTTGTTGGCGACGGCGTATATGTACATGACGAGGAATTTTAATCATTGGAAAAATAAAGGGGTGTTCTATCTTAAGCCTGTTCCATTTGTGGGAAATATATGGTCGTTGTTCACGCTTAAACATTCGATCGGAGATTTTGTGAACAGGATATACAAGTGATCTATTGATGAAATATCGAGTACTTAAAAATTGGATTGGTGATTAAAATTTGATTTAATTTGTAGAGATTATGAAGACGAACCGTACGTGGGTATTTTTATCGTCGATATGCCATGCTTGATCGTTAGAGACTATGAACTGGTGCAGAGGATATTTATGCAGGACTATCAATATTTTAACAGTCGCATTTTCACATTGTCGAAGAAGACGGATCCTATTGCAGCTAGAAGGTTATTATTGTCTTTTACATCGCATGAACTTTGATCGATCGATTAATAACGTGTGAAATCGAATCAGTTTATTTTCTATACATGGCAAAGAATGGAAGAATACTAGGGCAAGGCTGACGCCTATATTTACCACGAAGAAGCAAAAGACAGTCTTCGAAGCAATGGCTGGTGTTGGAAATAAACTCGAAGAAAAGTTGAATCAAGGTATTTTTTAACTAAAAACATTTTTATTTACAAAAAAGGTTATCAAGCGTATTGGCAATAGGTCAATATTGATAATGGCTGATATTGATGACTAATCATGATAAATTTGCTAATACAATAATAAATTCAAAAATGTTCACCACATTTGACCTCATCATTGATGTTGTTTTAAAATACTATAAAAAGTAATAGAGTAATAATTCAAACATCCATTTTTTCGCCTTACTAATTAATTTTAAATAATTGTCTTCATCTGTGGAATTTCATACTTATGAAATAGTTTTGTGATGGTTTTGCTTGAACGTTATTCGCGATATACGATTTACACCCTAACCTCTTTTTATGCGATTTCGAAGTTATTGCGGTTTTTTAAAGCATTTTTTTTAAATTTCATAAAGAGTACGTATCGAGATATTTTGGATGAAATAGGAAATAAATCATCAACACTACTGGAAATTTGGAAAAAAATTATATTTTGGGACTGTGTAAATCATATTGTATCTGCAATCTCTGAATATTTTTCGGCACGTTTCACATGTTAACAATATACACTCAAACTTCTTTTGTGCGACTTTTTTTGGTTTCAAAATTATGCGGTTTTTAAAAACTCATCTTCACTTTTTCTATGTAAGTCTTAGCTTTTATTGTGCGATTTATTTTGGTGCGATTTTCAGCGAAACGCATCTACCGCACAAAAAAAGTGTGTTTAAGTGTATATATTTTTTTTCGATGAATTATTTTTCTGATTTACTGATGATTTACTATTAAATGTAAACTTGTGTCATACTCGAGTAAAATTAATACTTCTCGTAAATATGCAATGATGTAAAAATTAGATAAGCTTCAAAATAATACACTAGACTCTCGATTATCCGGGCAAATCCTGGAGAAGACAGACATGGATAACTGGAAAAAGCGGATAATTCAAATTTCTAAATATGTGATCTCAAATATAATATCATATTTGCAATACAATGTTTTATTTTATTATGTTAATACTTATTATTTATTAAGAAAAACGTTCATAGTTAAGTAGACAAATTATTACATCATTATGTTCAAATCCTCTTTGTTCAGTGTAATCTAGTAATGTTTCAACATAATTTAATGCCGTTTTATAACTAATGTAATCAATGGTATCTTCTTCACTGGTAATGTTACTATTATTTTCTTCCTTTTAAGAAACAAAAAAATGGATATCTACATCATCCATTCATTCAAAACCTGGAAATTCAAGACCTTATCCATATTTTAAAAACATTTTAAAATTTCCAATAATCTATATATTTCAGTTATATCATTTCATTTTCTTCAGAATGCATTAATCTTTTTCTATGATCGAACAAGTATTTCTGGCTTTACTTTTGACCAAGATTATGTTATTCCGCGTATAGCATCCAATATCGTAATTTTTCCCAGAAAATGATCAAGTCGTTGTCTTTTTAAGCGAGAGTTTTAAGAAGACTGTGACGATAGATACATTGTATTGATACTATGACGCCTTGGTTTATGGGCTGGTTTAAAGATGTTACATTAGGTGGCAAAAATTTTGCAACCATAAGTCCATTGTTTTCAATATGCTTTCGTTCGGATGAGAATGGGCATAATAATACTGCTTTCTGTGACAATTTTTTAAAATTTTGCATCTCTGGAACCCATTTCTTTTTGAACCAATCTTCAATAATCTCCCTGTCTATCTATGCCCATTTCTAGCTATGATAATCGACAGGAAGATTTTTAACATAAACACGCAATTACAATTATTTTAACATAAACACGTTTTGTCGCCAAACGAACTGATTCAGGTATGAATTGAAATGACGTTTGTGTCTTAACGCCTCCCGGCATAGTCCACCGAAGATCGAACGCAAGTACATAACAAATCGACGGTTGTTATGCTTTGTTTTCCTTAGCAATCGCCAGATCAATATGCGCGAAAATGGTGCATCTGCTAAACGTCTCGCATAACAAATTGCGCACACAAAAAATACTTGTACTATGCCTATGTTATTTGCACAAATGCAAACAATAAATTGACAAAGTTTTATTGCAATAGGATAAACGATATGGAAGCGCATAAAATACGAACAAACAAACATTGATTTTTATATATTAGATTTGGAGGCATTATCTATTTTTTTTATTTTCGTTGAATTATTTTGCGGCTTATTGATGATTTATTATTTATGTAAACTTGTGTAATACTTAGAGTAAAATGAATATTTCTCGTAAATATGCAATGATGTGAATATTAGATAAGCTTCAAAATAATAGATTTATGTATTTGTAATATATTGGTGTCACTGTTTGGGTTATATTATATTGCTATTTTTCTGCAATAAATAAATATTTTTTATTGATATTGCAGCATCAACGATTGAACTGAATGAACTGGCGGTCTGTTTTACTATAGATATTATATCGGATGCTGTATTCGGACTCAATGGGCAAGCAATCAACGATTCCCAAGGAGATCACCTGAGAAAATTGGCTTCAGATGTATTAATTTTATAAAATTATTTCATTAATTTATTTACAATTTTCTAGAAGCTTTAATAAATTTCAGATGTTCGATTCATCATTATTGCAATGTCTTCGAATCAATCTTTCGTTTCTGGCTCCGGAACTGTTGAATCTCTTTAACATATCTTTGATACCCAATTCTTTGTATAACGTCATGAGGGAAACCACTTTCAAAGCTTTGTCTTTGAGAAGTAACAGCCAAAAAAGAAATGGTGATTACATAGATGCATTACTGGAGCTCAGAGAAAAAGGTCCTTGGGAAGGCGACAATGGAGAAATAATAGGTATGGCACAATATTGACGTAGGCCATTCAATGCATACGTATTGCACATATTTGCATCCAAGATGATAAAGATCACGTGTGAATGTGCCATCTGCCATGATATTGCAATATCGCAATTACTATTTTGCATACGAAACGTACTTTGTCTCAATGATATATTCTTATGATTGATTATATACATTGATGCATTTTAGTGCCTGATGATGATAATATGGTCGCCCAAGTTTTCATGTTTTTCACTGCTGGATTTGAAACGGCAGCCAGTGGAGTAACCCACTGTCTGTATGAGCTGGCGAAAAATCAGGACATACAGGAAAAAATAAGGGCTGAAATAACAGACGTCATTGAAAAACACGATGGAATATTTTCATATGAAGTACTCAATGATTTGACTTATTTGAATAAATTCATTCAAGGTAAGCCTAAAGATTACGATGTAAAAATATCGAATGTTTTATACGAACATTTTAATGATTCATCATCGACAGTAAAGTATATCATAGTTTAAAGCAGCGAGTTGTCATGAAAATATTACAAAGATGTGTTCTGCTCATATTTTAAATCAATAGTTTTTGAATTAGTAGCACTTGATTTGGGAACATCTCTTCTATTTTTAATTAACAATGCATCGAATTTATAAAATAGATATGATTCTTATCTTATTTATAGAGTCTTTAAGAAAAAATCCTCCGTTTCCTTTCATCGATCGAGAGTGCTTGGCCGATTATACGATTCCGGGAACAAACATCGTCATAGAAAAGGGGACCAAAGTTATGATACCGATGTTGGTGAGTCAAATAAGACGTGTTTCGGCGAAAAGCCGATAAATAAACACATCGTCCTGCATATTTTTATTTCTCGCAGGGCTTACAACGGGACAAGAAATTCTATGAAGATCCTGATTCGATAATTCCTGAGAGATTTGACGATGCGAATTCCGCGAAGGAAAAACCGTATTTTCCATTCGGGATGGGACCGAGGACATGCCTTGGTATGTACATTTAGCAGAGTGATCACAATATCATTGATTTCACTTAAATTTGATTTTGTTTTAAATTGAAGGTATGAGATTTGCGCTACAGTTGATTAAGGTATGCATGGTGAGCTCATTGCGAAATCATAGGATATCAACCACTAAAAATACGCCAACAACTTTAAAAATGTGCGCAAGACGATTTGGTAACACCCCTGATGAAGACATCGAACTTAAAATTACTAAATTAAATGAATCTTAATTATTATCCTTAGAAAATAATCGATATCAATCAAAATATTCTTCTATATGACTAATTTCATTAATATTCAGCGTGTAATGTAAAAATAATGTATATAATCAATATTCTGACATGTAACTTATTATGTATCATTTATCAATGATAATTACAATGTTTCACACAATAACCATGATATATTTTGTCCCATCTTTGTAATTGCTGATTGATTAGAATTTGCATTTTTCAAAAAGGGTTCGATGTATGTTAAGCAAAAAATTACTATTTGTAAATAAATATCTTTAATTGAAATTTTAAGGCTATGTCGACTATCAGCAAGCAATCGGACATTTCATATGAAAACATGTGATATACACATGTACATTGTAATTTTATTGACATTGTTATTAAAATAACAATACATGTCGGTTTCGTAATTTAATTTTGGACGCTGTATAAATTTATATGCAAAATGTCATTATTTCAAATTCAATTTAGATTATCTCCGGTGTATATGTTTGGAAGGCGGAAATTAAATTGGTCTACGTGGTGAAATTTTAACTTTATTTTCTTCTGCTGTATGTGCGGGTTGCTTTAATTAAGGGATGAATTTATTGTTCGAGCGCTAGATATGGATTTAAATCACAAATTTTATATATCTACATTCGTTGTTAATACATTTTGGTTGATCCAATACATCTGGATGTACACAGATTCTTGAAATTGAAATTATTTAAATAGATGGTTGTATTCATGCGATACGTTTTTCGTTTGGACGAAAATAAAATCGAGGACAAAGCTGTGTTATTATTTTATTAAAGGAAGATTATTATCCGACTATCCATCCCTTTTGGGTCGTAACTTATATTGCATGCCGACGTAGGGTATCAAGATCGTACGAAATCTCCCTTATTTTTCATTAAGTCCAAATATAAGTACAGAGCATACGAAAAGTGCTTATATTTCATGATATAAATGATCGTGCACGTTTTATGCCAAAATATATGTTTTGTATTAAATGAAGAATGAATTTGGGCTCATGGCCGTAACAACAGCTCTAAAAGCTCGAGATGAAATCTCATTTGATTTGTAGATATTTACGCATATTTTCAACTGAAAGTTGTATCGAAGCAATGCTGTTTTATATGGAAATATTTTAATGTTAAGATCAGCGATTTTATCTCGGTTTGCAATGCAAATATTATCTCGAATATGACGTGAAATGCATTCAAGATTTTATTACGCAATTATACAAATAATGAAATCTCTGCATTCTAATGTTGTTGCATTTGTAATATGTGTTCATACTTAATAATAAACTAATATTCTTTATAGAATGGGATATTGGCATGTGACATGTTAACTTGCACTTTGCAATCGTAAATTCGATAACATTATGTTGCATAAAATTGTATTTGTTTGTCCAAATTAAAAGTCAAATCGTTTATATATTAGGAGGACCCATAAGTAATCAATTATTTCGAAATAAAACGAAAAACAATGTTACAATTTTATTTTAATGCTTTGCCATCTTTCAGGCAAAGTTTCAATCTCTCTTTTATGAAAAGAGGCTCACTTTGACGAAAAATAGTTATTTAGATGAATTTCAACTTCATTTACATTTCAAAACGTCTGATTTTTAACCGAGTGCCTAGAACTTTGAATAAATAATAATCAGACGGCGCAATATTTGGCGAATATGGCGGATGAGGTAGCAGTTCCCAATTGAGTTCGCAAAAACGGATCAACTTCATACTAAGAGAGAAGCACAGATTATACGCTGTAAATCAAGCACCATCTGAGTCAATTCACGGAGAAGCCAAATTCCTTATTTGTGCAATTTTCCTATGCAATGAAGATGATCCCTAACTGTAGACGATGGATAGCCAATTTTCAAAGATAATCGATTGATTGATTGCGATCTGATTCCACCATCGATTTCAGGATATCATCATCTAATTTTAGGGGTTGTCCTTTTTGAGCGATATTCTTAATATCCCTATTAGTATTTTTAGACTGTTTAAACTACCGATTACACTTGTTTAGTTTTAGAATATTAAGTATCAGTGATTTTTTTCAGTGCTTCGTTTGCCTTCATTCCTCGGTCGAACAAAAACAGCATAAAATGGCACAAATCTTTTCCATGATAGATTTTCGTTCTGTTTTTCACAGAAAAAATAAATTTACAATCATAGCAAAAATTATGTGTTTACTGGACTGTATCTCAACACAAACTTACTGTGAATGAGCTCATCGAAGAAATTTTGAATACTTTTCGGTCCTCCTAATCTAATATTCTTAGCTGAAGCGATGCAAATTACAATAAAAAAAAGTAATTGCGTCATCGATCTACTTTCAAAGCTGCAAAAATGTCAGTCGATTGTTGATTATATGATTATAAAATAGCGCCATGTTGGATAAATACGGAAGATGACTTAAAACCTCTCTATATAATTGTTGGATATTTTAAGTCAAGATGAAATATGACTCCTTTTCTTTTAATCAAATTTGGGAATTTTCCTTTGAGGTTCTGGATGAGCCTTTCTAATTGATTATGGTACAGTTTCGTTTAACACATTTTAGCATTTTTTTTAATATTAAGCTGTACTTAGAGGTTGGATTAAGATTTAGCCTTGCGAGACAGTCTTGTAGACATTGTATAATGTTTAAAATGAACATAAACTATCATCTTTTTGTCTCCAGATACAATCTGATGAGGAAATGGATGGATTTTCTGTATGCATAATAAGGCATTACGTGTATTCATCAGTTATTTATTCTATGTTAGTCGTGAATAATTCATGTGTTGTTCAAACACCTATTCTGTTCACTATGGAAATTATTATTATATAGCTTACTGTAGTTTCAAGAGCTCTATATCATTCTGTAATGGGCTTGCATGAATTTGATTAAACTAGTAATGTGCGTAAATTATTTAAATTTAAGATTTTTCCATGTTTCTATTTCCTGTTGCAAATTTCAGTTTAGTTTAGTGTTAGTATGAAAATACAGGTTTATATGATACAATACAAAACGTATCAACACGTCAAGTACACAATATCTGATTGTACGACGTCTATATATCGCTACGCCGCACTTTTGGCGAAATTTCTCGCAAAAATACAATATAAAGACGTTATACCACCATATTGTGTGTGTGTGTGTCTACATATAGCATAAAATAACCAAATTCCAAATTTAAAAAAATACATTTTTTTGGAGAATGTATTTTAAAAGTCAAAATATTGGAAGAATGCAAAAAACTAAATCAATTTTTTCAAAATTTTAAACTAGAATAAAGGGCGTTGTCGTATTATCAGCGATTAGTTTTGATGATTTATTTCCTATTTTATCCAAAATATCTCGATACGTACTCTTTATGAAATTAAAAAAAGAAAAGAAATGCTTCAAAAAAAAAACCGCATAACTTCGAAATCGCACAAAAAAAGTCGCACAAAAATAAGTTTGAGTATACATAGTTTTGGACGCTTCAGTCGTCTTCTCGCCATAAAAAATCAATGCCTAATACGAAAGATGGGTTTCCCTCGATGATTTCGAGCTTGGACATTTTGCCTCGCATTTAAATTATATTCGGATGTGTGCAAATACAGAAGTGCATACATCCGATGTGGATTCGCATTCAAACGAACGTTTTCCAAACATTTCATTCCAATTTATATTGAATTCAGTTTGCGGTGCGATTGAATCAAAATAAAAATTTGTAGCAGTCGCGATTCAACCGAATCTCATTCAATCAACGACGAATGTTTATATGCATTTTCCATTTATTTCATTCCATCGCAAAAATATAACAGCTGGAATTCAACTCTGAGCAAACATAGTCCCTGTAGTGTGGGCACTGTTTAATTATTTATAAAATTGAGCCAATTTATTTCTGTTGCCAAAGGATAAAACATTGGTGGCTGTAATCATCTAATAACACACTTATGATATCACATTTAACATGCTGCTACCTTATCTGTATATTTATTTTGGTAAAACACTCTTATTTTGATATATTATATTTATACGTAATTCAGAGGTGATTTTTAGTTCAAAAATAGTAAGTAATAAATGTATTATGTGGTAGTATTTACAAAATATTGAATAACACTTATTACAGAGGTATGTTCAGACAAAGGTATTTAAGCTGAATCACCATAGAGCTATCTACACATATATGTTTTTATTGAACTAAATTAATAAATCTATGGGTTTGCTTTGGTACTTTTTAATATCAGGCTGCAAATACAACTACTCGTAGCTCAAATGTTATAAAGCAGAAATAATGTAAACAGAATATGAAGTCTGTATGTGTCGATATAAAAAAATACAGTTATGCAAATGTAAAATTTTGCATATGAAAAAACTGAAAATAGTGCAGCAAAAAATCACGAACAATGATCGTGGAATTGAAAGTTTGACGTGCCTCGATTTAATAATTAAAATCCACTTTCAAAATAAAAGGTAACATCCATTTGCATTCGGTGGCGCAAAAAATCATTGACTCGACCGGCCTATGTATATATAAGTTGGAAAAATTGTATTTTATTAAAGTAAATCATTTTCAACTTAACTTAATTAACGTTTTATAAATCGTCATTGTAGATTTTAAAAAAGCTCAATTTTCAAATATTTTGGAGGTTTTTATTGTATTCCCTTATTGACAGGAAATCTCCAAATACAACTTTTCTAATGAAAATTGTCTTCCATATATGGCTAAATTACGATGACAGATACGTCTTCCACGTCTATGGATAGTACCCGAAAGTCGTACATGCATAACCTGACGGGAATGTGTTAATATTAGATAAAACAACTCGGGTTGCTGTCGAGTGAATACGTCAAAGTCGGTTGAAGCTCTGTTGTTTGTCTTAATTTTTCAACAAAAAAAATATTTTTTAGCTATAGTGAAAATGTCTAAGCCAGAAATTGATGAGACCCATTTGCGATCTTGTTTACTGTTTTTATTCGACAAAGGATTAAAAGCAAAAGAAGCTACCCAGAGCATCTGTGATACATATGGCAACATATTGAATATTCGAAAATGCCATAGATGGTTCAAAAAATTCATCAAAACGACCTCCAATAATCGATGATGACGCCTTAAATTCTCTGGTAGAATCTGATCCTCGAAAAACAATAAAGGAATTATCGCTAGACATCGACTGTTCCTGGTCGATAGTAAAAGAACATTTGAAAAGACTCGGGAATAAACATAGACAGGGAATTTGGGTACCGCACGAGCTGTCATCAAC
The DNA here is from genome assembly GCA_008973525.1 of Stenopsyche tienmushanensis. Lineage (NCBI taxonomy): Eukaryota > Metazoa > Arthropoda > Insecta > Trichoptera > Stenopsychidae > Stenopsyche > Stenopsyche tienmushanensis. Next base: position 23,252 of record WACJ01000278.1, on the reverse strand, counting down.
GGTCTTGGAACAACGGATAATCATTTGTTCATCGCTATTGTCCAGATATGAAACCGATCCATTTTTAAGAAGGATCATTACTGGGCATGAGAAGTGGGTTCTCTACAAAAGCCCGAGAAAGAAAAACAGTGACTTTTTTGAAATCAAATACCTGTTTTTACCCCTCGACCGTCATTATCCTTGTAAAAGGTCCTCCTTTGTGTTTGGTGAGATTTTTTTGGTGTAATTCACTACGAATTATTAAAACCTGGCCAAAGTGTCACAGCAGAGCTATACTGTGCACAATTAGATAGATTAAAAGCAGAAATGCTCAAAAAGCGATCAGTACTAGTTAACAACCGAAGAAGAATATTACAGTATGATAATGCAAGACCACAAGCAGTAAGGATTACGCAGAACAAAATAAAGGAGGTGGATTTGGAAATGCTGCAACATTCAACATATTATCCTGACATTGCACTTTCAGGCTTTTTACTACTGTAAAAATTCACTTTTGTGGAACAAGTGAAAAATCATTCGGACTTTCGGAAAGTCTAGCTTTTAGCCTAGTCCTAAATCTTCACTGAGTAGCTTTTAATTCATTTTATCGAGAGTTCTACTGAAAAATAATAGATCTGCATCTTTTTTTAGACAGATCAAATACAAATTTGTCTTAACATATAGTGATTTTAAAAGCTATATAAGCATTGAAATGAAGTTGTAAATTTTATAAAGCAAGCTATGCATTAAGATACGATGCCATATTACTTTCTTTAACACTACATTTACCAGACTAGTCATTTTGACTGGTCGTGCAATTTTAGTTCAAAATTCCTACTGCATGTAACATTTGTGTTCCGAAATGATGTTATGACTTTTGTAGCTATAAGTAGAGAATACATTTTATGAACTTAATATTACTTTATATATATTCATAACAAATATGTTTTTTGTCATTTTTTAAGAGTGAATAAAGACTGATAGCCTCAATAAGCATTCTTTCTTGTACACCAGTCATTCTGACTGGTTTTGATAGAAATAGGTATATTTAAATAGCTTGTAAATCTTGTGTTAATATCGAGGTAGATGCATTGTTAAATGCACTTCTTATTTGTATATTGGATTAATTGAATCCAAAATTTAAACTAGCATCTATTGAAAAATTAAAATAGGATGTCCATCTAGGATTTGTTGCATTATAATATGGGGATAATCGATAGTGAGCATCCTGTATCGCGGAGAGCTATTTAGGCTGAGTATTATGTTAAGTAGGTGTCACGGTGCTTATTTTCGTGGGGTTTGAGTGAGCAAACTTTGTCGTTGCTTCGACCACAACTGTTAAAGTTTTGTCAGATCACATTAATGTACGGTTACAAGTTTACTAAGCACCAATCATTAATCATCTGAAAGTGAAGTTTTACCGCTATTGCTAAAATTTCGGCCCTGCGAACGAATGCCAAACTAAGAAACTCATATTTGCGGAAATTACGCAGCAACAATGTCATAAGACAATATTAATAGCGTTTAGTTAACCACTTTCTGCAACTATATATGATTGGTCGTTTTGAAGATATGCGAAGACCTACAAAGATTGTGAGAAGATGTATTGTGAGATTCTGTCAACCAAAGGATATTTATTATAAATTGCATTGGGGTTAAATTTGACCCGTTTAAGATTTCGTTTTTTCCGCTATTGTTTCAATGTGTTCTATGTTGAGTGTGAATTGATAGATGATAGGAAAAAAGATATTCAGTATATATTTTACCTGTACACTAAATAGAAAATATCTAATTGTAGTTTAACGTCTATATATCGCCACGCCGCACTTTTGGCGGAAATTTCTAACCAAGATATAATGCCTCTTTGCACTCCAACGTTTTGCACTCAGTTGGTCATTTTTTTACTCCTTGTGTTCAGATAGTAATTTTTATATGATTCTATACAATATTCTCAATTCGGTGAAATTTTATCAATAGGTTGTATTAAATTTTTTATTATTTTGCATATGAAATAAACTAAAAGTGCATAGTATTGTCGATGTCCATGTTCGAATACTGGGCGAATTCATCGAACGTATCCAACAAATTTCGTTTCTGGATATGCGCCAAAAACCTTCCCGGAAATATGAAACAGGAGTATCAAAAAACAGTTTTAAATAATCGGCCATGCCGTAGATTTCTATTAAGTCGTTTCAGAAGCAAATGAGTTTTGAAGCCAAAAGTCAATGGTACGGCCCCTGTAATATTCGGCCGGTAAAATAGAGGGAAACGCTGGACAGTATCGGGTCTGGGCATTGCAAATTGTCTGTCAAAAAGCCGAAAGCCCGTTACTCGGATAGAGTTGCACGTATAATGCAATTTGAGGATGATGCATCGTTGGCTCTAATTATCCGCAATATTTACATACCAATTGCATGCACGTTATAAGCACGTTGCAAGTATTGTCTGTATCAGACAATAATCGGTTTAATCTATTATATTTCATTATTACATAAGAAAAGAACATCAAATTAGCGTGTGTATGCGGTTACGTAAATTATTTTCATCAGGCTTGAACAGGCGTGATACATGTTTATGAATAATGTAATACAATATGAATGCATATTGTTCAATCGTAGCGAAAATATAAAAATATAATTTGGGACTGTAAAATCATATTACCCTTTATTCTAACTGATTTTTTTTAAACAGTCGTCATTTTGTGAATTATACTGCTGGAAAGAGAAAATCTACACATAACAATGATGACATTGACACTGGGTATACTATTTGTCCCGAAGAAGAGAGCGATTTTGAGTCAAATCGAAAACTTTTTTGTGCGATTTTGGGTATATTTTATATAGCTGTTTCAAAGCTATGCGGTTTTTAATCTTCATGGAATGCATCTTCACTTTTTCTATGTCATAGCTAATCATAGCTTTTTTTGTGCGATTTTCCACGGAATGCATCTACCGCACAAAAAAAGGTTTAAGGCGTCTTCTCACTTTACAAATTTAAAAAAATCGATTTTTATTTTATTTTAAATTTTAAAAGTATATATCTTCATAAATGTTATATCGAAATTTCATAAAGATCGGACGAGTTTAACTACATTTTTGGGCGACCGTTAGGTGACTACATAAGAGCACCCGGCTGCATATGTATTGTTCAGACTCATGGTGCAAATACAAGAAAGTGGTGAAAAACAATCAGATAGAAACATTTAAACATCCTTCTGCTCTAGCTGAGGATGTTCATGAGGTTTTGAAACCGATTTATGAAGATCTTCGGAGGAAATACCCAAAATAACAACGAGTGTTTCAACAGCTGTGTCTGAGCAATTTTTCTGCAACCAAAACTTTAAACGCGTTTATCTCAAAACAAGGTTTTTCGGTGGCTTGTTGATGAAATTTCGGAAACTATCCAGCCGATTGCCATTAAATTTGAGTGACATATTCTTCATAGTTATGGCTATAGCGCATATTATCAGATTTTTGAAATTTTGATTTTAAGTAATTTATTTTAACAAAAAACTGCAAAAAAAACGCGTTTTTTTTTACTTTTTCGTAAAACGTGCGCCATTTTGTTATTTTCGCAAATATCAAAAATATGATAATATGCGCTATAGCCACTGATATACTGAATCTAAAACTGTTTTATTTTTTTGTTTCAAATGACCCATCTCGGAGATACCATCAACAAGTCACGAACATAACATTTCTACACGGGTTTTTCGATGCTACTGTTTTATTTTAATAATTGTTCAAAATAATAAAAATAAAATTGTTTCATTTACTTGAAAGATGTGTTTATTACATAAGATCCATTTTATCTCATAATTTTTAGCGAAAATCCTCGAAAAAAAATCGTGAAAATAGCCTATTTTTGAGGCGCCTAAAGTGAGAAGACGCCTCAAGTAAATGGTTGTTTGCCAGTATAACTAGGTGAGTTTATCACGAGTTTGGACTGCTTTATGCGGCCACAGATTATCATGCAGAAGAAGAACTCAAGCTTTTCTTTTCTTTTCAGCAGACTGTTGAGTTTTTGCCTTGATCGGCGCCTTCTTTCCAGATTTTCTCCATATTCGATTTATTGTTTTCTGGAGTGGTGGAGTAACATGCGCAACTGGTTTTCGGAACAGCTTCTTTCTTTCTTTAGTGACGGGATTAAGATCTAGAATTAATGTATTTCTAATAAAGCAAACAATATAGAAAGATAAGATATTCCATCTGTATTTATATATATATATATCATTAATAAATTTGCACAGCAAAATTCCTGGTTATATTTGAATGACCCTCGTATAGCATTTCTATAGCATCAAATTTCTTCAGGATGCCATACTCGTTTATATCCATTAATATTTTAAGCCAATGGACGAACTAAACGAATTCTGCCGAATTCCTACTACCATATGATATGTATATTTAAGTAGATCCATCGAGCGCGCTTCGATTGTACATTATTCCGTTTGCGCTCTTTGATGTGCGCTTGAAGAGCGAGATCTTCGATCATCAATATTTTATAAAGGCATAAAGTATTTTTAGAGCCCTCCAAGACTTTTATTACTTCATCAATCGCGATTTTCATTTATCTGGGCGAGCATCGAATGGCAATGCGCAAAGCGTTTCTTCGCAATGTATGTCGAGTTTCCGAAGCCCCCCCAAAGGGAAAACATTTGGACAAAAAAATATACTGAGGAGGCGAAATGCAATTAAGCTTAATTCGTTTGATCGCGATAAGGAAGGCGGAATTTATTTGTTTAATGGGTTGTTGATTTCTTAATTAATGACCGGATATTACATGGCTACAAAAACAGGAAGCTGCCCAATAATGGGATGCTCGAGAGGTTTTCCCCGTCTGATATAAAATTTTGAGGCTTTCATCGATCGCAATTAGTGAAGTTCAATGATATTTATGTTATGTTTCGGCCAAGTTCAACATGTATGAATTTTCAATGGTTCTCTAATTTCGCTCCACGTCGAGGATTTTAGACTGCATCTTCATTTTGTAGTCATTAATGCACCTTGGAAAGCACAAATGTTGCAATCGCCTAACAAAAGACCTTTGTTCTGGTCTTTGGTCTGGAATTGTACTCTGAATATATGATTAATGTGGTTCAGGGTTGAAAAGCGTTCCCATTGTAAACCTATAATAACCGGAACATGCGCCAGACACTTGGGTTCGTAGCAATGCCTCTGTAAGGGCTCAAAGCAGTCTATTGTAATGGAGAATCGTAGGGTCATCACATATTCGAAGATTAAATTCACCCTCTGACAGATGTTTGACACGAACTAATTAATGATGACATGTCTATGACTTAATAACAACCCTAATTAATTAGACTCAATGATATTCAAGCAAATTTATGGCTTAAAAGTCTGGCAAAAAATATATACAACAGATTTCGCTTAAGAATAATATCAGGGTCTGCAGCCACCCTCAATATTATTTATTTGGGGCACATAAGGCTTTCGTATATTTCTATTCAGAAGTCATCCATTAATCATGGGGGTGTTTCTGCTGCGTCGTTGGAGTAATTAGTACGGATTGGTGATGCTGTGACAGCTAACTATAAGACGTGACATAATTATCAATGGATGTGATTCAGACTCGTAGCCACGCAACCTAAAATCATTGCTTTAATGAGGCATATTGTTTAGAGATCTGTATGGTCATATATAAATTATAATATAGACAGCCCTGTATGCCTTTGATGAAATTCATATATACATCAAAAACATATTTTTACTATCGCAAAAGTTCATAAAATGAACCCGGGGTAGATGGTAGATATATGATGCAGGGAGGATTATGTTTAAAAAATCTGATGCAGATAGAAAGGGATTTCAATTTTAAAATACTCAGCCTGTTAGCCATTGGCTATGAAGTCTAATGGTAGAAAGCGCACTATGCTAAATAGAGAATTATAAACTAACATCTCTCCATATTTGAGCTGCTTAAACTGTGGGAATTTTGATATTCTTAACAATATGAAAATTCAGATACATTATGGTTTAAATTTAATTATTTAAATTAATTTTAATGTCACGCAACATCAAGTTGTAGTATTTGTAAATAACGAGGATAATATAGTCCATTTTATATCAGATTGTAGAAGAGACGCCGAAATAGATGTTTTATTCAAGATCAGCAAAATGTCTTTAAGTTTTCAAATAATTTGAAATCCGATGTTGATGATGATGCTGAATAAGACGTCTTCTCTCGACCAAAACTCACAAATCATGCAATAATAAGTATATTAATTTAAAATTATTCATAAGTGTATTGGTTGATAAATCAATAATCGATATAATGTAGGGACAATACAATAATCTCTCGATTTATCGGTCTGTTGTCGATGAAAAAAGCTTTTATTTTTTCGTCATGATATTATATTATTGTGAGCAAACTATTGATTTATCCACACTAAAAAAATATCGTTGTTCTATCTTTTTATTGTGCCATATTCGTAAATCGAACGTAGGCTTTATAAGAGATTCTTTTTGGAGATATGGGAATTTTGGGGCGTTATCCCATTGCTTTCCACATGAGGTCGAACTAAGATGGGGTTTTAAAAATAAATATGTCTCTGGACACGACAGAATCCATGAGCGAGATACGAAATAACTGTTATTTTTATAATTATTTTTGCAAATCGAATGCATGAATATTTTTTCGTTTTGATTTTTTGATTCCATTGTATTTACAGCATAAAATAATATTTCATTCAAATTATTCATGACTTTTTTGGCATAGGGTGCGGCAGGGAAACTACCTTATTTTAAAAATGATTAACACAAATAATATAGGTGATATCAGTTTAGATCTTTTTTTAGTTATATAATTGGTCGATAAATTACAATATCAGGTTCAATGATAAAATTTGATATGTTTATCAGATTTAAATGTTTCTAATTAAGTGTGACATAATTTAAAATTTATTCGCATTTGTATATATTAGAAATGCCATTTCCTAGCCACAGTGCAAAGGGTTCATCCCTGTTCTTAGTAAATCCACAGTTATCTTGTAATATTCAGATAATCTTGCCTCCGATAAATTAAGTCCACGATATAATCAACCTGTTTGCTTTTATGATTCGCAGATGATTCGGATAAGTTTTCAGTCCATTGGACCTCATCTACTAGTGATCAACGATAATTAATTTCCTTGATAAACTATATAAGGATACAAAATGTATTAAAGGGATAGAAAGTTATCAATTTGTTTTTGTTCATATTTTATATCAATTTTTCTATTGTTTGGGCTATTTTTTGGGCCTTTAAAATATGTATCAAAATGACTTTTTATCTTACTAATACTATTAGATAATACTAAGATTAGATAGACTAATACTACTACACTACTTAAAGACAAATATTTAATCATAATAAATCATAATACAATATTTTTAGCTCGTAGGTACGCGCATCACAGCTTAAAAAAACTACTGCTATGTTTACATATTTCTATACAGTGAGATGTCTTAATTTTTTTTTCCAAATCTTTCTAGAAACTACTCACTAGTTAAAAAACTACGCCTGCCTCTCATCTTAGCATGAAAGGCCTCGACATGAAAGCCTATTAGTCTGAGAGGCCTCGAGAGAGACGGGGGTATCTGCGCCTCAGTATCGATAGGGCTCCGCAGCCTCGATACGGACTCGCAGTGTACGACAGAAATCTTTTTTTTTTATCTCCATAGAGGGGGCTCTTTATTTTCAACTGCGCATCTTACAACACCGAAAAGAGGGATACTCAAAAAGAGAGGGAAACAATTACACCATGGAGATCTTTAATATTTAAGTTTATTTACCATGATGATACGGCGATAATCACGAGGAAGAGGCTCCCAGATTCCACACCACAATTAAATACGATCAGTTCGCAAGGCTCCCTTGAAATAATATAATGTGTTTGTCTTGCAATCCTCAAGATCTATCCCCATCAAATCTGGGCAACCCCGGCGAGTGCAAAGTCCGAATCAAAAAACAATATTTAAAGGGAGAAATTACAATTATTTTTACAAAATTCAACACGTTTTATTAAGCCACTATATCAACACAAGATTGACTGACTCTCATTTTTGGTTAAATTATATATAAGTACCTACAAAATTTTATTATTGTTGAGGATGATTATACAGATTGCACATGCTATTATGTGTTTCCTGAATCGTGTCTCGATATAAATTGATTTTCTGTATTTTTTGATATATTTTAATATTTTTGTTTGAGAATCTTTCATAGATGAGCTAAAGAATTGAAAAAATGCAGACTGACGGTGGGGGATTATACGGAAGAATAAAGAAAAAATCTATGTCAAGTTATAATTGTCCCCGGCCATAAAGCTGTCGGGAAGCCGGAAGTGGTGGCTGAGATTTAATCTCAGAGGAATGGAAGTAATTGGGATTGCTGAGCCCAGCTTTACACCGCGGCGGCTGGAAAATTTGCAAAGTAAAAAGAAAATTTACGACATATTGAAATATTTTTAATCTAAAATTATAGAAAGGCCATTCTTGACGTGTTCAAATTTAATTACACCCATCGCGTGCATCCTGCGGCATAAATGTTTGCAGTGCTTTATTGCTCGTCTCATGTATTTATTGCGCATCAAACGTAACATATAGAAGATGTCGTGTTCGCTTCGTGTCTTATTTTTGTCCTCACCTGATTGAAACATAAAAATATATACAGGGGAGGCATAAAAATGGCCATAAAGTTATCGTTCTTGTAAGGACCGTTCCATTAGCAGTTACCGGCTCGATACGCCATATTTATGCTCCTCGTGGAAGCTGAGGGTCCCCTCAAAGCAGAATGGCCAATGGCTCGAAAAAACGAAAATATAAAAAAACAAAAAGACGTTAAACTTCCCCAGGCTCAAACGACATATTGAACGCGATCAGATATTTTAAGGGCGCACTACAATGCAGTAAATACGGGGGCGAACTGAGAGATTTAATGGCCGCAGCTCGTGACGCTATGCTTTCGTCCGTTTGTTTAAAACTAAAATATGGCGTTTCGCTAACGACATTTTTATAGCATTTCTCTGCATTACATACAAATTTCTGACCGAACTCAATTCGGAGCTTAAAACAGGAGCGTAATTGTGCGGATATCCGCATTTGAAAATATAATAAAGAAATTCGATCTTTCATTTTTATCGAGACCCGAAGCCGATAACTTTGCGGCCATTTTTATTTAGCACCATCGTTTATTTTTACGATTCAATAAAGGTCTGAGTAAAAAACAAATTTTAATAAAAAGTGCTTTGTAAAATAATAAATCAAATTGCTCGCGAATATTGGGAAAATTTTGCTTCGTTTAAAATTGTACAAGAGTCAAATATTCACGTAAATAGTTCTAGGCTTATATTAAATATCGGAGTTTTTAATCTGTGGAACCCAAACCTCCCCAGGGAAGATATGAACAAGGGGAGTTGTGGGTTGCCATTCAACTCTAAATTGTGCCCATACGAAATTCCAGAATCATGGGAAGCGTGGGTGATGTGACAGCAAAATGTTAAAAAGCATTGTTATTCACAACATAGTGCTGATTTGATTATAGTGAAATTCGTTATTGTATATTGTACATTTGTGTTTTGAAATTTATTATCTTATATAAAAAAAGTAGTTTTTAAAATTGAAACCTTTCCTTCAACATTAGTGCAATGCTTAAAACATTAGTGAATTTTTACATAACTCAAACAAGGTTGTTTAAAATTAAATCTAGATACTAGAGCGTAACTCCTATATATGTGCTTGTTTATTAATTCATTTTCTCTCTAAAGCCGTTTATTTGCTTATCTGTGAGGGTTTTCGCAATTTGGATATTGTTGTATTCCAGGTAAAACTGACTAACTGACACATTTAATTTATTTCCAGTAAAGTTGTTTGCCTTTTTGGATTGTCAGTTTGGTGTTTCGCAATGCTGTTAGTATAATTAAATCGATCAATAGCATAATGCTTAACATTTTCGTTTAATTTCAATTATTTAAGCTCGTAAGTAATGTAAAACTATCAATATTTGATGAAAAGTGTGCTATTATCAGTAGGTTTTAATCGAATTTTTAGAACTACTTGTAATTTTGAAACAATTTATGGTACATGTAACAATTTTTGGACTAGATTATAAGATTAAATTCTTTAGTTGAAATTAGTACATCCATGCAAACATTTCACGCTTATAACGAGCAAGCAGTTTTTTGCATTAAGGATAAATCATGTTAAAATTAAAAAATGAACGCCAATTTAAAAAATCTAATGAAAGCATAACATTCCATTTAGTTAACAGAAAAAAGTGCTTAACAGATGAAATAGGCAAATTTATTTTGTAATTATGTATGACATGATAGATTTATGAATAGGAAGCATATTTCTCAAAGTAAGATAAATGGCAATTCAGCTAACATAAATAGATAAATAACATAGGGCTAGATAGAAAATAAAATCAAGAAACGATTATCTTGGAGGGGACATCTTTAATGCTGATTAAGTGGTGCTATTTTAGAAAATTACACCTAATATCACTCTTAATTTTAAGATAGATAAGATTTTTGGTTTAAAATCAAGTAAAAATGTAAAAGAACATTGCAAAATCAAAAATGTTTTTCAAATGCCCTGTAAAAATAAGCGAAATATATCACTCTATTATATAATTTTTATCACCCCAAGACAAAATGACTATATATATACACACATAATGCTTTGGAGCCCCTGCTTTTATGCAGCACATCACTGAATTATACCCTAACTGAATAATTTTGTTATGTGATGGGAACCGTACAATTATCAAAGTTGTCGAAAGGCGCCTAGCCAATGCTTTGAGCGTGTTACTGCAGTCCTTTCATGATGCAAGTTTCGAATTTCCATCAGGCTATATGTCTTGACAAAGGACTCTTTAGTTGTACCAAAACTTTAGGTTCTTGTCTTATAAGCGTTATATTAGATTGGTTGTTTATTTTGCGAACGAAAACAATTTGCAATAATTTAATATAGCCGTATATATTAAACTGCGTCATTTGTCAAAAATTTGTATAGCATTATTTTTTAAGCATTCTCCATACATGTCTGTGACGTAAAAATCATCCCTTAGGGACGTTGAAATATTTTATTATTTTTGTAGTTATAAGATATTAAAGGCGTGTAGTATAAAGCATGATAGCTCGTCTGTCTGCTGAAAGTGGTTCTTTTAATTCCATAGTGAGTTAACTTGCCATAAATTTTTATGAAGGTAAACTTTAATGTAACATTTTAAACCCAAACTTTTTAATTGAGAGAGTTTCTGTCTTAGAATCCATACCAAAGGCTACTTATTTATATATTTACGGTCTATAAGACCTGTTTCTTCAAGGCTTTTTCTTGTAATCCTTGTAGAAAGGCCCCTTTTAAATCAAAATATGCTTGAAATGAATATGCTGTTTTAGCGCATGAAAGACGGATTCCTAATTTTTCATATGTATATTTGACTCAAATCAATTTTCTTTCCGTACGCTTTTTTGTGTATTGTTATGTGAGCTAATATATTGAACCATTTAATTGCATATTTTAATACAGGTAAGTATATTAGGATTTCTCCGCTGGACCTCCAGGAAAAAAGAGGGCTTTGAATTTCGAAGATCCCAAAAATCGTGCAGAGCACGAGCAAAAACTGGGAAGAGCCAATAAAGGCGGGATTAGTTCAGCAAAGGAAGATGAACCCACCGACTTATACCGGTCACAAGTTGGTGGAGGGCCTGGAAACAAGGAGAGATGATCTTCTGCTTGACGCAAGACCTAAATAAAATTTAAAAAAACACTGGCTAAGATAGCAGCATAAATCAGTAAAATAAATAAATATATAGTTTTTATGAGTGGAGGGAAGTCTAAAGTCATTCGCAATCTCATTTGGCGTGAGTCAACTATGTAAGTTAATCTCAAAGGGGATTTCCGTGATATAAAGATCATAGAAGATCCTGTGTACGCATTTATCCTTGAAAATGCCGCAAAAAGCCCTAAAAGAGGGCGCAGTGGTCTGTGTGTACAACCGGTCCGCGTTTCCGACCGCTGACATGACGAATGACCTTGCGAACGGACGCCATACCCAAACATGTCTACAAAACATTAGTATATGTTATAAAAACAGATAGAGTCAATCAGTGTTGATTCATGGAAAGTAGAATGGTCAAGTAAAATAAAAACCATGTGCAACTCTCAATTGGGTCGCTATACTGTTTTGCACCCCCAAGCCCAGTTGCGTCCGTAGCGGGCGCCTGCTTTGCCACCCTCTTGTTATGCCACTGGAATATATTTCAAACGCAGTTCCCTACAAAATAGAGGTTCTTCAATATTCTTAATAGTATTTGTATAAAATATTCACCCATTCATAAATGTAATATAACGTGGAGCTAAAACGAGAAAAAAATTGTGAATAGGACAGAAGAGTCTAGAAATTCTTCTTGTTGAAGTTAATCTTTAAGCCAAGCAGAAAAAGGAATGTCGAGGAGTTGTCTGGACAGTATGCTGAAGAAGCAGCTAGGGTGAGTTATAGTGGGAGCTAGATGAAATCGAAACGAAAGAGTTTTATTTGTGAACCCAGTGAGTCATCCAAGTGAATGTATTGGTTTCTCTATTGAAAATTTAGCGATAATAAAGATTGAATAGCTTTTTGTTATTTTATTGAACAAGGTTTCTTGTAGCACATAGAGTACAGTTTCTGTTTTCTTTGCAAGTTTCAGTGTAAAGACTTATATGACGCTTATAAATTGTCTGTCAAAATCGCTCCTACACTTTTAATTTTATATCTTCTAAGCTATATATCTTATCCTTATGATTTGAAGATGGAAAGGCGGTCCTTTTTGGAAATTAAATCTTTTTAGTTCGATGAATTGAAAACTATCTTTTATATCGTTTTGTCCATGTAATGTTCCATATGTAGTCAATCCATGTGTTTTTTATGATGTTATCTTAAATTTGAACGAATATTAATTGATTTTAATGTTCCATAGGTATCAATTTTAAAGGTGAGAATTTATATAATACACTGGTATATTAGTTCTGAGCTATACACTTCTTCGATGGTACTTCGAAGGGATAGTGTCATATTGGATTTTTCATATACCTGTCAATTTGAAAAGGGCGACAAAGAGTAGTGATTTTCTATTTCCGGCGCTTTGGAAAAGCGGATGTTGGTAGACAAAGGGAGGTGACGTTTGCTACGGGAAACAAAGAAACGTCTGCTGATAAGCGTCATGTACGAAGAATACCCAACGCGTCAATCACCCACCACTCCTTCCACTTCTTTCTACAAAATAACGAGAGATACAGTGACGGCTTGGCTACCTGATTTTTATTTTAAATAATTTGAATTATCATTTTAAAAAAATGTGGGTCAAATTTAATGGAATAAATCACGTGGAAGCTACGATGTTATTTGTCGATTAAATTTGTTTTTGTTGTGTCAATCAAATTGGATGATGATGAATTGGACAGGCTTATTTGATATATAATCATCTAGACTGAATAATTTGGATTGGAATTTTGACATGGAATACATAACTGAAATACGCAAAAAAAAAAAATTGATCCATGCAAAGTTTCTCAAAACATTAATATTTCGAAATTTTCATAGGAAATTTTTTAAGCGATCATTTTTGTATGAAGCGTTCGTTCTGTGTTTGTTTACAGCAAATGTGTATTTACTCATGTGTGTTAAAGATAAAAATTGAATAGTTTTCCTACCCAACGAAACGTGAATTGTTAGATCATGGAGCTTAGGGAATACTTCGGTTCAGTGATAACGCGTTACATCTATCTATTCAATACTGAATTTTTCAACACGTGAAAAGATATCATCCAAGCGTGTTAAAACAAGCAAAATCATAATTCAATGGCGATTAATTTGCAATGGAATTTTATACGGTGCTTTTGATATTTTAGTTTTTAATTTACGACCACCACTTTCAGCCATTCATAAAATATCTCGTTGAAATATGGCGAATGAAATATTTTGACCCTTAAATTACGTGACACGTGGAGGCAATAAGGGTCTATAAAGTGCTTTACGGAAATCTGCATTATTTGTGTACCCTCCACAATTAATTGCAGCGAACCGCAACGACCACAATGTTTGCTAACCGGATCTTCCTCGGAATATGGAATAATAGAGATAAACCTGGGTTCTACTGAACATTTTATGAAGTGGAAACTAGGGATTTAATATCTTTTATTTATATATATATATATTTATTTCCACAATTCATAAAATACAGTGTAGATATTTCTCTAAGTCCTGATATGAATTTCATCTTATTCGTCATGGTTTATCCATCACTGACATGGTATTAACGCTGATCCATCTTGTAGCATAAGTATGTGAATCCTGCTAACTATAAATACCGAAAAAATATATGGAAATATGCAAATGTATACATTAAGCTTTTATACTAACACATTTATTAATATTGAGTTAAAAATTAATCATTTCTTTATATTACGTGTATTGAACCGTTCTTAAAATAATTTATGAATTTATTTTAGTGTATATTTTAAAAAGCATTTGAGTGTTCTTTTTCTGACACCGGTGAATTATGATTATCTTTGGCTTATATACATTTAAAAGAGGATACTTTAGTCACAATATAAATAATTTATTTAAATATAATGCATCAAAAGATTTAAAAAAAGTTATACATTAATTTATGAGTCGGTGTTACAAATAAGCATGACTGTTAAGGCGTCATCTCATTTTGATGGCCCAAAAAATTGCAAATTTTTAACAAATTTTTTTACAGTAAATACAACGTATAATTAAATGAATCTCTTTGAAATTTATTGGGGCACTTTTCAATAATACTAAAAAAAATCTGTATGAGTGTCGCTATTATATAATATATACGAAATATCACTGGTTTGAAAAAAATTTTGGAAAAAAACGATTATTTTTAAATAAGCTTAAATCCTTTTCATTTTCATTATTTCTGCAAATTTGACGGTTCTATGATCTTGATGATTCTATCAATTTTTTTTGGTGTGGTGAATTTTTGTTCCACAAATTAAATTTCTACCTGAATCTTTATAATAAGAGTCCAGGATCTTGCCGACTATATCAATACTTGATAGAGCTAATAGGAATATCTAAATCTAATTGAAAACCTTTAAAAATGTATCAGAAGAAACACCCCCTTTCTTGACTCCGTGCATTCATTAAATGGGTCAATAATGTTATTAGTATATCAATATGTCAGTATTAGAAACAGATATTTTTACATGCGAATTGCATTTCTCTCATCATATCCCAGTGTTATATGTATGTATATTTTATATAAATTTCGTCGTAAAAAAAGAAAAAGATAGATTTCAATACAATTGTTTGTCCTTTTGGGAGAGGATGTGAATGTTTACAAAACATTTTGGCGAGTAGACGATCGTATGTTAAAAATGCTTCAAGATTTTTCCGATATTGCTTAGGTCTTTTTGCTATTGTGTCATCACTATATTTTGTTTGACCGTTCATGCTTGTAAGAATCGATTTCCTGCTATGGGAAAAGTTTACTGTTTACTTTTACTACACAAACGGCTCGCTTAATTCAGAAACATTATAAATGTTTTCTCTTCCCACACTCTATTGAAATAATAAAACTTAAAGAACACTAACGGACTTACAAATTTGCAACACTACAGAACATTATGCTCTGGAATGGAGTAGGATAATATTTTTGGTCGTTGTTATTTTTACTAACATTATCCAGAACACCCCACGGGAGTCTCGGTATCTGCATATACACTGTTGAGTTAGCGGTGTATTATGTTAATGAGATGATTCCCGTGTGGTTCAATCCTGTATACTACATTATGAATGCACTTTACTCTGCACAAAGATTATCCCATCCCAGGAGCCTCATTGGGATGCTGAGTCTTAGCATTGTGCATCGATATAGAGGTCGTTAACAGGGACGACGTTATCTCTAGTAGTTAACAAGTCTGGACTAACGGAGTTCGCTTAAACTAAATAGGTATTGGGTTCTGTTCGTTCCTTAAAATCGAATTCTATTTGCATTTCATTACCTTCTGCTTAAATTCCATCCGATTTGCTCCGTTCTACACCGTTAAGATGATCCACAATGCGGTTACAAAATCTTATGGTGATTGGTGTATCTGAGATTCTAACACGTTCTTAGATTGCAGCATCGATCGAAAACAATAAAAAAGCCATGAAGTTTTCTTACTAACCCTTTCAATGCTCTGCAAAACTAAATTTAACTTTGAAAATATGGTGATATGCGAACAGTCTAGATTAAAATTATAATCATTATTTACAAGGATTAACAGATTATGCGAGTCTCGAAAAATTTGTAATATAATACTTCCTTCGTAAAAATCAGTACAATTCTCAAAAACAGTTGGCAGAATTGAAACGAATTTTTTTAAGTACTTTCGAATCGATAAATATGAAAATGATAGCCCTGCCCTCGAATGGATAAGTATATACAAACTGAATACTACTTGTTATTTTTCCGCCCAAAATATTGATTATATTTTTATAAAAATGAACAATGGCTATGGCCGTCAGTTAATTTGGTCCAATATAAGTTTTTTTTTATTCAGGTTCAAATCTACAGAAGGTGTAGCTGGTCTCTACATTTTCAAAAATATATTCCGCTATGAAAAACCATGTAAAATGGTTGGTTATAGTTTTATAAAAACGATTGCTAAAAGTCACCCCAAGTCAATACTTCCAATGGTCCGTCTGACAGTCGACATTTTCGTCTCATTTATGGATAAAATATGGTATAAATTTAATTTCTTAGATCTCATATAGCGATCTTTTTGGTTAAGTTCTTGATGAATTTTATTCAAATCAAAGCTCGTCAAGATTTTCCCTCATAAGTCCGGCATTCGTTTTGAAACAAGCACCAAAGCATATTTCGGATGCTGGAATTTGAGCCAAGATACGTCAAATTTCGAGGATCATTTTTCGAGCTTGACATAGAGGAGGGTCTTAGCATTTTGTATGTAAATGCTAAGAGTAAGAAGCTCGGAGAGATGCTAAAAATCAATAGCTACAAAGAGACCCATTCAAAAGTTTGCAGCATTATCGAATTTCTCACTCATTCTTAATTGTTGAATTATAATTTATATCGTAAGTTTTCAATCTTTTATTTATCTAAGTAGGAAATAAATACCTTACCAAATTAAGCTAATTATAGAGATTAAGACAATATACCGAGGGGGTTCTATTTGTTGGAACCCTCCTTATTGAATAATGGCTTGAATTTTTGCAATAGTTTTTTTAAAAAAAAGAGTTGAATCAGAAGTGTCTTATCTGATATTAATATGGATTTAACACTTTTTGACAATTAATTTTCAGGTCTTTAGGATATTCGTTGAAATAAGATTTGATCATTTCAGAGAAACTCTATTTTTTAGCTTGTAAAATTGGAATATTGTCTTAAAGCATAATCTATTATATTTACTCCCTTTTTTCCTTAAAGTAAATTGTGTCTCAATTATCTTCTTTTGCGATCAGACATGTTTTCTCTTATATTATATGTAGCATGGAAGACGACGCGTGCATAATGACACGTTTACCCTTCTAACACGTTTATTCGGTTATATCGTGTAGGTCGTTGTCGAGGTGCGTTCATCCACAAAAATATGTTTCCAGGGCACGTGTCATTTTTATCCTTCAAAAAAAAGAGGATCACCTTAATCCACCTCGGCAGCATCGAAGCAGAGGCTGTTTCATTTTCTGCGTCTGAGCTCGCATGATCGTCGCCCAGAATAAAAGTTTTATGACTCGTGAAAAAGGCCATGAAGGCATCGGAATTCTCAAGAAAATATATTAAACACCCGTTATGTGCATCGAATCAAAAACGAGATATTCGCCCGTCCTAAGCCTTAAATAATTAAATTAAACTTTTTTAAATTGGTAATTTGGAACGCTTTCGATGGTTGCTCTTCGCGAATGTTGCATCTCACATAATGACTTTTTAAAGAAGACTAAAGCCAGTTTCGTTGAATTTCTCCGGGAAAGCTCCGTTTCATGAATTTTCATTTTAAACTTTCATGTTGTGTATTAAACGTCTTCAGTAAATTTATAAAGTTTTGTACAATATGACTCGGTCGACCGCATATGACCCGCAAACTCGTACTTGCCACCCTCTATTGCATTTAGTTCGTTTCAAATTTTTATACAAACTTCATTGTGGCGTTCCCCAAACGAGAAATTTAAAACTGGATGGAAGCGAATTTAAATGTACTTAACAATAATTTACACGAATATAATTGAGCATAAAAAACTTTAATGGACATACTAAACTAAATTACAGTCACATTTTATGACGCAGAGGGTTGCCAAAATGCTTACCTGCATCCTACCATAATTAAGAAGCATGTATAATGGCCATACGAAGAGCTTTCAATACATACCTAATTCCGTTCCTAATTCTAGCCAATTCTGAATGCACGCTGAAGAAGAAATCACAAATACTATAATACGATTGCATACTATTAAGATATTATAACTTTGGCAGACACAATAGATGGATATAAATGATTTTATTATTAGATAGATGGATTACAATATTTGGATTCAGCAATTAAAGATATATACATGCAAGATTAATTTAAGAAATTTCTTATAAATTAAAAACCTTTTAGTTGCAGAATATCGGGATAAAAGGAGGCTTTATAGGTTCAATGTAATTTCAACAAGAGCATTTTATCAAGAATCATTTAAGGCGTTAACAAAAAGGACATCTCAACATTTAGTAAACAAATACACATTAAAAAGTCGTAAAATATCGACTCAAAAAAAAAAAAAAGATTTTCGTCATGAATTCAAAAAATATCAATTATAAAAATGTATAGTACTTTTAAAAATGTAAGAGATTTTGCAGCATTATCAAGCCACATTATCTATCTTCTATATATGCATCACTATCTGTCAGGTGATGAGGAAGTGGAGAGTCATCGGATAGCCTTGGATGCGGGATGACGTCCTTCCCATAGGTATATTTATGAGATGTTATCTCATTGTCTTTCATACGAGGGAAATTTTGGTATCAGAGTATTTATGCTTTAGATATTATATTTTCAAAATCAAGAAATTCGAAATACACTCAAACTTATTTTTGTGCGATTTTGAAGTTATGCGGTTTTTTTAAAGCAATTTTTTTATTTTTTTAAAATTTCATATAGAGTGTGTATAGAGATATTTTGGATAAAATACGAACACTAACCGAAATTTTGGAAAATTATAATTTGTGATTTTATTTTAGTCAGGGACTTTAGTGTCATTTTTACTAATTATGAATTATATTGTTGGAAAGAGAAAATCTACACAGAATAAAGATGACATTGACACTGAGTATACTATTTATTCCGGAGAAGAGAGTAATTTTGAGTCATATCGAAAATAGCAACGATAATTATCATACAACAATGATAGTTTATAATTAGTATTTCTCTAGTGGATGTCTGGCATTTGAGATACCAGATGTAAGACATCCTAAATGTTTTACCAATGATGCAATACGTCCTTTAAATGTTAGTAAAAATGTTTTTTAATTACCTTATTGGTTTCCTGTTTTTTTATTAACTTTTTTTGTGCGATTTTTGATATATTTTATATAGCTATTTCAAAG
Organism: Stenopsyche tienmushanensis; assembly: GCA_008973525.1. Lineage (NCBI taxonomy): Eukaryota > Metazoa > Arthropoda > Insecta > Trichoptera > Stenopsychidae > Stenopsyche > Stenopsyche tienmushanensis. The sequence goes on along the minus strand of WACJ01000278.1, from coordinate 3,673 downwards.
TTATGCGGTTTTTAAAATCATAGCTTATAAGTAAGTCATAGCTTTTTTTATGCGATTTTCTGCGGAACGCATCTACCGCGCAAAAAAAGTGTAATTGATTTGAGATACCAAATTTGTTGGTACGTTAAGAATAATTTCCTCGGTCCACATTTCTATTAAAATCATTATAATAAATTATTGAAAATGCTCACTTAATTTTTTTAATGTACTTTATGACAATGCCTTAACGAAAAAATATTTCACATTTATTCCAGAAAGATCATACAAACATCAAACGTAGGAAGCAAAAATAAACAACAACTCAAAATAAGACAGCATCCCCCCAAATGATTCTTCACCGTTTTGTCCTTGCAGTTACATTTTCCAAGAAGATAGTTTCTAATCCGTTCGCAAATACTAAACAAGAAAATTAGTCGAAGTTCCCTTTGTGGTTTGAAATATACAAGAGTGGCGCTTGCCTCTTCAATGGTCTTTAATTAATGTATCGAATTAAGCCGATCTGCAAGAAACTTTACCGTTTCCAAAAGTCCTCGAAATAATTTCTCGAAGAAAATTAATTTACTTAATTTATATTTCCCGTACAGAGTAAGCCACTTAATTATACGGAGCGTTTTATAAAGTCCCAAAAACATGCGTAAGATCATTATTTTATTATACAATCCAATTATAAACGGGTCTGCTATTATATCAATTAGCAGCATGTCGAAAATCGACAATGGCGTTATCGTACAGAATTTATGGCCGAATGGAAAAATAAACTATATAAAAAAAAATTAAAAAAAATTATCATCATCATAGTGCAGCCATAAACAGTTCATTGCAGAACTATGGACCTCTTCAATATCCATTCACAGGAAGGGGTTATATCTATTTCGTCTGTAACATACATACACCTCCACATTCACTCGATATTGAAGGTAGCATAACTTCCAAATTTCATTTAGAACGCTCACCCAGCGGGTTTTCTGGATGAACGTATCGATGGGCGCTTTCACGACCGTCTCGATAGGGAGTGTGGGAGGTTTGTAAAGAGTGAGCAGTTTTTCCTCGGGAGACAGTGAAAAACTACTCTAGACGATTTTGGTTGATTTTACTGGAAAGGACTTTCCGGAGTGCAAAGATTCCAGTCCCCTCGAGTAAGTGCATCTCGAATTCGATCCTACGTTCTTCTTGTCATTGTTCTGTTCCTAAAGCTTCTTGGCTCCGAACCGCTAAGTTTCATCATGCTCCATATTATTGGACAGTATAAACTATGTAAGAGATAGCGAGTAACAAGCAAGCCAAGATTTTTATAAGTAACAACGAATAGTAGATGCACTAAGTAATCAAATAGCTTTTAAGTAGTTTAGAGTAGCTTTTAAGTAGTTAGACTACAAAAAAGTGTTGACTAAATAATGGCAAATCATTAGAAATAGAAACATTTTTTAAATGCAATGCCTGAGAATGTAAAATTCGTAATATTTGTCGATCAAACCAAATATCATCTTACAATTGTATTAGCCAGGGGTGATTATATAGCATCTAAGTATTCGAACTTTGAGCGTTTCGTTTTTTTGTTGTATTTAAAATATGCAATATATCACTTGAAGATGAACCGAAAACTAAAACCGAACCGATATATTTATGCTTAATTGAACCGAAACGAAAATAATTATGGATTGAAGTCCTGTTTGCCTCAGACATTTTTGCAGAATGTCTTATGGATATGTATTATTTATTTTTATTAAATATTTATAATATTATTCATCAATCAAATAGTCTTTTTTTAAAAAATTAAGACTTAAGCGCTAAATTGTAGAATATTTAAAATATATTTCTTTGAATTAGTATTTATTATAATTGAACAAAAATATTAATTGAATATTACACATTTTTGACACAATTTACACATTGACATAATTTAAGGAATTAAATGGATTTATTATAACAGCATGATCAAACAGAACATAACAGCAATTTAAAGCACGTTTTAATTTATCGACAATTTTATTACTTTCGTCTAAATAATTGTGTTCGCATTTTATAAGTAAATTAAGATGGACAATATGGAAATTCAAATCATTTTGTGTAAAGTTTTCTTTTATAACTCAATCAATTTGGAATACAAAGGAACTTTATAATAACATTGCGTGGTTCGAAAAACAATAGTATTTGATACAGTTAGTTCATTTCTGTAGTAATTGGATTATATAATACTTTTTATTGAGTATCGAATGCAAAAAATGGAAGGGTGGAGTCTATATGAATCGATGTAAATTTTGTTCGGGTGTCGTGTATGTAGATTGTTTTTTAATACGTCGGGGAGTGTCAACGGTCGCATAGCTCTGTTTGTATATGTTATTATTGTGGGTAGTTTTTAGGGATGAAAGAATCAAGCGTACTTTGGAATGGCCTCTTTCGACGAAAGAGAGCCATAAGATGTTGAATACGCGGACATTTGTTCGGTGTCAGAAAGACATAAAATGTGAAATATGCTCAAATCGTTTTTGAAATGTTTGAAACCTTCATGGGAGCATTCAAGTTGCATCTATGTGTGCAGGACAAATGGCAGCATGTGTTTTCTTCCCAGTCACGTAATCGGTTATTCTTTTCCTCAAGGCGAATATTTTGTCTGAATATTCGAACTCTTACATATTGGAGACATATAAGAATGTCAATGTGAAATGTGAAACTGAACAGGTATAACGTTTCTCTGTGCGCTGAAATGCTTTTAAGTTTATTGCTTTTTAAATGGATGTTGGCATATTCTCGTGTGATGGGGAGAGAATTGAAAATTTGAAAACGACTTAGTTGACTGCTGCAATAGATCTGCATTTAAGAAATATAGCCCCGATAAGAGAACTTGCATATCTTAAGCTACATTCAATTCAAATCAGACTTATTGATTCAATAAATTGTCAAAAAGTATAGATAATTTTTTTATAGTAGATGCTTCATAATATGATAATAATCTAGAGCATTTGTAAAAAAGTGTATTTTGATGCAGATGACAATATGATTATAAAGAAGATTATGGTGATATTTAATGATGACAACTTGCATAAATTAAATTCAATTGATGTGGAAATCCATGAACTGTTTAAGTCGAGTATGGACAGATTTGACGTGGATTATAGCGTTGTGTCAGATGATGAATGAGAAGACCTGCGGGCGATCTCTTCGATCTCGTATCCATGGTCTTTAATTTGATGTGATAATAAAGATTTGGGGTCAACGGTAGTATTTTATACGCTTATCTTATATAGATTTCTTCTATGAACCGGTAGTGAACGAACTCAAGAAGGCCGTCCGTTTGGAAGTGAATCCACCATGGCGTAGTGAAGTTTTAGGGCTGTGCCCTAGACTCTCGTCTTTCCAAGTTAAAAAAGGATTTAATTGGCGATTCTTCAAGTCTTTTTATATTTTGAAGGTTAGCTATTAGTAGTTGGTGACGCGTGAATGGCTCATATTACGCGTTTCTTTATAGCATGACGCATTAACAGCTTTTAAGGCTTAGCGAGCTAAATTTTCATATACAATTTTATGTTTTAAAAATATGAGACATGGCCCATAATATTTTACGCAGGTTGTAAAAATACAGTCATTAAATATTCAAAACAATCTCCCAAAGCGGACTATCGCGATATTTCAGAGTGCGTTGCAAAAGCTCCGAAGCTTTTGCGATTGATTAATA